>BSBK01008501.1:2500-347500 GCA_027943335.1 Chamaecyparis obtusa
ATTTGGTTTCATTTGTTATTGCATTCTTCATTGTAGTTTGCTTATTAGATAGATTTATTAACCTTTTATTAGTTAATTCATCATTTAGAATAGTATCCAACTAATTTGCATACATTTTTTGGTGCTAGAGGGAGGGGAGGAGATGGAGGGAGAGATGGAGGTGGTGGAGATGGAGGTGGAGATGGAGGTGGTGGCAGAGATGGAGGTGGTGGAGATGGAGGGAGAGTTGGCCCACAGATGAGGGGAGGTGGAGTGAGGCAGAGGGGACAGGGACGGAGACAGCCTCCAGCACAGCCAGCTACAGGAGTGCCATTACAGGTACCAGTCACTCAGGTACAGAGACCAATTGCTGCAGTACAGATACCAGTTGCTGTAATACAGGCACAGGCACAGGATGAGGCAGACATTCTATTGGCCCAAGTTGATGTGGTACAGGGTGGCAAACAGGATGAGCCAGATGTGGAGATGTCAGATATACAGGCACAAGATGAGCAGGCAGACATGGACATCGGGGGACAGGATCCCTATTTACATAGAGATGCTGCAGAGGAGGAGCCTGATATTGACGTACTGTTAGTCTGACTAGCAGTTATCCAGGTAGAGGCAGACCGGGTTCCAGGTCTGGAGAGACAGATTGAGAGGATGGGCAGACAAATAGATGTGCTGTGAGCAGAGAGAGATTCAGCTGTTGAGAGACTCGGGGAGTCAGAGATGCTATTAGATGAGTTACAGAGGACAGAGGACCTAGGTCCCCATGGGGATATCATGAGAGCCATGATACATGCTGGGAAGGAGATATCCTACTGGTGAGAGGCATACAGACAGGCAATCCCGAGAGATCAGTGATCGGGAGCTATAGAGAGAGCTCAGTTGGCATCAGATCAGCAACATATGAGCGACAGGAACTAGCTGGCAGTGGAGGGGTATCATCACGTCCTCCGGAGCATCGAACAGGTTCAGGAGGTCAGGGTGAATCCTCAGCATCAGGGAGTGCAGCAGCACAGGGCCACATTGCATCCCGTAGACAATGACAGACAGAGTCTGGAGGCAGTGGTTCATAGATTGTGAGAGATCATTGTATACACTGTTGTATCATTATGATTCATTGTATCATTATATGTTGACTTGACAGACACTGACTATGGACACATTGTTATTGATTTATATCATTGGACATTCAGATATTTTTGTTGTTTTATGGATTGTATGTGATTGCAGTTCTATCATGATTTGCTTTGATGATTTATATACATGTGCGTACTGACATATGCAGGATGTGATGATGTACTTTCATATGCATAAAATGTATGTCTTAGAATGCAAAATGATTTATATGCATGTTTTGATATTGTTGATGCTTAATGGTTAATAATCATATGATGGTGATATAAATGCATGTCTTAAATGAATTTACTAATGCTATGTGATGATCAATGCAATATTGTGATGAACAATGTGGATAATGAATAATAAATGAATGATCTAATGCAAATGATATCTAATGTAATAAATGATAATGTACCTAAGATGATTTAAATGTAGTAACGGATAACATGATCAAAGAAAATGAAATGAAACGATAGCTATAATAAATGACCAAATTATATATAAATGAACACTCCTAATGAAGATAACATATGTCTCTAAATGATTTAAGTGTTAAATGCAAAAAGTCATAATATGTTTGGTTGTCCAAATGTCCTCAACTTAAATAACAATGTATCTGACACAAGAAGAATAGACTAAGAGAATAGATAACCTAATAAGAAAGGTAACCTATAAATCTCTATAAAAGGAGCACTGATATGCAAATCTAGGAGATGGTATAATGCAATGCAAAATGAAATATGAAATGAGTATCTCCACAACTTCATGTAACATCTTAGATCTTCATAATAACTGGAATTTGATTTTCATCATTGAGCTCGTTATGTTGCAAGAAAATGCAAGCATCATGGTATAATTAAACCAGGATGACCTGAGCACTTCTCGCATGGAGTTTAATATTGCAAACTTGACAAGCATCTAGGTATAATTGAACCAAGATGACCTAAGTTTCATTTGCATAACAGGCAAGGAATATTTCCCCCTCAATCAAGGAACAAATATTTGGAGTCGAGGTATGCGATGGCGTATCACCATAAATAGTATTTGTAGAGCAACGTGATTTTTTATGTTGTTCATACCATGAAATGGATGAAGGCACTTATACACAAACACCCCAATTACTTGTTCCTTCGATTTCATCAGAAAATACCCCACAAATAGCAATCAAAGAAAATATCATGCCCCATCCCGGCTATTCTAATCAAGGACATATGAGAGTTTCAAACTCATCTCAAAGATATCCCGAAATAGCATAGGAAGCATGATAACAATGAAATCTAGATATGAATGCATTAGTTATAACAAATCAGTCTCACATGCCTGCCATGAATATACATTTCTTTTGCCAAAAAGATTGATATAGGATAGATTGATCAATTCAAGTGATGATGTATAGTCAAGATGTATAGATAAGCAGTCACAATTCGAAAGATAGATCATAGATTCTGATTCAGCATGAAGATACCATTGTGAAAGAACATTTGATTGCATTTGACTTGCCTGGTGAAAATAACTCCATTATGTCCTCTAAGAGTCACGACTATCATAGATCCACTTCCCAAACTAGGTCAAGGACATGCCCCCAACTAGGTGATGGACTGACTTATTATGGATGAAGAAAGACACAACAAGACTAGGATGAAGACCATGACAAAAGATCAAGCTATGATGGGATTTTATTATGGATAAATACAAGGAATGGTTCATGAACTGACCATTTTATTATGATATATACATGGTGGGGATGAGGACTGACTAACCATTTTATTGTGGATATATACAATGAATGGACACATGAGAAGAATCCTAATAGATAGAGGAGCTAACTTGTCACACATAGCGCCTGTTTCCAGGTTTTCACCATATCCTTTTATTGCAGTTTTTCTTTTGATTTTATGATTTTTTTTTATTTTTTTTTGGATTTTGGATTATTTTATTTACAGAATATATATATACAGCCTATATACATGCCCCTTGCATTGAGATTTCAAGGATAAAACTTCTTGAGATGGATACTGTTAAGAGGCTCATCCAAGGGATCCCCTTCAGGTGTAGATAACTGATAAGCTCCAGAACCATAGACTGCTGTGATCACAAAAGGTCCTAACCAATTAGGTTTGAACTTACCCTTCTTTTCACGGTGTTGTTGATTCTTTGGATTTTCTCAAAGGACTAAGTCACCCAACTGAAAGTCTCTTATCTTTACCTGGCTGTTGTACTGACGGGACAGATGCTACTGATAAACTTTCAAATGATCATAGGTGTGCTGACGACGTTCATCTAGGAGTTCCAATTCAGTCAAGCGTGCAACTCTATACTCTTCATCAGGAATTAAATCTTTAAGAGTAACACGAAGTGAAGGCAACTCGACCTCGAGGGGCAGGACTACTTCAGATCCATAGACAAGGGAATATGGAGTGGCATTCGTCCACGATTCCTGTGCATCTATTCATTTCAGCTACGCATCCATTCTCTGGCATAAAATTTTCATCTATTTTCCTCTTTGTTATAATTGTTGCGCATTTGTCCACTTTTCCTGCGCATTTATCCATTTTAGCTGCGCATCCATAGTAACTGTGCATACATTCCACCAAGCTGTGCATTCATTAAACTGTTTCACGCATACATCATTCCTGCACATACATCCATATTTATTGCACATTTATATCACTATTCTGCGCATTTATCAGTTTCTGTAGAAAAATTCAATTTTCTGTTAGATCTATTTTTAACTAACATTTTGACAAGTGTCTGTTCGTTCTGGTAGTATTTTTTAGGCTATTTTGCAGGACGTAAATTTTTGAAGACCCCATTGCTAAAAATAGTTTTCTAACAATTTGATTTGCAGATTGCCAAGGGGTTTGCAAAATAGACTATAATCTCGTTTGGGCTTAAAATATGACATGTTTTTTCTTTGTGTGTTTTCCTTAGCCTAGATTCAAGTGTCTGTTGTGTTTTGCTTAATAGCATAATTGTAATCCCAAAATTATAACAACGTATCCTCTCCCCTCACCATTCGTGGACCTTGGGTGTAAGAGAAATTGTTATAATTTTTAGAGGGCAGTCTTTGGTGGGAAAAGAGGTACTCACCCCAAGGAACGACCCAACCAGTAACAGGCTAAAGCCAAGCCCTTCCAAACTGGTATATAAAAAATGCTAGTGTGATTAGTCTCACATTAGATAGGTGTGAATTCATTGTGGCAACCAAAATCTCCTCCAGTACCCTAGTGGTGCGTTAAAGTCCTACTTAGTAGATGTGAAAGCCTTGCTTTGAAAGGATTGGGAGAGCCCCCTTAATTGGGAAAATGACTTGATCACAACCACCTGAACGGATGTCCTTATTAACAACTTTTGTTTAGTGGCCAAAAACCTTCTATCTGCTAGCTCAAGGAGTCACCCAAGCTCGTGAAGACACCCCACATTACTCATGGTTCATAGTAGAGATAGCAGTTCTTTGGGAAGTAATGACCCATTGAATTCGGAACTTGGTGTGCCTGAGAAGTGAGTGCACTGTAAGGAGGAGCCCATGCCTCCAAGTTCCTAGGCTGTCCACTGTGGATTTGCGTGGCTGGATTTTATTATCCTAGTGGGGATTCAACAGATATCGTCCTTGCCAACCTTAGGATTGTAAGCGTGTTTGTGCATTCATACTAGATTAAATTAGATTAAAATCATCTTTGTCTTGCGTGTGTGTGTTTATGCATTTTTACTTTTCCAAAAACCAGAAAACATCAGAAGAACAAAAACAAAAAATTTTTCCCATCATCAAAACAACAAAATCATCAAAAATTTGACAACCTGCACATACATCCAAAATTGCTGCGCATACGATTCAAGTTACTGCGCATTTACATTTATCAGTGTGCATCTCTCAAAATTTGTTGCGCATTTGTTTCATTTTACTGCGCATATATCACACTGTCCTGCGCATTTGTTGCTGCGCATTTACAACAGAGAGCATTCCCACAGGCTTGTGGAATTTCAAAATCACTTTTTCTGATACCCATTTTCGTCCTTAGTAAGATTCTGGAAAAAATAGTTGAGTTACATAGACCTCTGATTTCTAATTTGACCACTTTCATCATTTTCCATCATCATTCTCTTCTCAAGAATCAACAAGTCACTTTCTTCCAATCTTAAGATTTTCAGTGTGGTGTTGAAGATTTACCTTATCTATCAGACTTTGATCTTGGTGAGCTTATCATATCAAGATATATCATCCTTAACCATCAAGCTTACTTAGATTATTGTTTCTTGACCCCAATTTTCAATACTTATCATATCTTTTCTACCAATCATTCTCCATATCTTTTTATCAAGAATCTTTCTTTTCCGCAATCAATTTCATCCATTTTATGGTTCAAACTCGATCTCAGAAACTCAAACAACCTATTAATCCAGAATCCCTAGATAAAATGGAAGGCAATAACAACAATGATGAGAATCCTTGGCCCAAACAGCCTCCTAAGAAAACTCATCCTCTCACATTTGATGATGAACCTACTAATGAGGAACTTAGGGATGCTGCACAAGATCCTAAATTTTTACAAGTCATGGAACGACTCATAGGCTTGGATAAAGAGATGTATTTCCTCATGCTTGCTCAACAAGGAGCTAAGTTACTAAGTGATTTTGATGTTACCAATCTTAGAGAACCAACTCCTATAAAAAATCAAGATATCCTTACAGGTTCACAAGATCCTCATGGAGCAAAGGAAATCAATCAACAATCCAATGCCTCTCAAATCAATCAACAATCCAATGCGTCCCATAGTGATCAACAACAAAATGTTTTTCAAAATAATCAGCAATCCAATAATCCTCAACATACTCAATAGTATAATGTTTCCCAAAACCCGCAAGGAAACACATTATCTTTGGATCCCATCCTACAACAAATCCAGATGCTTCAACAACAAATTTGTGATATCCAAACTGGATCATCAACAAAGAAGTATTCCTTGGATGATATATGTCCTTATCCTTTTGATAAGAATTTAGCAATGATTCTATTCCCTCCTCATTTTGAGGTACCAAAATTTGACAAATACAAAGGGAATTCAGATCCACAAGACCATATTCATGAGTTTTGTGCTGCTTGTATTGAAGTCACTCACAATGACACTTATCTTATGCGACTATTTCCACGAAGTTTAGGAGGACAAGCCATGGAATGGTTCTCCAAACTTCCCCCCGACATCAAATCTTTCAATGAGCTTCTTGACAAATTTGTGACTCATTATTCATATAACATCAAACATGAGGTCACTATGCTTGATCTTTGCAATGCACATCAAAAGAATGGAGAACCTTTCCTTAATTTTTTGCAAAGATGGCGTCAATTATTTTCTAAATATCCACGAATGATTTCTGAACAAGAAAAGATGGATATTTTTGTGCATAACCTTACACCAGAAATGAGTTATAGGTTACAATTGCAATGTCCACCAAATTTCAATAAGCTCATAGAAAATGGTATCAAGATTGAGGAAGCCATGGTCCGAAAAGGTGAGATAAAACTTTATTCCAAAGACAATGTTGGATCCTCAAATTCAAATTCCAACACTTATAATTCCAATTCCAACAATGACAAATCGAAGTATTGGAATAAAAACAAAAACATTGTCAATGACAGAATTGTTGATAATCATAACGTCCAACCGACAAAACCTCTCCTAAATCTCACAAGTACAACCAACACTACTCAAGCTACATACAACAATCAGTCAGCAAATCAAAATACCACCAAGGATTCACCTAAACCAAGATTTCCTTTTATCTCACCTCGAAGAAACTTTACTCCTTTAGGGGAATCTCTCGAATCAGCATTACAGAAGTTAATCACCAAGAAAATCATCACGCTTCCTGAACCGAAAGATTATGAACCTAGAGTGAAGCCTTCTTGGTGGAATGGAAATGATTATTGTGAATTCCACAGAGGAAGAGGACATATAACTAATGAATGCCAATGACTTAACAATGTGATCCAAGACTTAATCGAAAGTGGTGAAATTAGTGTTGACGGACATGTCTCGAATGAATCACATACGGCCTTCAAAGATCCACTTCCTGAGCATGAAAAGGGAGGTTCTTCCAATAATAAGGGTGACAACCAAGCCAATTATAATAACACACCCTATAGATATGTTGGTAACATTTTTGACCGTCATCCTTTTGCATATTATGCCAATGTCATTACCATAAAGGGAAAATCAGAGAGTCAACCAATCCATGCTACTACTCGTGCTCAAGCCAAGGTTACTCTCCAAGGAGTCCAGTTTAAACCAAGCACTACTCACAACAAGTCTGTTTATGTTCCAAAGTCCATACCCAATACTTCCAACCAGTACAATCTTTTGAAACAGCTCAAAAAGACACTAGCCCAGATATCCATCTTAGAGCTTTTGCATCTTTCTCCATCTCACAAAGATATCCTTGAAAAAGCTCTTTTAGAGACCCAGGTTCCAACAACTCTAGATCTTGATCAATTTCAAGCTATGGTAGGCCATTTAACGACCCCACACTATTTTTCCTTTACTAAAAATGATGATTTAGCCATTACCCAACCTCATAATGCTCCTTTACATATCGAAGTCCTTGTCCAGAATCACAAGATTAAAAGAGTATTAATAGATGGGGGAGCTGGCTTGAATATTTGCACGTTAAAGTTGGTCCTTGCATTGGGATTTTCTGAGAATGTCATTGATCCAAAAAAGAAAATCACAATAAAATCCTATGATGAGGAAGAGCGATCATCCAAGGGGTTCGTTGTTCTTCCAATTAGTATTGGTCCTATTGTCAAAGATGTATCTTGTCAAGTTCTAGACATGGATCTTGCTTATAATATTCTTTTGGGAAGACCATGGATTCATTCCATGCAAGCTGTGCCATCAACTTATCACCAAAGTATAAAATTCCCTCATAATGGTCAGGAGATCACTATCAAAGGAGATTCCAATCCTTTTCAATATTGTAGCAATGTGAAGATTTCTGATTCTTTGGTTCCCAATAATCGTACTGGATCTTCTGCAACTACACCTAGTGACCCTAGTAATATAGCATCAACTTCTAAATCAAATGGGATCAAGATAGATATCAAAGAAAGAAGTATGGGAGAATATACTTTAGGTCAAGCTCTTTGTATCACCGAGTTACCTTTATCTCCTAAATCATATGGTAGGTCTTTGATCACTAAACAACAATCAGAACCCCCTTCCACATTTGTTTATAACACATTTATAAGTGGGGGCACAATATCCAAAGAGGTAGCTGAGCATAATGCAAATTATTGGCTTAAGACACAGAATATTGAAGAGGATATTAAACATGATTATATATCACCTGATGTCTATGGAAAAGGGTATACTTTGCTACAAAAGATGGGATATCAAGGTGCTGGACCTCTAGGGTTACAAAGAGAAGGTGTTATAAAACCAATTTTGCAAAATCCTAATTATCAAAGAGACACTACAGGATTAGGATATAAAGGAAAAGGACCATAAGAAACAAAAGGAAAAGCAAAAATACCACCTTTTCATGAGACATCTAAAGCTCCTGCCTTACAATTCAGAAAGCATGGTATGTATGTAGATCCAGAGAAACAAAGGATAGCTCAAAGAATCATTGATAGACTTGAAGATAATGATGATTCTGATTCTAATGATTATGAATGGGATTCCTTATCTGATGGTACTGCAGAAATAGGAGTCGATGTTGTCCATCAATATAGTAACGATTACCATGAGGGTGAGAGTTCAATGAGTGACTCACTAGGATTGGTCCCACGTAATACTACTCGTGTTGATCGTGAGCGAAGTGAGCATTATCTTGTGACAAATAATTTAGATGAGAGTATGGAAATAGACCTCGCTAATACTATCATAAACCTTGACAACTTTTCCATCAATACCATCTCTGCTTTTGAAACCAACCCAAATGATCCAATGCCCCTTGTCTGTCCTGACCTTATTGATTGGGATTCTCCCGCTCACCCAGAACTTGATGTCTTCCATAATGATGACGTGATCATTGACTATCTTGGTATCAGGGTTCATTTACCACCAGGGGATCACAAGTCAGGATTTCCAATAGAACTCAATGACATGGCCTATTTTGGAGAGAGTGCCAATCCTTTTAGTCATAAAAATATAAAAATAATTAGCAGATCTAATGGTGAAAACCACTCAGTGGCAGTATTAGATCCAAAAATAGTAAAAAGAAAAGACGCATCTGATGGTGAAAACCTCTCTGAGGTGCCTGACGATGGAAGGATTGACACTCTTCCCAACTATCTAAATCGAGAGCAATCTGCCATTCTTATAGAACTGACAGTACCACTTAACATTGGAACAGAGGAGTCTCCATGCATCCTCAAGGTAGCAGCATCCTTGACAGAATCAGAGAAAGAAGCTTTTGCAAAATTCTTCAGAGAACGACAAATCAACTTTGCTTGGTCCTATGCTGATATGCCTGGTTTGGACCCCAATCTCATTATGCATCATCTATCTATCAAACCAGGTGTAAAACTAGTTAAGCAGAAGCTCCGCAAAATGCATCCTCACATTGCTCTAATGGTGAAAGCAGAATTGAAGAAGCTCCTAGATGTTGGATTCATTCAGGCTATTGACTATGCTGAGTGGATTTCAAATATTGTTCCAGTTTCAAAACCAGACAAGTCTATCAGGATTTGTATTGATTTTCGAGATCTTAATAAAGCTTGTCCGAAAGATGACTTCCCTTTGCCAAATATTGATATGATTGTTAACCTAACAGTTGGGCATGAGATGTTATCATTAATGGATGGATTTTCTAGCTATTGTAATACCCCAAAAATGGGCTATAAGTTCATTAATATCCTGTATCTACATATCGAACGAAATCGACATCAAAGTCCTAATCTAAGGCACATCTAAACATCATCGAATCATAATTGATTATCTTAAATTCTGCATCGGGGAATATTCCTAGTAATATTCCTAATCATCATAATTATCTTTAATTTTATAATTATTTGGCGATAAATTACATTTATCCTAAGTTTGATTAATTGAATATTTTCATATTTAATTAATTAGATTTAATATTTGCCACTTAATTGTGTAATTAAATTTAATTCTATCTATTATTAATTGTATTATTTAATTTTGACAATAAATCAAAATTCCTATCTTTAATTGATTAAATTCTTATTTAATTAATTAAAGCATGTTGTCATTATTTAATAATATAATTTTTAATAAAAGTTTGATAAAATAGTTAATTAACCCATAAATTAATTATTTATTTTCAAAAATCAGTTGAGTTGAGGATAAATCACTTTATTTATTTATTTAATTCTTAATTATTATGCATATTCAAAAGAAACAGTTAAACTCCAAATCAGAAAATCAATGCAAGTTATTGACTTTTTGGAACTCAACATCCTTTTGGAGTTCAAAAAGCTGATCTAAACTCTAATTTGAGTTAAAAAGTTGTTTTTGCATGTTTTTGCATGTTTTTGCATGATTTTGAGAATTAACTATCTTTCATGATCAGATAACTCAAAAATCAAGATGAGTTAATTTGAGTGATTTATGGCTTTTATCCATGCACCTCCCAAGCCCTGGATTTCTATAAATTAAGGCTTTAGCTCTTCACAGATCATCTCATATTTTGCACAATCACGCTGGAGAATTGGAATTGAAGAATCAAAGCTCTTGCGAATCGACATCTTTGTGAGATCAATCTTATTTTTGCATTCATATTTCATATCATTGTTAGATTAGCATAGCATATCAGTTTTCATATAGATTAATTTCATATCAGTTTTTCATTCATTCTTATTGCATAGAAAAATCTAAAAAATATAGATTAATTGCATTCAATTTCATATCCATCTTTTTCATTCAAATCCTTCATTCTGGCACCCACCGTGGGGCAACCCACCTTTGCATGCTGGTTTTGATTTTTTTGGGAGCTAAAACCCCAAACTTTCAAAGATTTAATTTTATCTCCCAAACGGCTTGGAATTTTGGTCTGAAATTTTTTTTGCAGGTTGGTGACATGTCAAGGAAGCTACAGTAAAAAATTTAGAATTTTTTAAGATGTTTTGAATTTTTAATAATTTTTTCTTAAAATTCCAAAAAAAATTAATATCTGACGCAAATTAGCATTTTTTTCAAAAATATTTATATTTTCGGAAAGCTCTTTAAATTCTATAGGGGGTCCATTCTTTGTGTTTTAAATTTGGACATGATATCATAGCTCAAATAGTCAATTTGCAAAAACTGGTTTGTTTTGATAAAATGGGTCTCTAGGGCACAAATGAAGAGATTTTTCTAAAATTTTTGCATTTTTGGAAAGCTCTTTGTTTTTTAGTAGGGGTCTCTATTCTGAATTTCTATTTTTGTGGCCAAAATCATATCAAAAAAATTAGATCTTGTTGACTAGGTCAAATGCAGCAAAAAAAAATCAAATTTTGTGATGGGTATGCACTTATTTTTTTACATGGTCCAATGAATGATATGAGTTGTCATTTGGGTTAATTGCTGATTATTATTACTGATAATAATTGATTTTTAGAGCTAACCCTATGGTTTTCATAAGTTGAATATATTTTGCATATCTTGTTTGCTTGTTTGCTTGTTGGAGAGTTCGTCACTTGCTTGCATGGAAAAGCTCAACAAAAATTGCTAAAAATCAAGTAAAATCTACTAAGCGCGTTGCAAGGATCCCAGGTATTCTCCTTCATCTAATAATATTTTGATTTGGGACTTAAAATAAATCTCTTATGTGTCAAGCTTGTGTGCATCTTTTCATGCTTTTGATCTATTTCTACACACTTGCATAATTGATACTAGGTTGTGAACCCTTAAGGATTCATTAAGTAGTCTTAGAATACTTGTGATTGATCTTTATTTCTATCTTGGGTTATTGGACTCGCTAATCTGCTGGCCCCTCATTTCCGCCCCGTGGTTGCAATCTCAGCGCCATAAAGGGGAGGGGTCAACAGGACAGAAGCGTTAAATGTTCCACTTGGCAACCCTTTTGTGCTTTTAGGAACTCACTTGTTTTCTAAGTTGGGGACTCGTTTTCAGCTTGTGTGAGGTGTTAAGTGTTCCACCTTGTGGACTCATCTCATATTCGCTTTAAGCGTTAAGTGTTCCTCTTTCTACTTTTTGGGTACTTTTGGTAGATTTACTTTCGGAACATACATCTGTGCTCACATAGTAATTAGGCCCTATGAACACTATTCATGATTCTTGAGAGATTGGATTCCTAGCGAAATCTTTCTTGACAACAGAATCCTTGTAGGTAGGGAGGATACTTAGTGCATTTCACATTCAACTTGGTTAGTGCATCTTCTCTTATTGATCGACACATTCTCTCTCCGGAGAGGTTGATAGATCACGTGGGGTTGATATCACGAGCTTTGGTGAATCAAAATTGGTTAGTGTGTCTTCTCTTATTGATTGATACATTCTCTCCCCGGAGAGGTTGATAGATCACGTGGAGTTGATATCACAGACCTTGGTGGAACAAAACTTTGTCTTAGCGTGTCGGATTAATCTGCTTGTTTTGTTTGGGTTAAAAGTGAAGAGGTGTCAAAACCTTGAATCTGGAGCCAAGTCCCCTTGTGGTATAAATCTGTGAGTCATCTTTAGAGAGGGTTAACCGTAGCGGACAATCCCTTCACAGGGAAAACTGCGTTGACGGAACCTCAAGCGGTCATAGCCATTTTCGCTGTGGTAGTGACAGCCGCTATATAAATGTCCTTGTGGAAGAAATCTCCACGGGTATGGTTCATTGTTGGGTTGTCAGATCTCCCTAGCAGCTCTTGAAGATTAAGTTCTCAGACTGTGTCAAAACCCTAGTGCGCCGGGATTGGAGTTCACCCCTTTGAATCATAAAAGTTGCAGAGTCAAACCATTACTAAAAACCCTAGAGAGGCCAATTTTTCATTCTCAGGTATATGTGTGTTATTGCAAAACTTTTTAGAACATACACAATTAGTACTCTCAGGGATTAGCACAATTTGGTCACTTGATTGTTCATGTGCAAGGTTGCTTTTGCCCTTGTTCATTGTTTTCAGACGTGCTTGGAATCACTTGCTTGTTGTTCTGCGTGCTTATTTATCTACTTGGCTATTAAAAATGATCAAATCTGGTATAACCTTCAAAATTTGGATAGTACAATTTGCAAACAATCCAAAACTGAAAACCTTAAATTTTGCAAAAATTGACGTAAAGTTCTTTCTGGAGTCAAAAGTCATTTCAAGAAGTCAAAAGTCGTACGAGTTTTGTCAAGTGTCATTTTAGTATTACCCAACTGTCGTATGAGTTTAGCAACTATCATTTCATAGACTACCCAGTGTCGTGCGAGTCTGCAGAGTGTTGTTTGGAAAAATTTGAGAGTTGTCAGAAATTGTCAAATTGCAAGATATCCAATGTTTCCAGCTTAGTTCCAGAATCTGTCAAAAATAATCACTGTGTCAAGAGCAGAGTAGTAGCTATTGAGAATCAGTACACATGTCTCAAAGAATCAATACACATGAGGGAGAAATTTTGATCGCCGCTATAATAAAACAGATACATGCTATGCAAGTCCAGCTTGACAAACTTGAGAAAGAGAAGGAATCTAAAAAGTTCTCCATGGAATCTTTATACTCTTTTCCATTTGATAAAGACTTGTACATGTCACCATGCCCTCAGAAAAAAATTGAGCAATATGATACCTCTTCCACGGAGAGTGACACATCTAGCTTTGAAGACTATGATGACTATGATAACAGACAATGTAATGATACCTATGACACCTCTGTTCCTAAGAGTCCTCCTCATCGTCCATTCTTGCTTACTACAAATGGGCCGTCACATTGGATAGATCGTGAGGGTGATCCATATGATTCTGGTTATGAAAGAGACTTTGATGATTTCTATGCACAATACCTAGATGATCCATCTATTTCACTTGAGGGAGAGAAAGTTTACCACGCTGATTATAAACATGCATACTATAAGGATCTCTCCTCTAAGAACTCTCAGGTTGAAAATAAAGATTACACTCTCAAGCAAGATCATGTTAATGTTGGACCTTTGTCTTGTGATGGTTCCCTTCCATCCCCTACTTCCTCCAATACTCGTACATTTCCTAAAGCTTCTGAGTCTTTCAAATCTTTCACAGAACCTTCATCTGACACAAGCCCTGATACTTTTCATGTGGTTCCCTATAGTTATCCCCCAGGGCTACCTCTTAAAGAAACTCAAGCTAACCTTCACTTGGATGCAAAGACTTTCAATAATGATAAATCTAAAGAGCCTAAGCCTTCATATGCTATAATCCCTACTTCAGCTAGTCCTCCACCATCTCTTCCAAAGTCATCCATACAATCCCAACATGCTTCCTTGTCCTTAGAAGTGGCTCCATGTCAAGAGGACTCTAAAAATGATGAAGAAAAGAACATAAAGAAAGATCAAGATCAAGAACCCTCCATGTCGTCCACTCCTTTTCACGATGTCTCTTATCCGCCTCAGGGTTCTTTTGATCCCGTACCCCCTTTTTCATGCATTCCGCCATGTCTTAAGTCTTCGCCTAAGCAAGATCAAGCTACTACTTACACTGTTGAGCTTATTGACAATCAAAATAACCTTGCTACACTTGCGCTTTCCAAAGATGATACTTCCATTAAGGTTGGTAAAAGTGGTGTTGATACTTCCAATGTTAAGCCTATTGAAAAACCAGAGAAAAATTATGCACTTGTGCTATCCAAAGATCCTTGTCAAGATCAAAGTCTTCCATCTTCTTGTTCTACCAGTCCATGTTCACTTTCACTTTCTACTCTTCCTAAGTCTTTGCAAGCTTTGAACAATCCTATCAAAGAAGGTGCTCATATTCAAGATGTCCATGATTCTATTGAAGATCCTAATGCTCACTCTAAAGATGCTGATATCCTTGGTTGTCATATAGATGCTGATGAACTTATTGATTATCCTTTTGCATCTTCCACTTCCATCCTTGGACCTCTTCCACCACTACAAAGATCTTCACACCTTCCTTCCATCTTGGGTCCTTATGTCCCTTCACTTTCCCCTCCTAACTCTCCTAATTTTCCATCCATCTTGGGTCCTTACATACCTCCATCTCCCATCTTTCCTCAAGATCAACATAGATGCATACCCTTGAATCCTTTTCATCCACCCACCCATCTAAACCAGTCGTATCCTCCCTCTTCCACAAATCCCAAGTCTTTTGGAAGTAACTTGAATTTTCAATACAAGAAAAAGAAGCAATACAAGAATCCATCAAAAAAAGAATATCACCATGTCTCCTCTCATAGACATGGAAGCATAAAGTCAAAAGAGATATCTAAGAAAAAAATTACAAGACAAGTATGGGTTCCAAAATCCATCATTCAAGATATTCTCTCTAAGTCATCAAAGGGAAATAAAAATCCTACAGCTATATGGATTCCAAAGTCTCTCTTGAAAGAGTCTGGTGTTGAGCAAAAAGTTAAGTTGACATTCAAGCTTCCAAAGGCTTCCACTTCATCTCCCTCCAAAAATATTCTTCCATTCCATGTGCCTAAACCACAACCTCTGCTATCCATTCGCCATATTCCTTCACGTATTCTTTCATTTACATTTCCTCCACCCTCTCGCCACCCTTCAAGGTGTGTGTTTACATTGATCTTGCCTTCCTTTCCATCTACCCTTTCACAATCCTTCCATTCATTAACCTTCTACCTTCTATCCTTTTTCCTCATTTGCCTATTCCTCCTATCTTCCAACCTCACTCACTTTACATAGAACCCTATCCTCCATTTTTCTCTTCCATATTCCTTTCCCTATCAGCATCTTTGAGCATATCATTTGAATCTTTGGTATATCATGGTTTATCCTTTTAAGGAGCATTATCTAAAAAGCTTGCCTTCTTCTAAAAATAAAATAAAAATAAAATAACAAAAAATTGAAAATGTGCCTTGGTGAAAACCTGGAAACAGGCACCTTGGTAGCAAAAGTAAAGAGAAATAAATTCGTCCTATGGTGAAAACCACTCCCTTGTGGCACCTTGGATAAGTACCATGATGAAAACCTGGCAATCAGGCATCATGCGTAGTTCTTCTACATATTTCATCCATTCCATCTTCTCTCTTTGATCTTGACAATGTTGATCTATACACGAATATTTGGCTATTTTGTGAGCTATCTTACGGTGATCTTGCTTTCATTCCTTCCATGTTTAGCCTTCATATCCATCTTCCTCCATT
Source organism: Chamaecyparis obtusa (assembly GCA_027943335.1). Classification (NCBI taxonomy): domain Eukaryota; kingdom Viridiplantae; phylum Streptophyta; class Pinopsida; order Cupressales; family Cupressaceae; genus Chamaecyparis; species Chamaecyparis obtusa. Next base: position 18,852 of record BSBK01008501.1, read on the forward strand.
CATTTTTGCCTATCGCTATCCTTTTCCCCTTTGGTCTTGATCTAATAAAGAAAGAAAGAAAGAGTAAAACACAATGCTATGAAGCCTCTTGACATGTCTACTCCTTTGGACTACATCCTATCCTGCTCTGGCATTATGATTTTGTGCTTATCCTATGCTAGCCTTTCATTGCTTGTCCAAATGCGCTTTACATGACAATTTTTCCCTAGCTTGAGTATTCTTGAGGAGTTTCCCCTTGAGGATTTCTTCCCTTCATTTTTCTTCATTCTCTTATCTTCCATCTCTTCCACCAGCTTGCTAATCCCTCTTGTTCTCCACCTTGCTAGACATTGGGACTGCACGATATAATCTTGCTTGGGAGTTTGCAATGGAAAAAGATGCTATCAAGTATATCAAGTATCAGAATAATTATCAGAACAAGCATCAGAACCAGTATCAGAATAATTATCAAAATCAGTATCAGAACCAGTATCAGAACAATTATCAGAACAAGCATCAGAACCAGTATCAGAACAATTATCAGAATTAGTATCAGAATCAGTATCAGAACCAGTATTAGAACAAGTATCAGAATGGGCCTACAAAACAAGTATCAAAACACCTATTGGGGCTACACTTTTCGCTTTAGTTTATGGGTCTGAAGCGGTACTGCCTATTGAGGTTGAAATCCCATCACTCAGGATCAGAATGCATGGACTTGTCACTGATGAAGACTACAGAGTGTCGAGGTTACAAGAACTTGAACTACTAGATGAGCGCAGACAAGCAGCATTTGATCATCTTAGAGTATATCAAAAAAGAATGTCTAGAGGCTACAACAAAAAAGTCAGACACAGAGAATTTCAAGTTGGTGATCTAGTCTTGAGAGAAAATCCAAAGAATCAATCACATCGAGAGCGCAAGGGGAAGTTCGAACCCAACTGGCTAGGTCCCTTTGTTGTCACTGCTACTTTTGGCTCAGGTGCCTATCAACTCTCAACGATTGAAGGAGAACAGCTCCAAGAACCAATCAACGTTCTCCATCTGAAGAAATTCTATGCCTAAGACATTCATGTGCTTGGTAAAATGTCCTGAAAAAATCTTAAAAATTGGAAAAAGTCCTAAAAAAATGAACATCTTGGTGAAAACCTAGCAATAGGCGCCTTGATGATTCGCAAAAAAATTAAAAAAATATCAAAAGTACAAAAAAATTAAAAAATATCAAAAGTACAAAAAAATTGAAAAAATGAAAAAATACAAAAAAAATAAAAATGAAAAAGAAGAAAAAGTGCCTTGGTGAAAACCTGGAAACAGGCGCCTTGGTAGCAAAAATAGAATCTCTACCAAGATGGTGAAAACTCGGAAAACGGGCACCACTTGTTCCAAAATGCTCCATCTATCAGCACAATCTTGGTCTTTCCCAGCTTTCAGTCTTGCTTTAGTTTGTACATATCTCCCGGTTTGTTTCTGCATATCCTGGTTTCAATAAGTCGGTCTGTACACCAATTAGCTCAAGCGTCTGTATCCTATCAATGTTCAAACTTGGGGGCAATCAATGTCATATCCTATGGCCTCCAATGTATCTTAGACGTGTCATATCCACTCAGAGTCCTTTGAAGCTTCGAGTTGAGTCAGTCAGTCAATCTCGTCTCCAGAAAGGATTTTGCATCAACAACAATCAAACATCAAAACTCAACTGAAAACAATCTGTGCTTTTCATGCTTTTATCTCCTTGCATGCTTACTGATTCGCATTGAGATTTTTGCATATTGTGTCCCTTCGAGCTCTTCGATGATGTCTTTTATAGGATTTAGAGAGTGATGACTGGGGGCATAATCTTTTCTTGATCTTCTGCTTGTATGTGAAAATCTAACAGCTTTGGAAATTTTGGATTGAAATGGTGTCTGACTGTAAGAGCCTCTATCTCAAATTGGATGGCCATGCGTACCTCGACCATTGATACCTGGAAAATTCAAGGAAGTTTGATCTCACTATTGTCTTTTTGAGTAAGTTCTTTCTCCTACTGTGGAACGCAATCTTGCCTAAGGATGTGAACGATAAAGGGTCACTACGGGTAATTCACATTGGATTTAGAATGATCTCTTGACTGTTTGATGTGTTTGTAATGCAAGGCGTACTCAGGTCATCACAACGTTTATGTTTTGATGCTTGTACAAATTGCTATATCAAAATGGACATGATATTCAGGTCATCCTGGCGCTTGTGCCTTGGTGCTTATATCTAATTCGACATTTCAAAAACAAAATCAATATTCATATATCCATGGTTGTTGACCAGTGGGTGTTGTATTGATTCTTGCGCATACAAATCGATATTCATATGTCTATGGTTTCATGGCTAGTGGGCATTGTATTGATTTATCCGGTTACCTAAAAGTTCAATGATGATAACAAATAGACATATGATCAGTGACTAGGTCCTCGGTCTTAGGTTGCATTTCATTTTGCATGTCTCATTTCATTTTGCATGTTGCATGATCTCACAATGATTAAACGAACTCCAATGCTTAAACGATTCTTCAAATCGCATCTTCCAGTCTAACAAGAGCTGAATCTCACACGAAGGTTCCTCCAATGAAATAGCAAGTAGAATCTTTTTTCGGGATCAAAATTCAAATCTGAGATCATTCATATTATTAACTACTTGCATAATCAACCTTCAATCATCACAGAAATCCAGTATTCAACTTAACTGATTATCTTACATCAAACTATCAAAATTTCAACTTGGTCAACCATGGTCAACTCATGGTCAAACCTAGTCAAACTTGGTCTTTTTGGACCTCCAAACGATGCAGAATGCATTCTCGGACGTGTTTTAACCACTTCTCAAATCAATTAACATGCTTCTGAACTCTCAACATTGACTTTTCTTGTCAGATTTTAATTTTAATCCCGAAGGGGGCATGGTATTGCATATCATTCAAAGTCTGTAATCAAATTTGAAATCATATCTTTATGGAAATCATATCTTTCATCACTGATCAAGACAAACAATCACGTCTAGTCGCTGTTTCATCAAAAGTCCTCATCACTCGGGGCAAATCTATCATCACTTGGGGCATATCAGATTCATCGATCCATATCAATCTGGTATTCTCCTAATCTTGTAAACTGTATCAGTTTTTGCAACCATCAGATCATAGTGTTCTTTCCTTGGTTCTTCGACAACTGAAGGGTTTGGATGTGATACTTGCTAGTTCTGCTAAGACAATCGAGTCTAGAACGGGTCACTCACTTCTTATCAATCCTAAGGTTCAGAATCAGGCATTTTGACACTTTTTCACAATCATAGGTTCATTTGCTGCTACAGTGAACATTATCTCTGGTCATTCAGGACCTCCTATCTCAATATCTTTCAATCGGTTTCTATCTTGAGATCGGTTTATCTTTCGAATCAGTTTCATATCTTTATCAAACACAGACTATCTTTGAACCACTGTGCTTCGCACAGTAATTCAAAGAGGGGCAAAATGTAATACCCCAAAAATGGGCTATAAGTTCATTAATATCCTGTATCTACATATCGAACGAAATCGACATCAAAGTCCTAATCTAAGGCACATCTAAACATCATCGAATCATAATTGATTATCTTAAATTTTGCATCGGGGAATATTCCTAGTAATATTCCTAATCATCATAATTATCTTTAATTTTATAATTATTTGGCGATAAATTACATTTATCCTAAGTTTGATTAATTGAATATTTTCATATTTAATTAATTAGATTTAATATTTGCCACTTAATTGTGTAATTAAATTTAATTCTATCTATTATTAATTGTATTATTTAATTTTGACAATAAATCAAAATTCCTATCTTTAATTGATTAAATTCTTATTTAATTAATTAAAGCATGTTGTCATTATTTAATAATATAATTTTTAATAAAAGTTTGATAAAATAGTTAATTAACCCATAAATTAATTATTTATTTTCAAAAATCAGTTGAGTTGAGGATAAATCACTTTATTTATTTATTTAATTCTTAATTATTATGCATATTCAAAAGAAACAGTTAAACTCCAAATCAGAAAATCAATGCAAGTTATTGACTTTTTGGAACTCAACATCCTTTTGGAGTTCAAAAAGCTGATCTAAACTCTAATTTGAGTTAAAAAGTTGTTTTTGCATGTTTTTGCATGATTTTGAGAATTAACTATCTTTCATGATCAGATAACTCAAAAATCAAGATGAGTTAATTTGAGTGATTTATGACTTTTATCCATGCACCTCCCAAGCCCTAGATTTCTATAAATTAAGGCTTTAGCTCTTCACAGATCATCTCATATTTTGCACAATCACGCTGGAGAATTGGAATTGAAGAATCAAAGCTCTTGCGAATCGACATCTTTGTGAGATCAATCTTATTTTTGCATTCATATTTCATATCATTGTTAGATTAGCATAGCATATCAGTTTTCATATAGATTAATTTCATATCAGTTTTTCATTCATTCTTATTGCATAGAAAAATCCAAAAAATATAGATTAATTGCATTCAATTTCATATCCATCTTTTGCATTCAAATCCTTCATTTAGGTGTCGTCTAGGTCACTGATCTCGATAATAATCTGAGAACATTAATCTCGCACCTACTAGAAGGCAGTAAATCGCTTGGTTAGATAGCTTTCAATTTTGCACGATTTCGATTATAGCTAACCTCTAATGTTTTACTGAGTGTTGTGTCTACAGATCAGGTACAATTTTCACACACACAGCTATAACCAAATCAAGATTGCGCCAGAAGACCAGGAAAAAATTGCTTTTACTTGTCCATGGGGTACATACTGCTAGAATGTAATGCCATTTGGCCTCAAAAATGCTGGAGCAACTTACCAAAGAGCCATGACCACGATCTTCTATGACATGATGCATACCATCATGGAAGATTATGTTGATGACATTTTAGCAAAATCCAAAGATAGAGCTGGTCATTTGAGAGTGTTAGATAAAATATTCACCCGGATGGAAAAATATCAGATTCGACTCAATCCAAAGAAATGTGCATTCGGGGTCAAATCTAGCAAACTGTTAGGGTATATTGTCTCAGCTAAAGGAATCGAAGTAGATCCAGAAAAGGTTAAAGCAATATTGGAGATGGCTTCCCCTACTAACATCAGTCAGCTAAGATCTTTACAGGGGCGTCTATAATCCATCCGAAGATTTGTTTCTCAACTAGCAGATCGCAGTCATCCCTTTCAACATTTGTTGCATGAAAATATCTTATTCCAATGGGATGATAAGTGTGAGGAAGCTTTCAACAAAATCAAGCAGTATCTAGCAAATCCTCCAACTCTAATGTCACCAATTCCTGGCAAGCCACTCTTGCTCTACATTTCAGCCACGACAGCCTCACTAGGTGCTCTTCTCGCTCAGCAAGATCATGAAGGAAAAGAAAAAGCCATCTAATACATCAGTTGCACTTTAGTGGGATATGAGTTAAACTATTCCTCTATTGAAAGAGCATGTCTGGCTGTCGTCTTTGCTTCACATAAGTGGTGACATTACATGTTGTCACATTCTACTCAACTTATTGCAAAGATTGATCCTCTAAAGTATTTGTTAAGCAAGACTACATTGACAGGCAGGTTGGCTAAGTGGGTCATGCTACTTAGTGAGTTTGATATTGAATATGTAGATAGGAAGGCTATCAAAGGTCAAGTGATCACAGATCAACTAGCTGATGCTCCATTAACGGATGACCACCCTATACACACTGAGTTTCATGATGCTCATATCTTAGCTTTGTCTACACAAACATGGAAATTATACTTTGATGGCTCATACACTCAACAGGGTTCAGGAGCTGGTATACTTTTTATCACGCCACAAGGATACACTATTCCGAAATCTTTCAAGTTGTTATTTCCTTGCACTAATAATGTGGCAGAATATGAGGCTTTGTTGATTGGGTTAAAAATGGCTTTACAATGGAATGTATCTGAAATAAATGTCTACAAAGATTCTCAGCTGATTGTTAACCAGGTTAATGATGATTACCAGACCAAAGATGATAAGTTATTGCCATATAAATGTATGGTTGATGACTTTAAACAGTATTTCTCTGTCATCACTTTTGAGCAGATTCCTTGGCATGAAAACAAGGTTGTTGATGCCATGGCAATGATTGCATCTTTATTTGATATAGAAGATACCAAGGCCCGTTTTGAGTTCTTGGTGGAATCCCTGACTTGTCCTACATATGATGACCCTGATACGAGTATTATATGTCATCTGATTGGACATGACTCCCCAACCTATGGAAAGATTTATTCTTACCTCAAAGATAACACTTTACCTCCCGACCTATTCCGCAATCAAAAATGAACTTTTCTCCGCCAAACCTCCTGCTATATTTTAATATCCGACACCCTTTATCGGCGAGGTTTTGACGGTACTCTCTTGCGATGTCTCGAACATGATGAAGCTCAACTTTCCTTACGGGATGTACATGAAGGTATTTGTGGGACACATTCGAGTGGTCCCTCTTTGGCTAAGAAACTCATGCGTATGGGTTATTATTGGCCTACCATGGAAGCAGACTCCTTTCATTTTGCTAGGGCATGCAAGAAATGTCAGATACATGGAAACCTTATCCATGCTCCAGCACAAGAGTTACATCCTTTTACAACTACTTTGCCATTTAGTCGGTGGGGACTCGACCTTGTGGGCGCTATCAATCCTCCATCTTCCAATGGTCACAAATGGATCCTCACTGCCACAAAATACTTCACTAAATGGATTGAGGCCGTTCCATTGATTATCGCCACAGGGAAACAAATATCCATGTTTATCTTAAACTATATCATCTGCAGATATGGTATACCTATGTATCTCATTACTGATCATGGGAAATAGTTCCAAAATTAGGACATGGATGAACTGTGTGCCAAATTCCACATCACCCACAACTATTCCACCATCTACTATCCCTAAGGAAATGGCCAAGCTGAGGCGTCAAACAAAATAATTGTTAAAATCCTACAAAAGACTGTCAATGACGCTGGCCGTGACTGGCATCTTCAACTTAATCCTACCTTATGGGCTTACCGCACCTCCATCTCCTCCTCCATCTCCTCCTCTCCCTGGTCCTCTCCTATCTCGACCTCGCCGCCTCCCCTAATGTCTATCTGCTGGATCTCTCTTTGGAGGTCTCACTGCTGGATCTGTAATCCGTGGCATAGGATGATCTCTCAAAAACTGCTCTAAATTCGCAGTCATCCCAGGGTCAACCACTGTTTGTCTCATGGACCATGCCTGGAATGGTGCATCCACAAACTCCTGCCGTGCAACATCAAATGATGCCATGGGCTCCCAATCCTGTCTCTCCTGATGTGTCTGTGCAAACTCGGTCACTCCCTGGGGCATACCCTGTATCCTGCCAAACTGTCGCAGAACTCGGCTAACCAGCTATCTCTCAATAATAAAGGGCGTCCGCCCTATCAGCCATCGTGCCTCAAAATAAAAACCAAGCTGCCGCTCATCATCCCATGGCTCACACCCTAAGTAGGGTCTCCATGTCACTGTGTCTAGTGTGTCAAAAGTGTAGCGCCAAAACTCTAAATGTCCCAGTTTTGCCTGAGACAAAACTAAGGAGTACAAATGAATATAGGGTTGTCCTGCACCTCAGAATCTAATAGCCAATGGTCTCGTCACTGCAATATGCTCCCATGCCCAAACATGGAGCAGTGTCACCCCTGCTGATAGAGATGCACTCCCGTGGTACACCACTTGATGTAAATCATGGTATAGGTGTGCTAATAAACACACCCCCCAAGCAAATTGGGTCCCCTCCGTCACCCGCTATAATGTATGGCCCCATCCAACTGCAAATCCATGTGACCTCCGATCAGGGCATACGAATCCCCCAATCGCGCCTGCTAGAACCACTGGAAGAGGGTCATACATGTCAACCATATCCTCCCAGCTAATCTCTCCATCCTCTATGTCGTCATCACCAAAGATGGCTCTGCACTCTGTGACTCCGCCGTGTTGATCGTACTGCACTAACTCTCTTGTGATGGGAAGCCGGAGGATGCGATATACATCCTCTAGTGTCACTGTCATCTCCCCTATCGGAAGATGGAAAGTACTCATCTCTGAGTGCCATCTCTCAGCTAATGCGGTCATCATGCTTAGATTCGCCCGAATCTCGAGTGTGTAAATCACATGGTAAAGTCCCGATGCTCCTATCACCAGTCTCTCTGTCTCTGATAATGCTGGTCTCAGGTTCTGTGTGACGGGATATCTCTCTCATGACATCAGAACATCTGTGATATCCTCCTATTCAAGTCAACAACAATCAACCTATCAGATTTTGATAAACTGATCTATCAATCTATCTATCCTATCATATCAATTTCAAACATGTTTATCACGTGTTTCAACAGATGATTCTATCAATTATCTATTTTAGACTAGCTAACTAGCGCACATGCTACAATGTTTCCAATCTTGATCAAATCGATCACAATCAACCGACAGATCAAATCGGCTTATCGACATTAAGTTTGACCTAATTGACTATCTATTATGACCAACTTCTACCACCTTGAACATATGCGCAACATTGAAACATGCATGCACAACTTTCTTTCACATTTGCGCAGGTTTTTACCGATGCGCAGTCTTCTTCCACATTTGCGCAACATTTATCAGCATTTGCGCAGTTTTACACACATGCGCAATTTTATTGACCATTTGTGCAGCTTTTCCTAACACATGCACAACAAGTATCTATGCACACTTTTAATTTATGCTTGCGTAGCACTACTATTATCCTATTATGAATGCGCAAATATTCATAATTAATGTGCAGCAAAAATGATTTTCTGCGCAAATGTCACAAGTTGTTGTGCATTGATGCGGTGCAACTGCGCATTCATTTTCCGCTACGAAAACTCAAATTTTCTAAGCTAATTCTATCATTTGATCTACCCTAAACATGCTAAAATTCTACATTAACATACATCAAATCATGGAATTACAAAGCAGGATCGAGTCACCTACCGGTTCACCCGAATCGGGTGGTCGCTGGAAGCGTCTGACTCTCTCGAAGCAGTGATCTGACAAGGGGAACAACATCCTGGCGGCTCTGCTCTTCTCTCTCTCGCGCTCTAATCTCCACGTGACAAGTGTGCACAATGAGCCTATTGTGGACCCCTTCGCCGTATTTATAGCTTGTGGACCCGATGTGCTTGGTGTGTGGACCCTACCTGACATTTTTCTTCCATTCTACCCTGTTTTCCTCCATCTTTTCTACCGTTCGTTCGTGACATTGATTGAACAACCCCATTAAAAAAAAAACAAAAAAAAACACACACACAAATTATTTTTACAAAATTCACATAACCTTTTTTGTCAATCAATCTCTCGAGGGGGCATGCATAGGTCGTCTGAGACATTGTCTGGGGCAGGGGCAAAAATACTTGATTTTTCTTTGAAACAATGTGACCAACACATTATTTCAAAGAGGGGCAAAATGTATACACCTAAAAATGGCTTCATTAATTAATTAAATATTTATTATTTAATTACTATTGACTTGAAAAATTAATTAAATTTTTTATTATTTAATTAATAATTATTTCTTCTATTTATTAAGTAAATTATTCAATTTATTTAATGAATTCACTATAGTCTAATTCTATATCCGAAGTCTTCTAAATAGTTTATTAAAGTGATTTAATTAAATACACAATCACCTAAATATGACTAATTCCCTTAGTCCACTTCATCCACCTAGTCACCTAACACATCACCTTGGCTAAGATAAATAATTATTATTAATTATTTATTCATATTTATCCTCACCCACACATGTCCTATTCTTAAGGGCTATGTGGCCTCATAGGACTTGGTCTCATGACCACTTGTCCTCTCAACAACCAAGTCAAGAGACATTCACTATTCCTAAGGGGCTTCTCAAGCCACCTCTAAGGGTCAAGGGTGACTCATAGGACACTTGTGCAAAGAGTCCTCATGAGGAAAAGGTCTCTTCCTCTTTCTCTCTTTGGTCTTTGTGAGACACTTGACATGTGTCTTTCCCTTCCACCTTCTTCTCCTCCATGTCAATATGAGAGGAACATCATCCCTATTCTTCCTCTCACATTCCAACTACATCCCCCTTTCTCTCAACTCCTTCAACCAAGTCAATTCTAGCCCTAGGATCTTCCACCTTTCATTCTCAACAGTAGGATTCTGCCACCTAGGCCTAGATCCTCCAAAACTCTATAAAAGGAGCCTCATTTTCCATTTGAAAGCTAATAGGTATTTTTGAGAATAAGCATTCAAGCATCCAAGTATTCAAGCAATCAAGCAACCTAGCATCCATATTATCATCCCATCATTTGCATTTCATCCACCATATTTGCATAATCAAGTTTTAGTTGTGCACTCATTTCATTCAATCTCCACACTTTGGAATCATCTTGGGAAAGAGCTTCATTTAGAAATCTGAGAGCTCAACATCTTCAAGAAATCAATGCTAGGAGGACAATGGAGACAAGCTGCATTTGTAGGTGAAGGTAAACTGTTAATTTGGTTTCATTTGTTATTGCATTCTTCATTGTAGTTTGCTTATTAGATAGATTTATTAACCTTTTATTAGTTAATTCATCATTTAGAATAGTATCCAACTAATTTGCATACACACACACACACACACACACACACACATATATACACATATATATACATGTATATACATGTATATATATATGTATATATACATATGTATATATATACATATACATATACATATACATATACATATACATATACATATACATATACATATACACATACACATATACATATACATACATACATACATATATATATATATACATATAGATATATATACATATATATATACATATATACATATATACATATATATATATATATATATATATATATATATATATATACATATATATATATATACATATATATATACATACATATATATATATACATGTATGTATATATATCTATATGTATATATGTATATATATATATGTATATATATATATGTATATATATATATGTATATATATATATATGTATATATATATATGTATATATATATATATATATAATAAAATAAAATAATAAAAGACATAAATTGAAATAAGAGGAATAACTTAAACATAATTTCAAAGCTTTATAATATGGTGGCCAGTGCCAGACTTTTGTGTGCAGCTTATGAAGGCATGAGATTTCTCATCCTTTTTGCATTCTTTCTGGGAGAGGTCTTCAACGTTTTGAAGAACCTCCTTGTTTGGGCATTACGCTTTATTTCCTTTATGGAACTTGTAAATTACATCTTTCTATTGGTCGTATTGAGATGCTATGTATTTTAGATATAAGAGCTTATATGTTTCCCAGTCAACTCATGTATTAGGTAGCTTGATTGGTTTTCAATTGTACTCCCTCTTTCCAACGTCCAAATTTTTAGCCTCATGGACATTAAAATTTTATCTATCTATCTATTTATCTATCTATCCCCTTGTGGGAATGTTGTTTGAGGTACCGAGCCGCACTAAGCATTACACATTGGTAGTGCCAGCCTATTGTGGTCTCATCTTTCCTTGTTAATATTTCTTTGGCCACTAAACAAAAATTTGAAGTAACTAATGCACTTCTCTCGCGGCCTCTTATTTCTACAAAGTATGCACTATTTATTATTTAATATGCAACGCCTTATTTCATATTACTAATCTTACGGGTAAGCTTGAATTCTATAGAAATGATATTTCTAATCATCTTAGTTTGATACCCCAATAGTGAAGCCCAACTTAATTGAGCTTTGTTTTATTAAACGCCACATCAAGTAATGTTCCCTTCGATTTATTGGCGGGACTTTGTGGGATGATAAAACCAAATTCATAGGCAAAATATGGTTGCCTGCTAATAATATAACCCACAACTAGGAATTTCACAAACTCTCCTTTGAGTTACATACATTTGAAGCTACATTTTATCATGACTATAGAAAACCTCAACTATTTTGTAGTTGTTTACTATGTATAAACATTAAACTAGGGCGACCCGTGAAACTAAGGATATCAGAAATGGACATGGCTAAGCTCCCTACAAAATGCACTAGTGGACAAATTTCAAAAAATAGAAAACACAACAAATTTTCATGAAATTATCACCATCCTTTCTTCATGATTTGCATATTTTGTGGTCGAAAACCAGAAAAAAATTTGCAAAAAAATCATTATTTTTTTGCGAATCTGGAAAAAAAAGTTTTGACATTTTTTTTTGTCTTTGGTGTGTTTTATAGGGAGCTTAGCCGCTGCTATCAGAAATAGTTGCCCCTAAACGTCTCTCATAAATATTAAAATGATATAAATAGTTACTTTGTTGGTACCTTCATAATATGCACTTACCATAGGTACACAAACTATTTTGCCATCAAAATCAATTATAAATTTTTTTATTGATTCTTTTATTATTTTTAATCACGGGGTAAATGTAATTAAGATATTTCAATATGCTATGGATAGACACATCAACTTGTCCGCCTCTAAAATAGTAAATGCTTATATGTTTTATTTTGTGAAGCCATCATGGTAATAAAAATTGCTTTTATGTTGTGGTAATTGTTCACATGTCTTAATTTTGCATGTCATCAAGTATATGGAGTTGAGTTACATGTTATTAATTTTATGATATTTTGTTGTTCCTTTTTGTTTATTTATAAATATAAAAGTGACTATAAGTTCATGAATGATTATTAAATGTACTTGAGGGTTAGTTCCTACATAGTAATGTAATTATTTAACTTAAGACAAGATGTGATTTCTAAATTATGTTTTGAATATGAATGGACAATTGTCATGCATGTGGATTCTTATTTATTTATTTATCCTACAAATTATCCGATGAGATAAAATGTTGGGGTGGTCATTTGGAGGGGCCAAAGGAAGAGTGGCTCATAATGGAGGTTGGGGCCCTAAAGTGGCTAGGCATGGGTAATCCATTGCTATGTTTTGTTAAACAAGTAAGAACATAATTAAAGAATCAGGTAAAACATAATCAAGATAAAAGTATGTCTCGTTGATGCCTCTCACGCTAGTTTAGGAAGAGTATGTGAGAGGGAGAAGATGCCTAAATTGTGAAAGGCATGATCAAGCATCCTTGTCAACTCGAGAGGATACCTTGGTTCCACATGAGTTTTATCCTTGGTGGTCGGGGTCATGAGAGGCTAGACCTAGGTAACCCAAGGGAAGATCTATGTGATAACACTCTTCCCTGGTATGATCCAAAGTTCAGACCCTATCATTTTGGAAAGGAAGTGTTACAGTTGTCATGTTCTTGCCCATATATTTGTTATTGATTATTTTCTTAGCCCTTGTGTTGTTTTGTGGTGGTTGTTGGTGTTATTTGAAATAGGCAGTTGATCTTGGAGGGGTATAGTTATAGCTCTTGCAAACTTCTTTGAGGATTCACATTGTATTTTATTTCTATGTTTTAAAAAAGATTGTAATTTGGTTCACCTGTTATGGGATATTGTATATGAGCATCTTTTAAATGTTGTGCTATTAATGCTTTATGCTATTTGTGATGCCATTAATTTGCATATGTTTTAAACATCAAAATGCATATGTAAAAGCACTTAAAAAGCATGTCTTTATTCTCCTCATAGCTACGTTTTCTCTTGGTGGCAATTTTGGGAGAATTTGCATGCTTTTAAGAGCTGTATTTTGTAAAAACAACCCATCTAAGGCATGTTTTTAACCAAAAATGGTTTGGAGATGAAAGATTTCAAGTTTTAAGAGCTGCGTTTGGAGATTGAAAGCCCACCTAGGGCATGTTTTTGACAAAAATGGGATATCTATCTTGTTTTCTTGATTCAAATCCATGTTTCATCTTCCTTGGGCATCATTTTTGTTTGCCATTGCATCTTGTATCAAGCTAAAGCATTTTTAGGTTTGATTTGGTCTTTCTTGTTGCTATTATCATGCATTTTTGTTCTCTATCTTGAACACTTGTCAAAATCCTCTATTGACTTAAAAATGCATTGATTTGGGGAAGAATTTTTTTATTTTCATTGCCTATATAGCTGCAATCTTGGGATCTTCTTCCAACTTCAAAATCATTTGGATTTGAGAAGATTGGTTCAAAATTTTGAGTCTTCTCCATTGCATTTGCAAGTTCAAAGAAGAGCTAAGCTTTCCTTTTTGAAATCTTTTTGGTGCAAGCTAGGGCTCCTTTTGCTTTTCTCTTGTTTTGTGTTTACATTTTTGTTTTTTAAAATCATTTTCAGATTTTTATAATCTTGGAATGAGAGCATTGTTAAATCAAAAGAAGATTTTTGGCTACAGAAGCTTGAATGTATTGTTCTCACAACAATACAAGTTCTTCTAAAAATGATTCAAGAAGAGATACACGTACTTCCCCTTTCATGAAGAATCTCTAAACACTCATATGCAATCGTCCATAAAAATATCATCCATAAGCATGTCTTATATGAAAAGAGAAAGGTTTTTCCCCATTATGTAATGCAAGCTAAAAAGCCCACTTTTTAAGTATTTTGCATACACTTTTCCTCTCTTTGCCAAGGTTATAAATGAACTTAAAAATCTCATTTATACGCATTATGATCTTTGTGATTGACTTTTAGTGGGACATAAAAACCCCACCTATGAGAAAGATACCTTACCTCATGTATATATACCCATCCATGTTTCATTTTCTCACCTAAAGCTTGTTGTCCACTCATATGCAGTGCTTGCAAAATCCTATTTTTGAGTTTTTCCCTCAATTTAAGAGTCATTTTTTCTAAAAATCCTTCATCCTTTGTTGCTCAAAGGTCTTCCACTTATATCCCATACACATACTCTTCCAGATCTACAAAGTTTGAGCTTGAAATACCATGTTATGGCTTTTTTTGGTAACTAAAGAATGACAACATACAAAGAAAGGGATGGAATATGGAATGATTGTAGGCACAAAATGCTTTCAAGACAGAGATGGAAATAAACAAATATGCTTTTTAAGAAACAACCATTATAATACAAGACAACCAAGGATGCAAGTTTAGGTTCTAGATTAAGTTGCTTTTACCAAACCAGAGCATATCAACCATCAGACATCCTGTAGCAGCATGGGGACCAATAAAGGATGATGCAATAGAAGTTGTGTCTTGTTAGACACTTAAAATATTTTCATCATATATTTGTAATTTATATTTGATAGATTACATGTAATTGCATGTGATAATATCACATGCAAAGTTGTTTCATTTAATCATTTTGCAAGTGCTTTAAGCCTTGTAGCATTGCACAAGTCAAAGTTAGTTAGTTAGAGAATAAGTCAAGGTGGTTAAGGGTTTTCCCCTTCTTTCTCCACCTTTCTCTCCACTCTTTTCCTATATAAAGGAGGGAGTTAATTGTAAATAATCATCTTTTGGCAATACAAGAAAATTTTGCCAGTTTGTATTTGTACTCTAAGACTTTGATCTTAGATGTAAATTGAATTTCTTTCAATAAAAGGGGAACTTTCTTTCAAACTTTGTGTTGATTCAAGGTGTTGTGTGACAACATTTTTTGGATATTGATTGTGAGTTTTGAGTTTTGCTCAAGAGGGATTTGAATTCAATTGTGTAGACTTTGAGTTGTCTATTGGAAGCCAATTTAAACTTTTGAAGACTTTGTGTTGTAGGAGGACAAATTGTTATAGTTTGTAGTGGCTGCAATTAATTAGAATTGAAGACTTTGGGCTTCAATTGTAGGTATTTTTATTAAGTTTGAGAGTAACTAGTAAGAGAATTTGTGCCTTATTGGTTATTCCAGTTAGTGAATCCTCATTTGAGACAAGCGCAGGAGACTTTGGGTTCCTATTTTTGTTTCAAAAAATATATAAGTAGACTGTTGTCTCAGGTATTGTTCTTATGTCAACCCATGAGCCATCGGTATTATTGTACCAATAAGACCTTTTTGTTAAGTTGGAAAGTTGTTGTTTGGAAAATCATTCATGAAAAAAGAGGAATTGATTAAGAGATCCACCCCTTTTTGTAATTTTAGTTAAGTTCTTATTGAAGCTACCTACAGTAATAAGGGAGCCTCGCCTATTTCTAAGAGAGAGAAATCTCATGAATGTTGCCTACAGTCACAATTTTGTAAGTTGTGGTTTAAGCAACTTACAAAAAATTTAGCCAACAAAAGTTTAAATAATTAGGCCTTGTATTTGTCATTTTTCTTTTTTCTTATCTCTAGCTTCTTTGGAAACCATATTTTGGCTTTAGCAATCTTCTCGTTTTGTAGCATGATTTTTGTTAGTTGTAAGCTTTGTTTTGCAATGAGCTTTTTGATTGTCTTAATTTCCATCAATATGCACTACAAAAATTATAAAATTAAATAATAATAATGTCAAAACTATAATTAGACTTATTTTTTGCAACACATTTTAAATTAAACAATTAGAACATTTACTTTTCAAAACAAATTCGACATTAATGACCAAACATAATGTTTCATACAAAGACTTTATTTATAATGCATTATATCAAGTTAGGCAATTCCTGATTGTATTCGAATATTGCAAGCACACTCTTATTCAAGTGGATATTGGTTCCAAAACTAATACATTTAATTATATGCCATTATGACATTCAAATTAAATTCAAAAATTAAAATTTACTCTAAACATATGAGATTTCATATTTTACATTGAATGCATGTGTCGTTATCTTTACAATGGTGAGATGAAGGAAGGCCTCCCAACAAAAAGTAGAAAGAATTCATATGTACATGATTAAGGCTTATAAAAAAATTATGAATCATATTTTTTTTGTAAAATCATTTTTATTTTCTATTGATTTTAATAATTTTTAATGTTTAGGAGTTTTAATATTTTCATTTGATGGTAAAATCAATAAATAAATGACCAATTTTTCGCACTTAAAAAATGAGCTTAAGATAAATTAAAGTATATATTTAAAAAATATTCAAATAATTCTTGTCTTGGTTTGAATACAACACCTATGGAAATGAATCCTATAAGTAGAATCAAACTCTACTTGTGGAATTAAACTATACACTCCTAAATTCTAGGACTTTTTTTCACTTTGGTTTTTAGCATATGTGATTATAAATTAGGGTAATATTGATTAACATATTTTGTAGTTTGCTATGCAAGGATATTTTTATTTTGTCAACTCCTTAGATATAATCTTCTAATCTTGTTATAAATATTGAAGACAACAAACAATTGTATAAGATATCCCAATCTATCATTAAATGCATGTGTTGATGTAAGCTTGTGGTGAATTATGCAAGTATTTGAGCATGAATAGATAGATATTAGATGTTGGATGGAATTTAAGTATCATTTTTTTTTATAATTATACAAATTAATATATATCACACTTAACTCAATGAATAATAATAGATATTAGATAGAATTCAAGTATCATTCTTTTATTATGCTAAAGATGTTTCATATTTGAAATGTACTACTTGATTTGAGCTTTGGACAGTTGAAAATGATTCTTAACCTTGCAAGACGATTAAAATCATCTTTGTCATGTATTTTCTCTTTTGTCATCCACTGTTCACTATTATTTGTATGTGTATGGGTAGATGCCACTTTATTTCGGATGCGGCTAAGCTCCCTACAAAATGCACCGTTGAACAAATTTCAAAAAATAGAAAACACAACAGATTTTCAGGAAATTTTTACCATCTATTCTTCATGATTTTCATATTTTGTGGTAAAAAACATAAAAAAATAATTAAAAAATCGTTGTGTTTTCATGAATCTGAAAAAAAAAGTTTGAAATTATTTTTATTTTTATTTTTTTCTTGTTTTGTAGGGAGCTTAGTCATTGCCCTTTATTTTATACTTGATAGGTTTATTTATAAGGGCTTGGATTTTAATGCGCCAATGGGGATTTGGTTTTCTTCTTGAATTATGGGGAAAAGACAAGCGGGCATTCAAACCAATGCCCATGCCAAAGAAATTTGGAACAGTCATAATAGAAAGCGATGGAGGAGAAAAGTCAAATGACATAGGTGAGAGCATGACTGTAGATTTTTCTTTGCGTAGGTGATTTCCAATTTTATCCTCTCAATTTTATTTTTACATAAACGATACATACTTATACAAAACTACACTTTTGGGTCAACAGTATCAAATGTTTTTGTGAAAAAATATAGGGTCCCAAATCTCAAAAACAAATATAATTTTATGGATTGGGGGCTAGAGCTACTAATTATTTAAAAAAGAAGAAGCGTGTCTATGGACAATGATATTCTCATAAAAATCCTAGGTCTTGTGGATAGCAAAACACTTGCAAAAGTGGCATGTGTATCTTCAGAGTTTTTCTCCATTGCAAATAAGGAGAGTTTGTGTGAAGAGACATGCTCCATTTGCTGACCTTTCACACACAATCCACAACTTAAACATCTCATATCTTCTTCACTGGGCGGCTTTAGAAAATTCTATGCAAACTGTTTCTCTATAATTGCTTCTAATAAGGCATTTGAGAGCGATTCTACATTCTATGACCATGATGGATCGTAGAGTATCATCTGAAATGTTGATGAAAAAATGAACACACAATTGAAATTGGAAACATATTCTAATAAATTATATTATTATTTATTTTATTTGATATCTCATTATCTTTATCTTTTCTATATTTATTACTCCATCTCTCACTCACAATATCTCTATCTCTTTATCTCCCTCTTTCTCCCATGTCTATCTCTTTCTATCTTTCCTTATCTCCCTCTATCTATATCACCCCCTTTCTCTCTCGCTATATAGTGACCTCTATCTTATTCAATCCATATGTCCTCTACATCTCTATCTCTATTTTTCTCTCTTGATCCCACTCTCACTCCTCTCTACCTATTTTAATCCATATATTTCTATATCACTAAATCCTTATCTATCTATCATCTTTGCTACCTATATCTATCTCTATCATCCTATCCCTCAGTCCCTCAGTCCCTCTCTCTTTATACATATCTATCTCTAGAAATGTCTCCCTCTCTTTAGATCCATCCTCTTTCTCCCTCTCCCTCTTCCTATAGGTTTATATCTACATCTCTACCTCTTTATCTCTCTGTATTTATTTTTCCATCTCCCTCTCCCTCTCTATCTCATTGTCCATTTGTATCCCTCTACCTCTATATCTTGTGTTATCTTTGCCTCTCTATATGAACCTTCCTATCTCTATCTATATCTTTCTATATCTCCCTCTCTCTCCCTCACTATATATTTATCTCTTTCATCTCTACCTAGCCCTCTCTTGTTCTCTTCATATCCCTCTCCTACAACTCGGTCTCTCTTTGCATCTCCTTTCTCTTCTTGCTCTCCTCCTATTTATCTCTCATTATATCCCTAACTCTCTTGATTCAAGGGTTTTGTTTCAACAATTTTTGGATCTTTATAAGTAGAAGCACAATTGATTCAAAGCTATCAAATCTTCATTTAGACCTGTGTTGCACAAAAAAAATCATTTGTTAAATGACCTACCAATTGACCTCGTGTACTACACAAATGTATGCAAAAAAAATACCAAAAATTATTCTAATTAATCTTCCACAACTCTTCGGTGTATCCATTGCACACCAAGGTGCAATTGCTAGTAATGATTCAAATTAACGTATATCACACTTAACTAAACGAATAGTAATTCAAAAATATTTAAACTACCACTTGCACCTAGAGGAGGTTCAAGGGATAAGATGATAGGAAATTAAACGTAGAATTTTAATATATTTTATTTTACAAAATTAATTGTATAATGTAATATAAATCTATATAATTCGATAAGTTTGCAAGCAATTAATGACGACCATATATGCAAGGAGATAATCACACTGTGTAATAGGGGATCGTTGTCATAAAGTATGTCTCATTTTCTTTTAAAGAGATCGATTTTAATATAAATATATAATTTTATTTTATAATAATTAAAATATCAATAAATAATAAGTCTAATATATTTTATTTTATTTTATTTTGAAAAAGGTGGCATTGCCACTTCATATATATAATATATTAATAATTTTTTATTTTTACACTGGTTCAAAAAGAGCTCCGAGAGAAAAGAACCAGAAAGAAAAACTTCGGTCATTGCTCACAAAATAAAGATCCAAGTAAATGTATCAAAAACCTAGAAAAGCCCCCAGTTAGCTGAAGCTAGTTACAATCAAAATTCACCCCAAATTGGAGCAATTTTGCTCTCAAACCCCTACTAAGATAGTACATCATTTACATCAATACATGTTTTACAAATTTTCATAAGGCAATTAGATCAACAAAAATAAGGAGAGCAGAAAGATATCCTCGTCCCAAAGTAAAAGAAGAACAAAACATGAGGCCAAAAGCATATGTAGTATCCCACCTACTAATAAAAAATATGATATATCCTACAACCATGAACATATTAATCTGCAAAAAAATATGAGTAAACAAATTTATTCCTCCATGGGTGTTGAGAAGGAGCCACCTGAACTGGACTAAAGGTTCCACATGTTAGCAGATTCACCATCAATGTTTCTATTGAGATCAAGAATTTGTTTGGAGGGGGGAGAAGAAACCATTGTTGGATTCAACTTGGTTGTATTGGCATAATTAGGGACTGAATCATGTTCCAAAAGATCCAACAGACCATAAACAATTGAAAATGATCACCATTTATGCATTCCTTTCCCATAAATCTACCATACTAATGCAATGCAATTTTGACCATCCTAAAAGACTGGCGTTCAAGAGCCTTCTTGTTACTCTCATAAACCACATAAACCCCATGATTATTCAACAAAGCAAGGTGGTGGAATAATCCTCCAACAAAAGCAACACCCCCCACAAATCACATTTTTGAGCAACCCTTCCTAACTTGTTATTACTCAAAAACTTAGTTTTGACATACCGACTAACAATCAAGTCCAAAAGGAAAGGATACTAAAGTAAATCCAACACATTAGATAGGAAAATTGATAAAAGTTGAGAGGGGAAAATGATACACTTACTCGGAGGGAATAAAATGTTCGACCCAATTACCCTTTTAATAGCTCCGCGGACATGAGGGAATTCACACACGAAGACTAAGGCAAACATTTCATCGTTTATATGACCCAGAAATGATCTTTCCCAACTTTCAACCTCCAAAAAAATTCTGAAATTATGAGGATAGTAATCCATATGCAACGTATTACAGGACGAACAAAGTTCAACCTTGGTACCAATGCCTACCAAGTGAGAAGGACACAACCATTTACCAATATTAGAATAAAGAAATCCTACACTCAATCGAAAGTCTAATATATTTTATTATTATATTTAAAATTTTATAAGAATACATAAATATTGAAATAAATTTTAAAAATTACATATGAAGTTAGACATTGAGGTAGAGGTGTAAATTGAATTTTGAAGGAAGGTGGAGGGTGAGTGTAGGGGTGAGATAGTTTATAGGGTAGAGGGGTTTGTATAGGTTGAAGATGGAGGCTACCTTTACTTTCATAACAAAGAAGCAACAAAAAGGTTTGTTTGGGCCAGTTGAAGACCATAGGTTAAAACTACTGCTTAAATGCTCGTCGAAGGTTAA
Source organism: Chamaecyparis obtusa (assembly GCA_027943335.1). NCBI lineage: Eukaryota > Viridiplantae > Streptophyta > Pinopsida > Cupressales > Cupressaceae > Chamaecyparis > Chamaecyparis obtusa. The sequence continues at coordinate 40,441 of BSBK01008501.1, forward strand.
TGTACATGCAGTTCAAAAATGTTGGGTGAGTTGTTTCAAAATGCCACTCATCGTTGGAAGCTCAATGTAGACATAGGGGCTATGATTTTGGCTTGGGGTCTAGAAGTGGGTGATGATGTGTCGACGGTGAGGTGGGTTATGAACATGTTGTTTGAAAGAGACTTGATTGGGGGTTAGAATCTCTTCTAGAGTGGGGAAACCCAGGAATAGGGTTTGATTATAGCTAGTGTTATGAGACCATAGAGGATGTTGTGGAGTTGAGTCAAGTCCCTTTTGTGCATTGGCCAAAAAGGGTAAACCAAGAGCAGTATAAGGTGAAAATTCGTGGAGAGTGAAATGGTTTGAAGAAAGTGATTAAGGAACATCATGAAACGGGTGGACGACTTTATGCAAGGGTGTCGCTGCAATTTCTGAGATAACGAAGGAGTTCCAGGGTTCACCGTGTTCGTGTGATGTTGTAGAGGAAAACTGGGTTAACAAATGGTTTTTTGTCAGTGTTGAGCAATAAACTATTTTGTGCAAACATGCCCTAGGGGCATTTTGGCATTAGAGCATTAATGGCTTATGTGGACATGTCAATTCTCCTTATGTTTTATGTGTTTGTTGGTCCTGCATATGATGACATTTTGTGATTGGAAAAGGTAGTAATTGGATGGGTTCAATATGATGACATTTTGTGACTCGAAAAGGCAGTTGGGTGGATTTGATAAGGACACTCTGTTAATGCTTTTGGTGCTATCTCTTTTTGAAATGTAACTGAGAAAACTGTTGATGTTGATGGGTGGGTAGTTGAAATGCATGTGAGCTTATATGATAGCCTATAGGTGGGTGTAACCGACATGACTTTTGTGATGAATGTTGAGCTTATATGTAAATCTTTTATTATTAATAAAATATAAAATCTATTACCGAGCCAAAAAAAAAAAAATCCTTTAAAAAGAAGAAGAAGAAGAAGAATTAGAATAAAGCTAATTTTTCATTTTTAATATTTTTTTCTTTTCATTTTTCGAAACATAAAAATAAAATATCCCAATAAAAGAAGTTAATATTAAAATGTATTCTTATTAGAAGACTTGATAATAATAAAATATAGATTTTTCACATTCTTTTTCTTATTGATAATATTTAAATATATACATTTCTTAAAAACACACAGAATACACGAGTAGTCTTTTTCTTCAGAACAAAAATAAAATGAATAAAACAGATGTATGAGTTTTTAAAGTCCGATGATTAAATCAGACTAAAAATAAAGTACAAATAAAACAGACCAATGGATAGCTTTGTTGTAAAAAAGTTTGCCCACTGGTGTGAAGAAGTTTCACAGTTTGGGAAAAACTCATTTTGTAGTTTTTTAGGGTAGTTTTATAATGTGAAACAAGTTTTCTCACATAAAAGTACAAGGACAAGCCCACAATTAAAAGCCTATCCACTAATTTAAATTAAATTTAAATTCAAAAATTCTAAATACTATGAATTTAAACCAAATTCATTGTTACACTTATACACTGAATCCTAGAAGCTTAAAATCGAAGTTGATCTTTACAACTGTATGCAAATATGACCACAATTAAATATATCAATGAATAAAACATGTATCGTTCTACTTATACTCCAATTATTAAATGAACCGAGAAAGGAAGAAGTGCAACGCATGCAAATTTCAGCCTTTCATAGACTATGTTTTGGTGGGGTCCATGGCCACCGTCTCAAATTCTTGGTCACATTAAAACTTATCTAGCATTAATGCGGGATCACAATATCAAAAGTCCTCTTTCACTCATTATAAGCTCAATAAATATCTAATATTTCACGTGGCAAACTTTAAGAGCTTTATTCAATTTGGAAAGAAAACGTGCATTTTAAAAAATATATTTAAACCAAAAACGTGTCTTGCCGACAAGGGATGGAATCTAAAAAGGAGGGTTAACATTTAAGGAAAAGTAGGCAGCACGATTCTCTTCTAGTAAAATCAAATTTCTAATGATTGATAAAGATTACGGTAATACAATTTTTTACCAAAAAAAATATTATATTTTTTAACTACTAAATGACAATTTGATTTGATTTTAGTTTTTATATAGATATAAAATTTATTGTTTTCACTTTGGTTTGAGTCGAGAGACCACTTCTTAGAGGCTATAGTTCTCCACATTTCATTTGTTCAAATCTGCGAGTTCAACAAGCCAATATAGGCAAAAGGCCTGCGAGCTCAGTAGCCTAGTGTGAACTTGAACCTTGACGGTTGCCTCACCAACAAAGTGTTTATACCATGACACTTAACATTCGAAGACCTCACCTAAAAATATGTGTCCAAGATAAATCAATACAATTAAATGTAGTTAAATTACTGGGTTGAGAATAATTGTTAAACTAGCTTATATATACTTTCTATATATATAATAAGTCGAGAGATATCCTTCTGAGGCGCCTATTGCACTGAGATAATTTATGAAAATAGGTGCCTCGAGAAGGATATCTCTCGGCTTATTATATATATAGAAAGTATATATAAGCTAGTAGCATTGCAACGCATAATGAAAGATATTATTATTATTTTGATTATAGTTAATCTACAATAGTAAATTATATAGTGAGAAAATAAAGGGATTATATCTAGGGATTGGTTGACACATTGAATTAATTAATTTGATTAGCGTTAGTGTTTAGGTTAGGGTTAGGTTAGAGTCTGGTTTAGATTTATTATTATGATTACGGTTAGGGCTTAGTATTAAGGTTGGGTTTATGGTCATGGTTACGATGAGAATTATGGTTAGGATTAGGGTTTTGATTATAATTTGAATAGGTTTCAGGTTAGGAGTAGGGTTTTGGTAAGTGTTAAGGGCAAGATTGGAATTACTATTAGGGTTGGGATTGAAATTATAATTAGGTTAAGATTTGGTCAGGGCTATGGTTTGGTTTAAGGTTAGGGTCAAGTTTAGGATTAAGGTTAAGATTAGCATTACACATAAGATTATGGCTAGGGCTAATATCAGGGTTAGGGTTTAGTGTTAAGGTTTAGTGTTAAAGTTTAGTGTTATAAGTTGAATAAATTAATATAATTAGGATTAGGGTTAGCATTTATATCATGGCTAGGGTTAGAATTTTGTGTTATGCTTAGGATTATGTTTAGGGTTTACATCAAAGTTAGGGTTAGGGTAGGGATTAAGTTTAAAATTATTATTATGGTGACAAACTGGTCATGGTTACGATGATAATTATGGTTAGGGTTAGGGTTTTGATTATAATTAGAATAGGTTTTAGGTTAGGAGTAGGGTTTTGGTAAGTTTAAAGGGCAAGATTGGAATTACTATTAGGGTTGGGATTGGATTTATAATTAGGTTAAGATTTGGCCAGGGCTATGGTTTGGTTTAAGGTTAGGATCATGTTTAGGATTAAGGTTAAGATTAGCATTACAAATAAGATTAATCAGATTTGGTTTAGGTTTATAATTATGGCTAGGGTTAATATTAGGGTTAGGGTTTAGTGTTATAAGTTGAATAAATTAATATAATTAGGATTAGGGTTACATTTATATCATGGTTAGGGTTAGAATTTTGTGTTATGCTTAGGATTATGTTTAGGGTTTACATCAAAGTTAGGGTTAGGGCAGGGATTAAGTTTAAAATTATTATTAGGGTGACAAAATGGTCATGGTTATGATGATAATTAGGGTTAGGGTTAGGGTTTTGATTATAATTAGAATAGGTTTCAGGTTAGGAGTAGGGTTTTGGTAAGTGTTAAGGGCAAGATTGGAATTACTATTAGGGTTGGGATTGGAATTATAATTAGGTTAAGACTTGGCCAGGGCTATGGTTTGGTTTAAGGTTAGGATCATGTTTAAGATTAAGGTTAAGATTAGCATTATGAATAGGATTAATCAGATTTGGTTTAGGTTTATGATTATGGCTAGGGTTAATATTAGGGTTAGGGTTTAGTGTTAAGGTTTAGTGTTATAAGTTGAATAAATTAATATAATTAGGATTAGGGTTAGCATTTATATCATGGTTAGGGTTAGAATTTTATGTTATGCTTAGGATTATGTTTAGGGTTTACATCAAAGTTAGGGATAGGGTAGGGATTAAGTTTAAAATTATTATTATGGTGACAAAATGGTCATGGTTACGATGAGAATTATGGTTAGGGTTAGGGTTTTGATTATAATTAGAATACATTTCAGGTTAGGAGTAGGGTGTTGGTAAGTGTTAAGGGCAAGATTGGAATTACTATTACGTTTGGGATTGGAATTATAATTAGGTTAAGATTTGGCCAGGGCTATGGTTGGGTTTAAGGTTAGGATCATGTTTAGGATTGAGGTTAAGATTAGCATTACAAATAGGATTAATTAGATTTGGTTTAGGTTTATGATTATGCCTAGGGTTAATATTAGGGTTAGGGTTTAGCGTTAAGGTTTACTATTAAAGTTTAGTGTTATAAGTTGAATAAATTAATATAATTAGGATTAGGGTTAGCATTTATATCATGGTTAGGGTTAAAATTTTATGTTATGCTTAGGATTATGTTTAGGGTTTATATCAAAGTTAGGGTTAGGGTAAGGATTAAGTTTAAAATTATTATTAGGGTGACAAAATGGTTGGGACTCAAATTATTATTATGATTATTATAGAACTAGCTTATATATATATATATATATATATATATATATATATATATATATATATATATATATATATATATATATAAAATACATCAAGAGTAATCCTTCTCGAGGCACCTATTGCAGCTTGCAATTTAAAGAAAATAGGCACCTCGAGAAGGATTACTCTCAGCGTATTATATATATAAATATATATAAGCTAGTAGCAGCGGTAGCGCAACATGAAGACATATAATATTTTTTATTTTTTAAAATAATTATCGTAAGAGTTATTAAACCCAGTTGGTTAGGTTGGATTACATTTGTAATTAGTATTAATATAATGGTTAGGTTAGTGTTAGGGTATGTTAAACTATTATAATTAAAGTTAGTGAGATTGTTAAGGTTAGTGTTAGGGGAAATGTTAGGTTACATTTAATAAATTTGCTAGGGATATTGCTTCTATTATAGTTAAGGTTAGTCATATTGGTAAGGTTTAAGTTATTATTATGGATACTATTATTATAATGGTTAAGGTTAGTGCCATTGCTAGACCTGAGGTTAGTCATATTGGTAAGGTTTAAGTTATTATTAGGGATAGTGTTATTATTATGGTTAAGGTTAGTACTATTGTTAGAGCTGAGGTTATTGTTACGGAAATTATTATTTTACATTTAAGAGGTATGTTAAGGAAACTGGTCCAATTATGATTAAGGTTTATGTTATTGTTACAGTTAAGGTTAGTGTTAGCGTTATGGTTAGGTTCAATGTTTTAAATAGGGTTATTGTTAACGCTATTATTAAGTATTTGAGTAATAGAAAATTGTGACAACAAGGGTTAGTAATAGTGGTATTGTTACACATAAAGTTAGTGTTAGGGGAACTGTTAGGTTTCATTGAAGAAGTTTGTTAGGGTTCATGTTATTATTATGGTTAAGGTTATTGTTAGGGTTAGTGCTCGTATTAGGATAAGGTTATTGGTATTGTTACACTTAAGGTTAGTCACTAATACATTTGGGGGCAATTTGCGACGGCTATGTGTCGCAATAGCCACACCCATAGACGTCGCTATTTTTTAGTCACAAATTGCGACGTCTATGGGTAGCCGTCACAATAGTGACTCCCTCCTGTCGCAATGTCGCTAAGATTTGTTACCGGCATGGGCGTCGCCACCCCGTCGCATGGCTTCGGAGGGCCGTCGCAATGGCGACGGTCCTCCCAAGCAATTGCGACGGGCGCCTGCATCGCATTGCGACGGGCACCCGTCGCAATTGCGACGCCCGTGGGTGGATTAAAAAAAATAAATTATTTAATACATTCCTAATGAACCACATTAATGCTTTTTTCTTTCAACAAATGAGGACAGCCACTGTAAAGACAACATGATAATGTACACTCACTGTAAGGATAGTCACAAATGAGGACATCTCACAGTGACTGTCCCTAGTGTAATTGCCACTTGAATGTATTGCTATTCAGCCACATTAATGCTTTTCTTCTTCAACAAATGAGGATAGTCACTCTAAAGACAACATGATAATGTACACTCACTGTGAGTGTACATTATCATGTTGTCTTTAGAGTGACTATCCTCATTTGTTGAAGAAGAAAAGCATTAATGTGGCTGAATAGCAATACATTCAAGTGGCAATTACACTAGGGACAGTCACTGTGAGATGTCCTCATTTGTGACTGTCCTTACAGTGAGTGTACATTATCATGTTGTCTTTACAGTGAGTGTACATTATCATGTTGTCTTTACAGTGTCAATATATGCATTATTACTTAAACTGAAGAGTACTCTAAATAATATGTCATTGTGGAGTTCTGATTGCTTCCAATTTGATATACGCTTGTTCTACTTATGTATCCAGCATCATGTAAGAAAAGTTGGTGCTTTTAAAATAGATTCATTTAGCCATGAAATGCCTGTGCATGTTACATACAAGATTCCAAGGCCCAAAACTGATTACTCATTATAATTCATGTACAGAATGATAATCAACCACAACGAGGCATGCGTAGGCACTGCTTAGATTTTGAGGCATCAGAAGCTCGTAGAAGAAACTTGACCAATGGCTCATGGAATGCAAACAAAATTATTGCCTAAAACAGGAGCATTGGTAACCACAGATGATGGTTCTGAAAAGAACACTTCACCATCAATGTCACGTGAGGGAACTGCAATTTCTGATGGCAAGCAACTTGTAGTATATAAGAGAGATGCAGGTACAGATGCTGGGAGAAGCTCCCAATCTTTATCTGTTGGACAGTTTTCATCTTGCTCTTATAAAACATCTGAGGGTAACTCAGACAAGTCTGACAGCTCACTTAGAAATAATGGGCATTCTTCTATGTCAGTGGGTATGCCAACTGGGATTGGTTTGCATTTAAATAGCCTTGCCTCTTCAATGTCATTAAATTGTGGAACTGGGCTGCTAACAACTTCAAAGGGAGCTGCTGGCATGCAGGGAATGCTGACTTCGTCTGGAGTGAAGGAGGCTCCCAGTGACAGTCGAACAAGTTCTTTACTTCCTGTAAACTCAGGTGGAAATATTTCAGTATCAACAAATACAAGCATGGCTCCTGGAATGCTTGTGTTAGTTGTGGAAAAGACTAGAATTGATCAACAGGAGGTGCAGTCTTCTGGAAACACACAGATTGGAGTCAAAAAGTCCACTACATGTTTCCGATCCCTAACAGTTGGCATAAAGCCATTGCAATGTAGGCAACCTTTTAAAATTGAATATATGAACTCAAGTCCACTTGACAAGAAGAGGCTAGTGCTACAAGATATTTCTCGACAACCTGGACTTGGTATAGGGGAAGAGTATAATCAGAGCAGTCCTAAGAAGAAAAGGTAATTGTAGGATTTTATCAACTTTACAAAGATTTGTCTTCATTTGTAATGCTTTTTTGTCTGGATAATTTTGAATTCACTTTTGCATCCTTTTCTTTAGCTTTGACTTTTTCTTTGAATGCCCAGAAGAAAGTCTGCCACGACTGGGGATAAAGAAGGCTGCAAATGTTGCAATTGTAAAAAGTCAAAATGCCTTAAATTGTGAGTCTTTTTGCACTAGAGTGGGTTTATTATTTGGTTCCTATGTCTTTTCTATTTGTCTCAGAACTTGAACATTGCTATGAAGGTCTGTGTGTTAGCACTTAAGAAAAGCAAATTGCAATCCAGAACATTCTACGTACCTCTTAGATGCAGTAGATCAGATAATTAAATAAATAGATGTTTTTGGATTTTTGCATTTCAATTCATGTATTGACATGACTAGATTTATAGTTTTAATTTAAATGAAATTCTTACTAGTACTCTTGCAGGTATTGTGAGTGTTTTGCAGCAGGAGTATACTGCGTTGAGTCCTGCACATGTCAAGAGTGCTTTAACAAACCTGAGTATACAGATATGGTTGTTGGCACACGCCAGCAGATAGAATCATGCAATCCGCTTGCTTTTGATCCTAAAATTATTCATGGTGCTGACTCTCCACCAACTAATGGGGTGAGAAAATACTGAGAGGTTTTCCTTTGTTCTGGTGTTTTCTTTTTATAGTATCACTATTACTTAACTATCTATGGAGAGTTCTTATCTTTCTCGCTATCTTACTTCAGCAGAGAGAGTGCACCGAGACTCCAACATCGGCAAGGCACAAAAGAGGCTGCAATTGTAAGAAATCAATGTGTCTGAAGAAATACTGTGAATGCTATCAGGTAGATATCTTCAATTGATTGCTTAATTTAAGGTTAAAGGCTGGAGAGTAGTTTATGTGTATTCTGATTAGTGCTCGTATCTTTTATTTTAGGCAGGGGTTGGCTGCTCAGATGGCTGCAGATGTGAAGGTTGTAAAAACACGTTTGGCAAGAAAGAAGGTATCTGATCACTTTTTTCAAATATCGAATGCATCATATTATCTCAATCTATACATGAACGATAATACAAATATTGAATGCATTATATTCTGTCATTCTATACATGTACGATGATTCAAATATCGAGTGCATTATATTATCTCAGTCTATACATGAACGATAAATTTCATTTGCAACTTGTATAGGAGGATCAGATGACACAGAAGACAAAGAATCTCAGGATGAGGTATGGGAGAAGGCTATATCAGAGGAAAAGCTAGGGCTTTGTTATTGTCCCTTGTGACAGTAACAAAATTTGATGAAAATAATTTTTTTTCACTCAACTTTGACATTCACAACTTCCTCTTTTATTATAATAAGAAAAAATACAGTGACTTTAGAGAAAATAATGAAACTAATACAATTGCAATACGGTGGTATTTAGAACAAACAGAGCTTCACAACCATCAAAGAAGAAAAAAGCACATGCATATATCGAGTACTCCTCAATCAGAGAGATAGAGAAGAATTCAAAACATACCCAGACTGAACATGGCCATACCAAGACCAGCATCAGACAATATTCTTATTGACTGCTCTAGGATAGCTGGCATTTCAACTTTCCATTTGCAAAATAGATTATAAAAACATGAAAATATATCAGAGATGTTTGATATTGATACAAAACAACACAGATTCATTTCTTCGTACACCTGTATATCATAAAAATCCTTTCACACTTCGAAAAATTGTATTGCCTTTTACTTACTCAAAAGTAATTTACATAAAGCAGTCATTTGATTAACATGGATCCTAATATTCACAAGTACATGGTCATGTGCTCCATCGTAGCATCTTATAGATTTAGATCTGTTCTCTGAAATAATTCAATGTTTTGTTTACAATCCACAAAAGAAATATTTTCCCTCGTCTACTTAATCCTAAACAAAAGGCCATATAGCAATATAGATAGAACTATATAATAGAAACCATAAACAATGGTAACCTTAGCAGCAGCAAGAAATTGTTGCAAAAACTTTACCTTATCATACCCAGATTGTTGCTTTGCCTGGCGGAGGGAAATTTGATCAGTAAAATTGACACAGAGTATGCTGTCTCCATTGTCATGCTGGATAACAAAACACCAACTTTAATGGGCATGTACTGTCCCTTGTGTAATTGCCACTTGAATGCATTGCTATTGAACCACATTAATGCTTTTTTCCTTCAACAAATGAGGACAGTCACTGTAAAGACAACATGATAATGTACACTCACTGTAAGGATAGTCACAAATGAGGAAATCTCAGAGTGATTATCCCTTGTGTAATTGCCGCTTGAATACATTGCTATTGAACCACATTAATGCTTTTTTCCTTCAACAAATGAGGACAGTCACTATAAAGACAACATGATAATGTACACTCACTGTAAGGATAGTCACAAATGAGGACATCTCACAGTGACTGTCCCTTGTGTAATTGCCACTTGAATGTATTGCTATTCAGCCACATTAATGCTTTTCTTCTTCAACAAATGAGGATAGTCACTCTAAAGACAACATGATAATGTACACGGGCTGTAAGTGTACATTATCATGTTGTCTTTACAGTGACTGTCCTCCTTCAAGTGGCAATTACACAAGGGACAGTCACTGTAAAGGCAACATGATAATGTAGAGAAATGTTGTCATTTGTATTTTCAACAGTGCCAAGAGAGATTCCCTCTGCGAAATCACAGCTACAATTTCTGAGTACGTTGGGTTTATTTTTCTTTTGTCATTATTATGTAATCTGGTATTCAGCTGTTACAGAGCTAAAATACCCAGAAATGAGGACATATCTGTGTTGAATTTATTGTTAGCGGCTTTGGTTATTTAGAAGTTTAATTTTATTTGTTCATCTTTCAAGCACAAACATTTTGTGGACCGTAACATCTTCATTGTTTCGGGTATGCAATGAAACAGCCCTAACTTGCAACTACCTTCACGGTACTTGTGTACATTATCATGTTGTCTTTATAGTGACTGTCCTCATTCAAGTGGCAATTACACAAGGGACAGTCACTGTGAGATGTCCTCCTTTGTGACAAGGACAGTCACACATGAGGACATCTCACAGTGACTGTCCCTTGTGTAATTGCCACTTGAATGTATTGCTATTCAACCACATTTATGGGCCCGTTTGGACCACAGCACACAGTAGCATCTACAGAGAAGAATATCCCAGGTGTAACAAGTTGTAAGAATATACCAACAGTTCTAAGAAGTTCCCTAGCACATAGTAGCATCTACAGAGAAGAATATACAACATGAGGGTAGCCACTGTAAAGACAACATGATAATGTACACTCATTGTATGTGTACATTATCATGTTGTCTTTACAGTGACTGTCCTCATTCAAGTGGAAATTACACAAGGGACAGTCACTGTGAGATGTCCTCATTTGTGACAAGGACAGTCACACATGAGGACATCTCACAGTGACAGTCCCTTGTGTAATTGCCACTTGAATGTATTGCTATTCAGCCACATTAATGCTTTTCTTCTTCAACAAATGAGGATAGTCACTCTAAAGACAACATGATAATGTACACAGGCTGTAAGTGTACATTATCATGTTGTCTTTACAGTGACTGTCCTCCTTCAAGTGGTAATTACACAAGGGACAGTCACTGTAAAGGCAACATGATAATGTAGAGAAACGTTGTCATTTGTATTTTCAACAGTGCCGAGAGAGATTCCCTCCGCGAAATCACAACTACAATTTCTGAGTACGTTGGGTTTATTTTTCTTTTGTCATTATTATGTAATCTGGTATTCAGCTGTTACAGAGCTAAAATACCCAGAAATGAGGACATATCTGTGTTGAATTTATTGTTAGCGGCTTTGGTTATTTAGAAGTTTAATTTTATTTGTTCATCTTTCAAGCACAAACGTTTTGTGGACTGTAACATCTTCATTGTTTTGGGTATGCAATGAAACAGCCCTAACTTGCAACTACCTTCACGGTACTTGTGTACATTATCATGTTGTCTTTACAGTGACTGTCCTCATTCAAGTGGCAATTACACAAGGGACAGTCACTGTGAGATGTCCTCATTTGTGACAAGGACAGTCACACATGAGGACATCTCACAGTGACTGTCCCTTGTGTAATTGCCACTTGAATGTATTGCTATTCAACCACATTTATGGGCCCGTTTGGACCACAGCACACAGTAGCATCTACAGAGAAGAATATCCCAGGTGTAACAAGTTGTAAGAATATACCAACAGTTCTAAGAAGTTCCCTAGCACATAGTAGCATCTACAGAGAAGAATATACAACATGAGGGCAGCCACTGTAAAGACAACATGATAATGTACACTCATTGTATGTGTACATTATCATGTTGTCTTTACAGTGACTGTCCTCATTCAAGTGGAAATTACACAAGGGACAGTCACTGTGAGATGTCCTCATTTGTGACAAGGACAGTCACACATGAGGACATCTCACAGTGACTGTCCCTTGTGTAATTGCCACTTGAATGTATTGCTATTCAACCACATTTATGGGCCCGTTTGGACCGGGGCACATAGTAGCATCTACAGAGAAGAATATCCCAGGTGTAACAAGTTGTAAGAATATACCAACAGTTCTAAGAAGTTCCCTAGCACATAGTAGCATCTACAGAGAAGAATATGGGTCAACGAGGTTGACTTCAAAGCCATGCAATCTAATGGTAATAGTAATATCATAATTTGACATACTATCAGAAATACTTCCTAAATAGACTATTCAATCTTATAAGAGATGGATTCATGAGAACTATTATTTATGAAATATGAGTCAATGACTTTAATTAAAAAAATTACACAATCTAATTCTTGTAAAAATATCAAAATTTGACACATTGAAAATACCTTCCAAAAGTATCGTTAATTGATTAATATGAATCACTACTCATGAAATATAATTTTATAAACCTAATCTAAAAACTACACAATAAAAATCTTAATAGCAATATTGTAAGAAACTATTCCCAAAAGCAAGCCTAACAAAATTTGATGAAAATAATTTTTGTTTCACTCAACTTTGACATTCACAACTTCCTCTTTTATTATAATAAGAAAAAAAATGGCTTTTTAGATATACCTCATGAACCATACTCGAATAATCTATCATTTTTCTTCTCAAAAACATATTTGCAGAGCCTGCTTCTTTTACTTGTTTGTACTTTTATCTCTCTGATGGAAAGGGTTCCTTCAGGACACATTTTTCCAAGTTCACTGCTTGAGATATTTGAGGAGGGTTCCCCTGCTTGAGTATCCATCCAACCCATATTCGAGTAGTTCTACAATTGCACAGTCTAAATTAATAATACTGACAATTGAATGACGAATGATGATACATAGAATTGATATAAACTAATCCTAAAAACACTAAAACATTATTAATATATTTATATTTCATAAATAAAATTGATATAAAAGATCTGGAAAGATACATTAAAAAATAGAAAAACAGTAATTTATAATAGAAGGAAACTTAAATTGCTATTTAAAAAAAAAACAAGAGTCTTAAATCTTATCATTTTGTTTCATTATCATCCATAAGTACACACCTCTAGCATAATAATTATATTTTACCACCCATAAAATGAAAAAAAGATTTTCACAAGAGAAATTGAAGCTAGATTATAAAAATGAACCATCTTATTGGAAACTGGAACTGTTATCATACCCAAAAGGACTACAAAATTTCACCTTATCATACCCAGATTGTTGCTTTGCCTGGCGGAGGGAAATTTGATCAGTAAAATTGACACAGAGTATGTTGTCTCCATTGTCATGCTGGATAACAAAACACCAACTTTAATGGGCATGTACTGTCCCTTGTGTAATTGCCACTTGAATGCATTACTATTTGATGCAGGGGCATCCCTAATGCAAGCCAAAGACACCATGATTGAAGGAAGTTGCCATGAAGCCAAGGAGTCAAATCCTATCAATTGGAACATAAGATTTTCACCTTGGAGCTTTGAAGGATTGACTGGTGAAAGGTCCTTTTGATTGACAAATCAGAGTCTTTTTGAATGACAAATCAGAGTCTTTTTGAATGACAATAAATTAGAATAGGAGTTTTAGATGTTTTCTTGGTTTGTAATAAATATTAACGATTGATTTTATCTCCTTATAAACATCCACTTGTTGGACACAAGACCCCTTGGTGACTTATAAACCTTGGGCATCTTTTGAGTCCTTGGATGAAATGAGCATAGTAAGTGTTTATTAGGTGTCTTTTAGATGTTGTTAAGAAGTTTGAAGGTCCAAAATAACTTTAATAAGGTTCCTAAAGTTTCACAACACATTTTTAACCTTCTCGGCAAAGTTGTTTGCAAAGTTGTAATGCAACTTTAAAAGTTGCTTAGCAAAGTTGACATTTGTTGGATAAACTATTCTAACCACCTAGATGGTTGAACCAACGTTTGGAGAGCCTATTTTAGGCTTCAAATGGTCGAAGACAGACAGAGAACCAGTATTGTAATCATTTTGCTTTCATAAAAAATAAAAATAACCCTGTTTTAGTGCATTTCTGGTGAAAAATGAACTCTGTACGGCTGTACGGATGGTGGTTGGATGATAAAATTTGCCTGGAAGTTGTAATAGTGACATCTGATGCTTTGGAAGTTGGTTTGATTGATTCTCTTTGTTTTATATCTAAGTTATTTCAAATTTTCTGTGCATTGTTTACAAACCCTCATTTTCAGGGTTTGACTGATGTAAAGACCTTAACTCACGTTTCAACCATTGGAATTCCTTCTTCCTTGGTGGAATGAGAGTTAAGGATGTATATTTGTATATTCTAAAATCCCTGACTACTTTGCATCACTATTGAACCACATTAATGCTTTTTTCCTTCAACAAATGAGGACAGTCACTGTAAAGACAACATGATAATGTACACTCACTGTAAGGATGGTCACAAATGAGGAAATCTCAGAGTGATTATCCCTTGTGTAATTGCCACTTGAATACATTTCTATTGAACCACATTAATGCTTTTTTCCTTCAAGTGGCAATTACACAAGGGACAGTCACTGTGAGATGTCCTCATTTGTGACAAGGACAGTCGCACATGACGACATCTCACAGTGACTGTCCCTTGTGTAATTGCCACTTGAATGTATTGCTATTCAACCACATTTATGGGCCTGTTTGGACCATGGCACACAATAGCATCTACAGAGAAGAATATCCCAGGTGTAACAAGTTGTAAGAATATACCAACAGTTCTAAGAAGTTCCCTAGCACATAGTAGCATCTACAGAGAAGAATATACAACATGAGGGCAGCCACTGTAAAGACAACATGATAATGTACACTCATTGTATGTGTACATTATCATGTTGTCTTTAGAGTGACTATCCTCATTCAAGTGGCAATTATAGAAGGGACAGTCATTGTGAGATGTCCTCATTTGTGACAAGGATAGTCACACATGAGGACATCTCACAGTGATCGATTGTCCCTTGTGTAATTGCCACTTGAATGTATTGCTATTGAACCACATTAATGCTTTTCTTCTTCAACAAATGAGGACAGTCACTCTAAAGACAACATGATAATGTACACTCACTGTAAGGACAGTCACAAATGAGGACATCTCACAGTGACTGTCCCTTGTGTGATTGCCACTTGAATGTATTGCTATTCAGCCACATTAATGCTTTTCTTCTTCAACAAATGAGGATAGTCACTCTAAAGACAACATGATAATGTACACTCACTATAAGTGTACATTATCATGTTGTCTTTACAGTGACTGTCCTCCTTCAAGTGGCAATTACACAAGGGATTTGTGTTTTCATTTGTGTTTTCAACAGCGCCGTAACCCTCCGCTAAATCACATCGGGATATAAGGGCAAAACAAACAAGAACGTTGTCATTTGTATTTTCAACAGCGCCGAGAGAGATAAACAAACTTAAAACTCAGACTTAAGAAAGATGAAGGCAATGCTTCAAAAGGCCGATGCCCTAAACACGAGAAAACATAATACCACCATTAAACGATGCCCTAGTCACCGTATCAATGCTGCCAGCTCCGTACCAGTATGCTGACTGCTCACTTTCATCCTGTGATAAAGGTAGCTTCATTAATCATACTTGAAATGGCAGCATATGAACTAAAGCTGATGAACATTTATAAACTAAAAGTTTAAAACTACAGATTACAAATGTAGTAGTTTCATACGAAAAGAACTTGATGTCTGAAATTTACCATTAGAAGTATCCAAAGGAATACCACAGTACTGTTGAACTTGGAGAATCGGAGATGATCTACACAGCAAGGTTCAACAGCTGTAAGGACTGTTACACCATCTTTAGCATTTGAATACATTTTCTCCTTGGCTTCTGGTGGATCCTCAAAGACCCCCAATGACGTTTTCCCTACAATTATCAATTGTTTGTCAGTATGAGATATTAATAAATAAACATTAATCACAATATTAGGCAAACAATGTTCTTGATGTTTGAATCTAAATCACAGAAAGCTCTAATAAAGTAGTTCTCAGTTTCACATTAAACTAAGTTTCAATTTCAAATGGTTATAATAATTTTTGCAAGTTATAAGTAGCTGGTTACAGTATATGACATAAAAAGAAAAAAAATCATTTCTATTCTTTTCTTCTTTTTCTCTTTCAACGAAGCTTTTGCACCACACAAATGCATACCAAGAATTTCTCAGGAGGTTTCAAGACCATTGCATACCAAACTTCTTCTCTATAGATGCTACTGTGTGTCGTGGTCCAAACGGGTCCAAATTGACCTAGTGACTCTAGTAGGTCTCCAAAACCTGTTCTGCAGCAATAACTCTTCAATTTGACAAAGGACCTTATGAACTTATATGTTTTTTGAGTACCCTTTTTGATGTTCTAACAATCCTCCAACTCCTAGACCCTGACTCCACTCCAGCATATCAATGTCCTTATTGAGTCCGCAGACCTAATGCATGCCTTTGGGTGTGGGTTCCAAAACAAGGCATTGAAAATGGGTGCATGAAACCAAGATCAGAGTTTGAAGATGTCCACCATTCTCTAAAGATCTAGATTCAACAAGGTTTGAGGTCCTTTACTTGCCGCTACCCTCTGATCTTGCATAATCCATCAACTCCTAGTCAAGAACATTGAGATTCTTGACCTAGGGCTTGCTCTCGAAATTCTCTGGCTTAGTATCCTGTTCCAAAGCTTTTAAAATATGAAAATAAACCCCCTTAACTTGCATTTTACAAAGAACAGAGGATATCCTATGGTTTATTTGCAAGTTAAGGCCATTTGAATGCAATAACCCAAAAAATGAGGGTTTGACAGAACAACAGATAAGAAAAAGGAATAACTTTGATATAAGGTGTCTTGAATCTACCAAATAAACTCTCAAAGCATAAGATATAAATACTCTAACTTCCACACTGGTTTTCCCTCCCTTTCACATCCGTACACTGTACAGTGCTTGAAGGAAATGCACAGAAAAGGCTCTGAAATAGTGGCTCTATCTGACAGAGAGTCCATGCTAGGCTTCATGACTAACCTAGAGCACATTCCTTGTTATGGAGGAAGTTTGAATGGTGAAGAACTTATGGAATGGATAGAGGACCTAGATAACCATTTTGACTACAAGTATCTTATTAATAACCATTTTGACTACAAGTATCTTATGGATAGAGGACCTTGATAACCATTTTGACTCATTTAGTATCTTATTGAGCTTCACTTTGTTTCGAGAATATAGTTTAATATTCTCTACTAAACAGGGCCAACCACGTGAAGGTGGAAGCTCATTTGGCCCCACCCCCCTCCCCCTAACATCACTCTACATTCCCCGTTAACATCTAACATTCATTCATTTTTTCAATTATTAATAAAATGTAACATTCAATCAATATCACATGATAACATTCATTAACACATTAGATTCGTTAACACGCAACATTCATCAATATGAAAATAAACACATAATTCATGAACATTCATTAGCACATAATTAAATTCATTGAGACATAAAATTCAATCATTATCAATTAAGGTATTTAGATGACAATCATTTCTTTTTTCTCTTTCTAATTTTTTTTTCTATGTAAGCTCTAAGAGGAGCATCAGTGTTATCATCAATACCCCCCTCATCAGTTGTTTTGTTCTCTGTTCTTGATGATCTCAAATTCCTATGCTGCTGCAAAGGGGGGTCCTCTACAATAACAAATAAAAGAGTTAAATTTAAAATATTTAATTATAATTGTTACAAGTATTTAATTATTTTAAAGAACATAACTGTGGCGCTCTTTAATTACCTGATCTGGCCACATCATTTTGTCTAGACTCAACCTCAACATGCTCATGAGCACCGACCCCTCGATCCTCTACAGTTGCTATACAAAATGTTACATTAATCCAAACACCAATTGTAATTACATATAAAAATTTTAATAGCAAATGTATACCTCCACCACTAGGATGCACATCATGCGAACCTTCATTATGCATAGATTGTGTAGAAGGATTATCAGGCTACATTCCAATATCCTACACATTGTTATCATTGCTTTCTTAAAATAGATATACTCACTTTATATTAGAACTTAACATCAAATAGACTAATTGGTAAAGTATTCAATTTGAAATAAATTTCATTTAGCTTATTTACCTGTGGCTCAGATGCATCATTATTTGAACCTTGCACACTGATTTCAGCTCGTAGCCGTTCAACCACGGCTCTATAGCCTTGTTGGAAGCCAATTCTCTTGTCCTCTTCTGTGAGGCATCTATTGAACTCTGACCCCTACATTTTTGCTTGGTATGGTGAATTTTACTTGCATTGTTTGATCAAAAAAATTTTCCTTGCAATATAAAAAAAAATTGATACAAGTTTTCATTTACTAATACTTACAACTCGTGCTTGAAGTTTGGAAAAACCTCCAGAGCCGAGCTTGTGTGTCCCGTGCTTTTCTAATCTTGCCTTTGTTGCCTTTGATGTGTCAGGCAATCTATAAAAAGTTTGAAATATGTTAGAGACCAGCACAGGAAAAATTTAGAGGTTAATTAGTACATAATTACATTCTCAAAAGTATCACATACCTTCCTCTACTCTCTACTGGCGTAATTCCTTTTTTCATGTTGGCTTTATACTTTCCATCCAAAATCAAAGCCTGCCACTCAGCCTCAAGAACACAGGGCGGACGCTCGTGCCTTGGGTTAACCTCTAAATATTTCCTGTACTGGTCCCTAATATACTTCAAACATAAACCAGCTTTTTCAAGGAGCTTGTTTCTCTCGAATGCACGAGGTCCAAAAAGCTGGGTCATACTATGTACAAGATCATCCTTCAACTTTTTATCTTGGTTATTCCACCTTTTAAGTAAAAAAAAACATGTTAGACTCATAAATGAAGAGAAGCTACCTTTAATATAGTTCAAGAAATTGATGAAAAGGAAAACTATTCTAGCAATGATATGAAATCAAAGTAGTGGTTTGGGGTTTTAGTTAGGATATGATGTTCCACCGTGTACGTAGGGTGGGCTCGAATATCCGCAAACACTCGTCACCAAGTTTTCGCCAAAAAATATCATTCCCTACAAAATAATCATGGGATCATTAGTCGATGAAGAGTGATCAAAAACTAAATTACTATTATATCACTATAGAATAATAATAACTTTAAAGTACCTGGAACTTTGGCTACTTTTAAGGGAATGCCTTCATCGTCGCTGATGATCAATACGCAATCCTTCACCGTTCTCGTACTAGGAACACGGGAACATCCAGGAAATGATGTTGCATCGGGAGTTGTTGCATCTCCTATTGCAAAAAATGAAAACCATTATCAAATGCCTCCAAGAAATAATACTTCAAGGGAAATAAATTAGTGCAGAGCACCCATGGCACAAACACAATCAAGGGATCTACATCGTAAACACATAACACTTAAACACATAACAAAAGAGAGAAAAAGAGGGATTTGTGTACCAGTAGATGGTGCAACAGTTGGTGCATTTAGGCTGTGTGTTGTTGACATGGCAGTCGGCAAGACATTTGTGGCTATCCTGGATGGAGGCGGCGTTGTCATATCATCATGGAAAGGAGCTGAAGAATAAAATTGTTAGAGCATGCATAAATATAGAACGCGTGGACTAGCATGGACAAGATTGTTAGAGCATTAAAAAAAAAGATTGTTCGAGCATGTATTGTCAATGATTATGATCATTCCTATATATATTCAGTGGAAAACACAAGTGGGGAATGGAACATGTGATCTACCTAAACCATGTGCAGTACCGGCCTCATCATGGGAATGGGGTTCAAAATTACGCAAATAACTCTGTAAAGACAATGCATCCATATTTTAATTAATGTCATAAAAGAGCATAACATAAAAACCATTATTGAACTCTTGTAATAATTAAAAATTTCATTAATACTTACTTTAAAGTTTTCAGAAGTGCACAACAACTCAGCTGCCCTGTCTTTTATTTCCTGAGTCTGAGGATGGATGGATACCAAACGTAGAAGTTCTTTCCCAATTTTCTTTAGCAGCTTTTTAATGGAACCGATCGGGTCATCGGTCTCTGCTAAATCAATAAAAAAAGGGTCCACAAGGGGGGACTCCTAAGGGACTGCAGGTTGCTTTCCCTCTCTCCGACCACCGGCCCTCTGTGACAACAATAGTATTAGTATTATCAAAATTAGTCCAAAACAATGAAGAAAATAACATTAAAAAAAATAACATTTTGCTTCTATCTAGTTTGCACAATTACAATGAGTTTTACCTGCTCATGTGTAGATGAGCTAGGAATATCGTCACCATCACCTTCGGGCGGTTGCTCCATATTGTGCCCCTGTGTCAAAGATCAAGTATAAAAATGTTAGCCAAAAATTTAATAACTAAATGGTATGTTGGAGTCATTGATTAGAAGTTGGTTTAATAGTATGTACCACCCCCATGATAGTAGCCTCGTTTGTAGTTGAAACTTGTAGCTTTTAAATAGATAATGAATAAACTATGTAACCATTTAAGACAAATATATTTCTATCAAGAAATGAATATTAAATACATTAAGGATTGATGGAATACCTTTAAATTTCATCATCATCATCATCCTCATCATCATCATCATCATCATCATCATCATCATCATCATCATCATCCTCATCATCATCGTCATCATCATCGTCGTCGTCGTCATCGTTGTCGTCATCATCAACATCATCATCATCAACATCAACATCATCTTCATCATCATCATCAGTAGCAGCATCATCGTCATCATCTTCTTCTTCTTCTTCATGAAAATTTGTCTCAGGAACATCATCCAATAATTGTCGTTCGTGATCATCATCTACATCATCTTCTACTTCTTCGGTATCTTCTTCTTCCATCGCATTATACTTTATCGGCCTTCCTCTTGGTTCATGTCTAACAACAAATGACCAACCCGGTTTATGTGAAACCTTTGAGTAAAATACCTGCTCACATTGGCTTGGAAGAACATAGGGCTCATCCCCAACTGGCTCAAACGACCTTGTATTAACCATTGTAAACCCATTATCATGTTCAATAACAGTTCTATTAGGATCATTTGGATTAAGTCGTAGCCTGTACCATTTGACAACGAAGAGTACTAATTTGAAGGAACTAAAGTCGCACTCAAGTATATCATCCAAAATGCCAAAGTATTGATTTTTAGACTCTTGAGGATCTAAGTCATTTCTAGATGAAATATTAGTCACTTGAAAGACTGCAGTTATTCCAGAATCACAAGTTTTCTTCGTGTCATCCAACACTTTGACGTGAAATTTTTGACCATTACAGAACATACCCTTGTGGTGTTTAACCTGCAATAATATGTGAAACATGTCAAAATTATTATATCATGAGTTGATAAACATACGGGTGATTAATAATTTTGTACGTACCTGGAAATCTCTTAAACCATATGCTAAATCTATTTCCCTTTGTGTAACATTAGAATCTCCATTACGATGAGCTTCTTTAACCAATGAAGATACACCTTCCCATGTTAATGTGTGACCAGAATGTTGACATTGTTCAATCCATACCGTCATCCAATCAAGATTGTTTGCAATATACAAATGTAGTGCATCCCACTCTCGAGCAACTGTACAAAAAAAAAATAGATGACTTACAACCGATTTATTTTGAAGATTAAGAAATAATTTATTACAATAACATCTTATAATTTATTACCTGTCACTTTCCTCAATCTACCTTTCCCCATCAAGTACTCCCCTTTGAATTTTTTAAAAGGTTCGAGATCCCAAATGCGATCTACATGGATATTTGAAGCAAACTTAGGAAGATATTCAGTAATGTACACCATAGTCTGGTATACCATGTATCCCTCTACCATAGAGCCCTCAGGATGTGCTCTTTGTCGAACCAAAGCCTTCAAAGATTTCAAGTGCCTCTCAACCATCCACATTGACCTAGTGTGTGCAGGTCCACACAATTCAATCTCCTCAACTTGGTGTATGAGGTAGTGTTCTTGTGCATTGAAAAAAGTTGGAGGTAGACACTTTTGCATTTCACACAGTAAATGAGGAATTCTTCTCTTCCAATAGTTTATATCTTCTTTATGGATTTCTTTAGATGACAACCACCTACATTAAGAGATTCAAGTCATAAAAAATATATAAATACGAGACTTTACAAAATAATATACAATAGATTACATAGCAAGAAAAACAAATCGCGAATATAATAAATATATACAACAAATTGAACAGATATTACTGCTTACCTCATGTATTTTCCAAGATCATATATCACTTGTTTGATGTTATTGTTGAAGTGCTCTGGGAGAGATAGAGGTAGCACGTACTGCAGTAATTATAAACCAATCATTTCATTATTTTCTAACATAACATAATGAATAGTACATGTAGTTTATGAATATATTGTAAATACAGAAGAACATAACTTACCTTGATGAAAGTATGCCAATCATGCGTTTTGAGCCCTGGCCCAAATTCACTTTTATTTGATATGAGATTGCTTATGTTCCCAGCAAATCCTGTGGGAAATCGAATTTTTCGTATGACTTCTTTTATGGCATCACTTTGCTGCTCCGTTAATAACCAAGGAAGGGCACTTATATTAATCTGATCTCTATTGCTATTTGAGTGAATGAAATTCTTCAGTGCATGATTGGATTCATGAATGTCATTACAAATTTTGACAATTTTTTCTTTGTCACGCCTTCCATCCAGTATTTTCCACAATGTCTCTATTATATTCTTTCCAACATGCATAAGATCAAACAAATGCACAATTTTTAGGTCCTCGTAGTAGGGCAACCTACTAAATTGTCTGGGATAGCTTTTTAGTCCCTTTGGAAGGTTGTCAGTAGTGCCTTGACGACCTTCACGATCATCAATTACATAATTAGTAAACAAAAATCACAATAGAAATATATAAATTACAAACATAAACCATTAAGTGGAACGACATTACCTCGACGATTAATTCTATTATATTCCAACTTCCATAGGCGAGGTGTCATTCTTCGTGGCTTTGATGTAGTCTCTTCTTTCCCATTGAAAAGATGTTTTTCCATACTTCGATACTTATGATTCTTGTGGAGGAAGTGTCTGTACTCATCAAACACATGCTTTCCTAAACTTTTTGAATGACGAGATTTCATCTTTGGACCACAAACTGGACATGCAAATTTTCCCTTTGTTTGAAGACCTACAAGATAATGATATAATTGGATTATCAAATATGTTGATTTTTATAATTAGAATTATCATGCGCAACTTGAATTCACTATAACATACCACAAAAATGTGTTAGCCATGGGGCATCATGTATTGTCCATACAAGTATTGCATGGAATTGAAATTGTCTTTGTCCTATTGGTCTAGACACGTCATACATAGTGACACCGTTCCATAACTCCACCAACTCGTCAATAAGATGCTCAATATATACATTCATATCTTTAACTTGATATTTACCTACTTGAATGAACAGTAACATTACATAATTATTGTGACCATTTTACTGTAAGATTTGTAAGTACATGTAAATTAATAACTATCAAATGATAAAATACTTGGAACAATCATTGCCAACATAATGTGCTCCCTCTTTATTGACATCCACGGAGGAATGTTATTGTTGATAACAAAAACAGGCCACACCGAGCAAACAGATCTCATCTCTCCAAATGGATTGACACCATCCGCTGCCAATGAAAGCCTGAGATTACGAGGTTCTTCTTTGAAGTGTTGCCACTTTTCCTCTATGTGCATAAATGTCGAACCATCCGCAGGGATTCGAATAATGTCATCTCGACTTCTATTGCGTGCATGGTAATCCATAAATTGTGCCAAGCTAGTACACCTGAATAATTGTCGCATCCGTGGAATAATGGGGATGTAACGAAGAACCTTGTGAGGCACTTTTTTTGTTATTCGATTTGTTCGATATCTACTCGTATGACATACAGGGCATTGTGTTGCAAATTCATGTTCTTTATAATATATAATATGATCATTGGGACAAGCATGTATTGCTTGATACTCCATTCCAATATCTTTCATAATAGCAGATAATTCTCGATATGAGCGAGGTAGAATATTTGATGGTGGTAACAAAAACTCGCCTATCAATCTACAACAAAAAATATAAGTTGTTAATATAAACAATATTAGTGGTACATTATTCACCCTTTGTTAACTATAAAGACATATATGACATACCTTAACATACGTGACATTGTTATGTTGGATAAACCATTCATAACCTTCAAGTTCAACAACAACAATACAGCAGAGAGAAGAGTTGTTTGGGAGTCTTTGTATAGGGGCTCGTATGCCTTCTCAAGTAGAGGTACATCGAGGCTATCATCATCATCATGATCAGATCCGCTTGGACTAAATGTGTCATGGATCAATGTATTTATACCATCATCTTCAATTGTGTTTTCTGGCGCATGATCGTCATCTTCCATGGGATCATTATCTTCACCTTGGATATTCGCACCCCCATGTTCCTCCATATCATGTACTTCCCTGGGGAGATCAACCTATATAAAATTGATTAACATAAATAAACCATGATCTTCAACTCATCATCAAGTGATTTCATATGTATATAAATTGTTAAAATGATATAATGAACAACTTACCAGTGGATGATAGTCATGCCCCCCTTCAATGTGACCATTCTACCTACAATGTCTCTTAACTGTTTTGATTAGCAGTCTTCTACGGTTTAAGCCCTTACAAATTTTGCAGGGACAATAACATTTTCCATCACCTTTTCTTTTCAAGTTAGACCACAATCTAGCGATTGTCTCCCTATTTTTTTCTTCACTTATATTATCTGACATGATCGTTCTTCGCAGGAAGCAAAAATTGGGCTATGAAAACTTCGGTCTACAACTTTCAGTGACTAAGCAAAATTGTCAAAAGTACACAAATCTTCTTAGACCTAGTTAAATCCTTTAATATTTTAAAAGTCTAGTTAAAATATACATTAGATTAAAAAATATACAATTTTCATGCCTGAGCGCGCGGCTACGACTAGTGCAATGGTCTTCTTGCTTAGCTCTAGAAGCTCTCTAGCAATCAAAACATATAAGCTACAAGGCCTAACAGCAATTTCAAAACATATAAGCTACAAGGCAAGACATATTACATGACATGGCAAAAGGATTAAAATATACATTAGATTAAAATATATACAATTTTCAAACCTGAGCGTGCGGCTATAACTCGTGCAATAGTCTTCTTGCTTAGCTCTAGAAGCTCTCCAGCAATCAAAACATATAAGCTATTAGAATTCATTAACTTTCTGTAATTGGAAAACTCTATTTGATATTAGACCGTAAACTACTACTATTCTCTCCATAAGAACTAAGTACAAAATTCTTTCAAGTTCACATCCATGATTCCCTTTAGATTAAAATATACAGCAAAAATAAGCTAAAAGTCTAGTTAAAATATACATTAGATTAAAAAATATACAATTTTCAAACCTGAGCGCGCGGCTATAACTCGTGCAATGGTCTTCTTGCTTAGCTTTAGAAGCTCTCCAGCAATCAAAACATATAAGCTACAAGGCCTAATAGCAATTTCAAAACAAGGGTCATCAAAAGAACCAAAAACAATATGTGCAAACAATACCTTGTGAAGTGGTATAGACAATTAGAAGATGCTACTATGTGCTAGGGAACTTCTTAGAACTGTTGGTATATTCTTACAACTTGTTACACCTGGGATATTCTTCTCTGTAGATGCTACTGTGTGCCGTGGTCCAAACGGGCCCATAAATGTGGTTGAATAGCAATACATTCAAGTGGCAATTACACAAGGGACAGTCACTGTGAGATATCCTCATGTGTGACTGTCCTTGTCACAAATGAGGACATCTCACAGTGACTGTCCCTTGTGTAATTGCCACTTGAATGAGGTCAGTCACTGTAAAGACAACATGATAATGTACACATACAATGAGTGTACATTATCATGTTGTCTTTACAGTGGCTTCCCTCATGTTGTATATTCTTCTCTGTAGATGCTACTACGTGCTAGGGAACTTCTTAGAACTGTTGGTATATTCTTACAACTTGTTACACCTGGAATATTCTTCTCTGTAGATGCTACTCTGTGTCGTGGTCCAAACGGGCCCATAAATGTGGTTGAATAGCAATACATTCAAGTGGCAATTACACAAGGGACAGTCACTGTGAGATGTCCTCATGTGTGACTGTCCTTGTCACAAATGAGGACATCTCACAGTGACTGTCCCTTGTGTAATTAAGTATTGTGGGGAAGCATTCTAAATAACCAAAGCCGCTAACAATAAATTCAACACAGATATGTCCTCATTTCTGGGTATTTTAGCTCTCTAACAGCTGAATACCAGATTAAATAATAATGACAAAAGAAAAATAAACCCAACGTACTCAGAAATTGTAGCTGTGATTTTGCGGAGGGAATCTCTCTCGGCGCTGTTGAAAACACAAATGACAACCCGCTTGATTTCGCGGAGGGAATCTCTCTCGGTGCTGTTCAAAACACAAATGACAACCCGCTTTGTTCAAAACACAAATGATAACCTGCTTGATTTTGCGGAGGGAATCTCTCTCGGCGCTGTTGAAAACACAAATGACAACGTTCCTTTTTTTTTTGCACTTATATCCCGACCAACATAAGGTCCATTTGTAATACAACATGATAATGTACACTTACAGTGAGTGTACATTATCATGTTGTCCTTAGAGTGACTATCCTCATTTGTTGAAGAAGAAAAGCATTAATGTGGCTGAATAGCAATACATTCAACTGGCAATTACACAAGGGACAGTCACTATGAGATGTCCTCATTTGTGACTGTCCTTACAGTGAGTGTACATTATCATGGTGTCTTTAGAGTGACTGTCCTCATTTGTTGAAGAAGAAAAGCATTAATGTGGTTCAATAGCAATACATTCAAGTGGCAATTACACAAGGGACAATCACTGTGAGATGTCCTCATGTGTGACTGTCCTTGTCACAAATGAGGACATCTCACAATGACTGTCCCTTGTGTAATTCAAGTGGCAATTACACAAGGGACAGTCACTATGAGATGTCCTCATTTGTGACTGTCCTTACAATGAGTGTACATTATCATGTTGTCTTTAGAGTGACTGTTCTCATTTGTTGAAGAAGAAAAGCATTAATGTGGTTCAATAGCAATACATTCAAGTGGCAATTACACAAGGGACAATGTCATGAGCCGTGACATATTGAACTTAGTATAATAATAAAATGATTAGATGATATATAATAATCTATTATTAACGGTATATAACAATAATATATAATTATTATCAAAAGATAATAATAATATATAGTTAGCATAATAAGTAATATGTTAATTAAATAATATTAAAATATTAATAAATAATATAATTATGATTATAATTATAATATAAATTAATAATAAATAATTATTAATAAATTATATATATTATATTATAATAATATATTAAGTAATAATATTAAATCAATTATTGATATAATAATTTTAATATATAAATAATATTAATAAACCTCTCAATATAAAACAATATGTTATCACTATAATAATATTTATTATAATATTATTAATATTACTAACATCATTAATTATAATATTTAATAATAACAATAACATTAATAATAATAATAATAATAATAATGTTTAAAGCAATATCAAATATCTGTAATCGATATACATCTACATTAAACATCTGCATTATCTATCACGATGAGGAATGAAGAAGTGATACAACAATCACTAGTCATTACACATCGATACCATGAGAGGATGATTAATGAACCAAATACTATGAAGTCAAGATCAACATGATATGAATAAGGGATAGGTCGCTATGTGTTTCAGAAGATGTATTGATAAGCAAGAAGGATAACCATTCATATATTATAAATAATCATTAATTGCACAAGTTTAGACAATGACATATCCGATAAAGCAATATCAAACATGAAGACCCGCTAGCAAATATGCACCATCACTTCCTATGTTATCATGACAATAACATAAACTAGATTGAATTCTACTATCTATATCAATAGACACCACATAGGAGGATATTGACTAAAGGATTGAAAGATTATCGATTGTCTGAGATAAACCACATCTTGTAGAAACACAAAAGCATCAGTGATTATATCACAAGCTATTGATGAATGAGGCATCAGTCATGGATAATAAGTACAATGTATCCTTAAGTATTAACAGGAATGGAAGTCAATTTGAAGATCAAACTCCATTACCAGCAATCAACCAATAAATGGACAATTATCAGAAAATGATATCGACTTATATCAGAGTAGAAAGATTGGATATAATCATGACAATATGGGATAAGGCAAGAGTTAATATCGATTGACTAAATACTAATGATAGTTAGACCAAACTAATACAAACACAATGGATGTTAACTACTGGTTGCACTACCAATAGGGAAGATTACCTTCATAAAAAGATTTGATATTGAGTCAATCTGGGAGTTATCTATGATCAGAAAATAATGAAATAATATTATGTGAACTGTCGGATTATGGAAAGGTGTGATTAACAAAGGGACATGGAGGAAGAAACAAGACACGTCTCATTCATAGCATCTCTTCATTTGTTAAAGACAATATAAGAATGCATTCTCGTCAATCACTCAAGGCATCATTAGAACTTTATTTACTTATCCATATTTGGATATACTCAATAGAGCATCTGCCTTTGGCAGTTTGGTTTCAAGTTTATCATTGCAGATCAGAGACAACACCATGATTGCACAGATAGAAAGGATAGTCAGAAACAACATCAATATTTGAAGTTGCAAGCATATAATTCAGAATCTGAAACAGCAACATATCACTCATAGCGATATTACACATTTGCATAATTACATCATCATATCAGACACAGCAAATACATTGCTGTAAGCAATACTTATTGATTGTATATCGATATTGTTTATATCAGACATAGCATCATTATACTATCACTATAAGTGATAGGAAACATCATATTCATAGCATATTTCATATCATTATATCCGACAGTGCTATTAAACATATTGGTATCAATATCATCTTGCACACATATTGTGATTGAATCTGAAATAGCGGTTGATATCTTAAGTAACCTCCATTACTTAGTTTAATTGTAAGTATCTGATAGAGTAAGTCTGAGAAGTGGAGTAATTGTTCCTGTTTTCCAAGTTAGCCAAAAAGGGGACATTACAGACAATCACTATGAGATGTCCTCATGTGTGACTGTCCTTGTCACAAATGAGGACATCTCACAATGACTGTCCCTTGTGTAATTCAAGCGGCAATTACACAAGGGACAGTCACTGTGAGATGTCCTCATTTGTGACTGTCCTTACAGTGAGTGTACATTATCATGTTGTCTTTAGAGTGACTGTCCTCATTTGTTGAAGAAGAAAAGCATTAATGTGGTTCAATAGCAATACATTCAAGTGACAATTACACAAGGGACAATCACTGTGAGATGTCCTCATGTGTGACTATCCTTGTCACAAATGAGGACATCTCACAATGACTATCCCTTATGTAATTCAAGCGGAAATTACACAAGGGACAGTCACTGTGAGATGTCCTCATTTGTGACTGTCCTTACAGTGAGTGTACATTATCATGTTGTCTTTAGAGTGACTGTCCTCATTTGTTGAAGAAGAAAAGCATTAATGTGGTTCAATAGCAATACATTCAAGTGGAAATTACACAAGGGACAATCACTGTGAGATGTCCTCATGTGTGACTGTCCTTGTCACAAATGAGGACATCTCACAATGACTGTCCCTTGTGTAATTCAAGCAGCAATTACACAAGGGACAGTCACTGTGAGATGTCCTCATTTGTGACTATCCTTACAGTGAGTGTACATTATCATGTTGTCTTTAGAGTGACTGTCCTCATTTGTTGAAGAAGAAAATCATTAATGTGTTTCAATAGCAATACATTCAAGCGACAATTATACAAGGGACAGTCACTGTGAGATGTCCTCATTTGTGACTGTCCTTACAGTGAGTGTACATTATCATGTTGTCTTTAGAGTGACTGTCCTCATTTGTTGAAGAAGAAAAGCATTAATGTGGTTCAATAGCAATACATTCAAGTGGCAATTACACAAGGGACAATCGATCACTGTGAGATGTCCTCATGTGTGACCTTTGTGAAGGCAAGTGCCAATTTGTACCCAAGTTACCAATATTGTGGCAAAAGTGGGAATGAAGCATTTAGGGGTCAAATTGGGCAAAGAAGTGTAGAAGTGGCCTATGTGAGGTCTAAATAGCCTAACTAAGTCATGGTTAGGGTCTTATGGTGTTTGAAAAATAAGTTTTGAACCAAAATCCCAAAGGTTGTAACAAGTTGTCAATGTTGTCATTCACAACATTGACAACATTTGTGCAAGGGAGCATTTTCGAGTAAGATGGTTATGTAACTATATGAAACCATTGAATTAGGCATCAGATCAACTATAAGAGGCCTCCATCGATTTGTGCAAAAGGTTGGGGGGAAAAAAATTTGGAATTAAGAAGATTTGTAGAGTAACACGGTTTTAGTGAATTCTTGAGTTTTTTTGTTTCTTTGTTTTCAGTTGATTAATGGATTAGATAGCTCACAGTGTCTATTGGAAAAGTTAGTACAAGTTGTTTTTTTATTCTGTGTTGTGTTTTTTTTGAGTTTTGAAGCATTCCAACTAGTTTGTTAATTCTTTTGTTAAGTACCCTATCATTGGTTTGAACCAGGCAGGTTGAACAAATGGAGTCTTAGCTCATCATTCCATTGTCAATTTTGTACGGGCTCTTGGAATGGGTGAGGAGACTCCATGTACTATATGTTTGGAAGGAGGGGCCCTGGGAAGCTCATTTTCTATCTTTGCAATGATGTCCTAGGTGAGTCAGTTGAGCACAGTTAGGGATGACAAATCATTACAAGAAGATTACAACAAGTTGAATGCATTGGTTGCTTCAACTAAAATCTCATGGAGAGGTAGACACACATCTAAAGAAGCCCCAAGTCAAATTAGAAGATTGGGTGAGTTTCTTTGGCTGCTAAGAAAACAAACTCTTAGTCAGACTGTCCAAGTTGTGTCAAAATACTTGTTTTCAGGCATGGCTGTAGCAGTTGGTGTACAAAAAATCTAGGAGGAGAAGACCTTAGATATCTTGGAGTTCTCAATAAAGGGCATCTGAATCCTAAGCCCTTTAGGTGGCTTAATATAAACAAAAAGGCTTGACAAAGGCCTAATTTCTAGCAGCCTATTTTTGGGTGCAATTGGCATGGTTTGATGAACCAGATTGAAGTACTGATGAAAAGTATAGGTGAAGGAGTAATATTGAAACCAATAGAGGTCCTAGTGGCCAGCCTCTCCATGGAGTAAAGTTCTAGTTGAATGTGTTTCAATTTGTGAAGACAAGACTAGGAGTGTCCTAGTAGCTAGATTGGTATTGAGCAGAGTTCGTTGTATTTCTTGTTGGTGTGCACTAGTTGAAGGAGTGGGATCTTGGGTAGAGATACCTAAAGAGTGTAGGGATAGTTAAGTACCCTATCAAGTCAAAACATTGGCCTAAAGAGACCCTAGTGAAGGATAGGGAGTGAGCAAGACAAAGTGTTACATCAATTAACAAGATCATTTTTTGGTAATTGTGTACATTATCATGTTGTCTTTACAGTGACTGTCCTCATTTGTTGAAGAAGAAAAGCATTAATGTGGTTCAATAGCAATACATTCAAGTGGAAATTACACAAGGGAATATCACTATGAGATGTCCTAAGTGTGACTGTCCTTGTCACAAATGAGGACATCTCACAGTGACTGTCCCTTGTGTAATTGCCACTTGAATGAGGACAGTCACTGTAAAGACAACATGATAATGTACACAAGTACCGTGAAGGTAGTCGCAAGTTAGGGCTGTTTCATTGCATACCCGAAACAATGAAGACATTACAATCCACAAAATGTTTGTGCTTGAAAGATGAACAAATAAAATTAAACTTCTAAATAACCAAAGCCGCTAACAATAAATTCAACACAGATATGTCCTCATTTCTGGGTATTTTAGCTCTGTAACAGCTGAATACCAGATTACATAATAATGACAAAAGAAAAATAAACCCAACGTACTCAGAAATTGTAGCTGTGATTTCGCGGAGGGAATCTCTCTCGGCGCTGTTGAAAACACAAATGACAACGTTCTTGTTTTTTTTGCCCTTATATCCCGATGTGATTTCGCAGAGGGTTACGGTGCTGTTGAAAACACAAATGACAACGTTCCTTTTTTTTTTTGCCCTTATATCCCGACAACATCGCAATTGCAAGTTAGGGCTGTTTTACTGCATACCCGAAACAATGAAGACGTTACGGTCCACAAAACATTTGTGCTTGAAAGATGAACAAATAAAATTAAACTTCTAAATAACCAAAGCCGCTAACAATAAATTCAACATAGATATGTCCTCATTTCTGGGTATTTTAGCTCTTTAACAACTGAATACCAGATTACATAATAATGACAAAAGAAAAATAAACCCAACGTACTTAGAAATTGTAGCTGTGATTTCGCGGAGGGTTACGACGCTGTTGAAAACACAAATGACAACGTTCTTGTTTTTTTTGCCCTTATATCCCGATGTGATTTCGCGGAGGGTTACGACGCTGTTGAAAACACAAATGACAACGTTCTTGTTTTTTTTGCCCTTATATCCTGATGTGATTTCGCGGAGGGTTACGACGCTGTTGAAAACACAAATGATAACGTTCCTTTTTAATTTTGCGCTTATATCCCGACAACGTCGCAATTGCGACAATGCCAAATGTATTGTCGTCGCAAATTGCGACAATGTCGGGCTATATTTGAAAAAAAAAGGCCAAAACCGCATGACATTTGCCTGTCGTCGCAAATTGCCGTCGCAATTTCACCCCAAATGTATTAGTGAGTGTTAGGGTAACTGTTGGGCTATATTTTTATGTGGTTTAGGGATATCGTGACACCTCCAGGTAGTGTTTGTGATATTGTTATACCTAAACTTAGTCTTATGAGAACTGTTAGGGTGCACTTAAGAAGTTTATTCGGGTTATAGTCAGGCTTTAGTTTTGAGGTTAAGGTTTGTATCTTGGTTGGGGTTAGGAATAGGTTTTGGGTTAATGGTACATTTAGTTTATGGTTTGAGGTATGGTTAGGGTAAGTGTTAGGATTAGGATTAGGGTTAGGGTTTATAGCTAAGGTTAGCATTTGCATCATGGTTAGGGTTTGGGTTAAGTTTTGGATTAGTGATATAGTTAGGTTTAGCATCACTCTCAAGTTAGAGAAATTATTAAAATTAGGGTTAGGGTTAAGTTTTAGGTTATGGTTTTAGTTAGAGTTAGGATTATAGTTAGGCTTATGGTCAGTGTTACGATTGATATAAATTTTAGGGTTAGGGCTAAGGTTATGGTTAGAGTTCTAATTATGATTAAGGTTAGTAGTTATATTAGGTTTTATTTGGGGTTTAGATAAGGGTTTGGTTAGGGTTAGGATTAGGGTTTGGTTAATATTAAAAATGTAGTTATATTTAGGGTTAAATTGTGGTTTTTTTTCAAATAGGGATAAAATTTTAGTTAAATTAGTTTTATGGTTGAAGATCAATTAGGGTTAGACTTAAGGTTAGATTAGTGTTGAATTTCAATAAGAGGGAAATGTTTAAGTTATGATTAGGGTTAAACTTAACTATAGTTAGGATTTGATTGTAGATATAGTTTGATGATTATGAGGGTTTAGTTATAGCTATGGTTAGGAATATAGTTCAATTAAATTCTAGCCCTCATATAATTAAGTGTAGGGTTTAGGGTTAAAGTTTAGGATTATGGATAGCTTTAAGGTTAGAATTATAATTAATGAAGGTTATAATCTAATTATAATTCTGGTTAGGTTAATTATAATTCTAACCCTCATATACTTAGAATATAGTTATATTAGGTTTTATTTGGGGTTTAGATAAGGGTTAGCTTATAGGTTAGGTTAGGGTTTTAACAAATTATTAGGGTTAAGTGTAGGGTTTAGGGTTTAAGATTAGGATTATGGATAGCTTTAAGGTTTATTTAATTGTTTAATTATAATTGAACCTAACTCTACACTTAACCTAATATATAAATATATGTTTTACTATACTCATATAATAGGGTTAGGGTTAGGGTTCCATTTATTTTAGTTCTAGGGTTAGTATTTAATTTTGTATTGAGATAAGGTTCAAAGTGGTTTTGTGTTAGGGATCATATTTGATTTGTTTATGGTTAGGGAAAATGTTAATTTTGATTTCTTTTTTAGTTAGGTTTATGTTAATGGTTTAATATTAGGCTTATGGTAGATTTTAGTTTTTGGTGAGGGTTAAAGTTTAAGTTGTTTTAATATTTAATTGGATACAGTTAGGGTTATATTTAATTTATTTTAGGGTTAGAGTTGAGTCTCAATTTAGTTGGGTTCAACCTAATTTAGGTTAATGTTGTGATTTGAAACAATAATTTTAGTGTTAGAGTTAATTCTCAATTTAGTTAGGAAAGTCTCAATTTAGTTAGGTTCAATCCAATTTAGGGTAATGTTGTGATTTCAATCATTAATTTAAACAATTATAACATAATTAAATTTAAAATAAATATATAATAGATTGCCAGTTAATGTTTTTAGAATTTTTATGATTAATAATAGAAAGTAAGAAATATTTTTAAAATCATAATTTTTTTAATAAAAATAAATATTTAAAATAATAATTTTATTAGAATTATAAATATGGAAAACAAACTTTTTTCATTATCTTAGTTTATAAAAAAATTTAAATTTTATGAATATCATATTTTTCTATACTTTTCTAACTTAGTTATTGAAGACATTTTTATAGAGTTTTATATAAATAAAAAATATATCTAAAAATAATAATTTTGTTGTTATATTTATAAAAATGTAACAATTTTTTTCTAATATTAGCATTAGGAAAGTAAGATGTTTCTATATTGTTTTTATATTTTTCTAATATTATACATTTCAAGAGAGAATAGTGATGTTTCTATTTAGAAAAAAACTTTATGTAAGTTATATCATGGTTTTAGTTCTTTA
Organism: Chamaecyparis obtusa; assembly: GCA_027943335.1. Taxonomy (NCBI): domain Eukaryota; kingdom Viridiplantae; phylum Streptophyta; class Pinopsida; order Cupressales; family Cupressaceae; genus Chamaecyparis; species Chamaecyparis obtusa. The sequence goes on from BSBK01008501.1 coordinate 75,566, forward strand.
TGTTTTTTGTTGTTTTCGATTTATAACAACCAGATCATGAAGAATAGATGTTGAAATTTTCACAAAAATCTATTGTATTTTTGGATTTTTCAAATCTGATCAAAGGTGCATTATGTCGGGAGGATAGCCACATCCATTATTATTTGCAATTATCAACATAACATTCAAAATTGTATACCGTTGGAGGGCCATTGAAATTTAGTAAGGATACGATCTTGTACAATCTTGTACAATAAATGGTCTCTTGTTTTTATACAGTAAAAAAATTCATTTCTAGACTTTATAACAGTGTAAAAAAATATTTTAAGCCACTTTCATAAATGATGTTATATGTTGTCGTGTATTCTGTGTTGAGGGAAATGGCGAAGGTGAATACGGTCGGTTATTCATAAAAAATGATCGCCGGCACTGCCGGGACTCCACGTAAACTGATGACATGGTCGAGTTATACTGACGAGGAATCATTTTACTTGCACACCTGTGGGAATATTGCATGGAGAAAAAGGTGACTGTCACGTTGCCTGCCGGGGTAGTTGATTTGGTTTCCGCAACAAGTCCGGGCAAGTACAGGAAGCTTTGAGGGGCTGCCCGTTCGCAGGAAAAAAAAATGCCCGCACTTTGGAGGAGCCCTATTTGGTCCCTTGCCTTTTGTATTCCTCCAGTATGTTGTGCAGATCTTCGTCAGATTTAATGGAGACCAGAGCATCCAGATCTTGGTTGGGCAACTGGCACTTGAGCACGGGACTCGATCCTAAGACCTCTCTCAATTTGGCCATAAGATCTGCAACGATAGTAACCCTAAATTAAAAATGATTTTTAGCATAAGATCTACAACGATAGTAACCCTAAATTAAAAATGCCACCTTTTTGGAAGGCATTATGTCAAACAGTTAGCTTGCCTTTTATTTATCACCACACACATCTGACAAAAACCCACCCTATGGTATGCTTTAATGGATATTCATACACTGCTTTGAGCACCCGATTTGGTGTATCTGATGAGATCGCATCTTTCTTGAGGGAGTTTGTTAAATATTGTTCTGTCTTTCTTCATCTTGTGCTTACAATCTGCAACTATTTTCCATGAGGTGATATGTCTTTGAGACATTAGGTCAAACATTTTGATGCTATGTCTTTGATTCCACATTCTGCCTGCATTCCATAATTCTTTGAGGCATTTTGTCAGACAAATAACATGCTACGTCAACGCTTCCACATTCCCATGCATTACTAAGCTCCCATCATGGCACGAGCATAGAGAAAATTGATGAAGGTTATTGAATTCAGCTTCACTACATCCGTTTGCATTCGTTCAAAAGTTTTAAAACTTTTTAAACATATAAATTTTGAGTGTATCCTGCAATCATTTCATTCCGTGAGATGGCATATATTTGATGCATTCTGTTAAATAACATTTTCAACAAAGAAAGAAAGCCAACAATACATAGATATGGGTGGGGAACGAAAGCCTCCGAATTCAACTCATTATCATGTTTAAAAGAACAACCTTCTTTGCTGTCACTGCCTAGTTCTCGTTGCCCTGAAATGGGAAAAAATCTTGGAACGGGAACAACCGGCACACAATTGGAATTCACGCTTGGTTTTACAATACCATCGGCTTCCATAGTAGAAGATAAATTGGGGGAAATGGTGTAAGGAGACAGTAGTAACACCATTAACGGACTCTACTGTGAAAAAGCCCCCGCTTGAAAATCGAGGAACGTTAACATCTGAATTTTTGAAATCCATCTTGAAAGGAGAAGCTTAACACAAACAATAAGACAGTGTGTTTAAAGGAGAACTCACAGGAATACGCAGAAGAGGAGAAACACAAAATAATATGCACAAGGTAGTGGTCTTGGCGGTTTTAGAATTCTCCCTTGATTTTGAAAGTATGGTGTTTTAATGCCTGTAAATTGGAATAATATGAACGGTTATCAATATTTATCTGTAGTTATATTTATGACGGTGTGTGAATCTCAATTTATGGTGTTTAAATGCCTATAAATTGGTATTATATGAACTGTTATCAAGATTTACTCCATTATCTGCAGTTATATTTCTGACGGTGCGTGCATCTCAATTTCCTACTCCAAATGTTTCGAGTGACTGCTCAGCAAGTTTGGGCTAGTGTTCATTGCTCGTCATAGCTGTTTTCCTATAATTTTTGCCACCTATTATTTCGGCCCAGCTAATATTTTTGCCACCTATTATTTCGGTCCAGCTAATTTTTTATTAGTTATTTAGAATAATAGTTTTTATTTACAAGGAATCTATTATGGCATATTCTCATGCTAGTATTCCCATTCATGCTCCCATTGTATAGCTACGCCTCTCGGTGAAATGAATTGAGTGAGATGAATAAAGATCTATTTGAAAATCGTATGTGATAAATAGAGAATCTAAAAATTTAGAATTAGATAAACTATCAAAATCTTATGATGTATAAGATTTGAGTATCTCAAAATCTAGGACATAATCATGCTCAAGATTTATCTACTTAGTGTGATTGTATTGTTTCATCCCAAGTTTTTAAAAAAGTACTTGTAGAAGATGCTTGCATGGGTGATATATACAAGTGGAAAATTGAGTGGTGGTAAGGAGCACTACTAGGACTTATTAGGGAAAAACAATTGACTTCCTTCCTAGTAGTTGAGCCCCTAGATTGATTTGGTAGTGATCAAAATAAAGAAATAAGAAAAGGTGTTGGATGTCAATATAGATAGCATAGAATTTGATAACTCAACCTCCTAAGAGCAAGGAGATTTCCACAATTCAGAAGCAATTAGATGAACTCAACCTCCTATCGATACAATAGCAACTAATTCACTTTGATGGGAATGTGTTATTCAAAATATTAAGCGAATTTGATGGTTATTTCATTAGTGTGATTATCTGAATGAACTAGAGTTTTGCACTTAAATACAACCCCTATACATGCAAATTGAAATCTTTGTCACATTATAGTCAAAATGGATAATGATGATATTATGTAAGAGTTGGCACAAAATGGTTAAATTTGAATTTAAAAATATAAGGATGACGTTATGGTTGTAGTTTAGTCGAGAGGATAGAATCGTAGACATGATCACATCCAAGATGAGCAATATTTTGGAAATTGGATCAAGAATGTTTTGAGCTAAGTGATGGAATAATAGAGTGCTAATTCATCTTTTGGGCCAAAGGGTGCAATAAAAGAAACCAATTAAGTGTGAAGACAATGCATTAGAGATGTCCACATAAATTATTCTGTAATGAGTGTAAAAAATGTGTAAGGGTAGGCACTTTTCTCCAATGCAACTATATAACACAAGATTTTATATAGCAAATCATAATAAAGTGAAAGGGTCTTCCTCTAAATTCATGCAACATAGTTTGAAAGGTGGGAAAACACACTTTTCAAAATATTTATGATTGAATAATCAACTTTAATTCAAAACTTAGATAAATAGTGTTGAGTCAAAGTACATGCTTGAAATTGATGAATATGAGATTGAAAAATAGATTAAACAATTAAAGTGTTAATGTACCTTGAAGTTGAGAATATGACTAACTTGATTGTGATAATTAAAACTAAGCATCAAAGACAGATGTCATGATAGTGGTCTTGGTCCTCTTGAGGATGATCTTAATCTTAATACACAATACTAAGCGTTGAACCCTTATATTTAATACTTATAGAAGGTATACATCTCATTATTTGCTTGCAATTTTAGAGACTTACTAAGATTGAGAAGCATTGGGGAATTCTTGAGGCTTTCTTAATTATAGTCAAGCCTTCTTGGATGATTTGATGGTTCTATGATAAGTTAAAAGACGTCTTATGTAGTGTACATGCAACACATGTATAAGTAATTGACAATGATGAAGTCGAATTGTAATTGAAGTCTTAAGCCTTAATGCAAGTTAATAGATGGTGTATAAGAATCAAGATTCAAATATTGCAAATGCAAGATCCAATGCAAGAGGGGGGTCCTCAATGTAAAATAGATATATAACAATAGTATGCGTATTTAGTTGGATAATCATCGAACCTTAATAGATAGTAGTGGTTCAATAATAGATTATATGATTGAGATAGTATAAGAATGTTCCATATATACACTTGCTAAATACACAATTTATTTCTTTTTAGTGTGTACATTATTGCACAATTACAATAATTAAATTGAATAATACAATACCACTATAATTTAAATTTACAAGATAGTCAATACAACATGAACAACCTAATTAATATCAAGATTATAATGACAATCTTAATCCAAACCAAAAAAACTTATGAAAAAATTCAAAATTAATCTGAATAAAAGTATTTTATTTTTAAATACAAATTAAATTTAATATCTATAAATATACCAAACCAAACAAAAGTCGGTAAACTCTTGTTGTGAACTTTCTTTTCACAGGCATATAATGTCATACGTGGCTTAAAGCTAAAACAAATACTTAATTGTGTAAATGATATGATGTGAAAAAGACATGGACATCATTCGTAAATTGCATTAAATGTCAAAGAAAGCAACTTGATAAATAGACGGCTGTAAAGCAACAACTTTTAGTGGGCGCCCATTTTCTTAGTTGTCCCGCAATTTTGTAAATGATAAAGGAATATGCTAGGAAACGATTTCTAAGCATGTGATATTTAGAAGTGGTGGACTAGGTTCATTTTTTAATCTATTCAATAAAATATATCAGATTATTAATTCAAGGAAAAAATAACACATTTTTTACATTATTCAATGTTGTAATGTAAATCTATATTTAAATAATAAATAATAATAATATGTTCAAAATTTGAATAAAGAATAGAGTTTTGTATTTTTAATGAAGTTTTTTAATGTTAAATCAGATTCATTTAGCTATTTGGAACATAAGTCATAGGTTGAACCTCTCCAACGAAGAGCCAAAGATAAATAGTGTGTATTGCTTTTCTTCCACTCTCAATAATAGATTTTAAAATGAGGTCACCATTTCACATAAGAAACACCTTTGACATAATTAATTTAAATAAATATATGCTTTATCTATCAAAATTCCATCAACAAAGAAAAAGTAGATTTAAACAAGATGCGAACATTGCCTTCAAGACAACTTTTTTGAGCCTATAGACCAATGCTCTCTCTCTCTCTCTCTCACACACACACACACACACACACACACACACACACAAGGAGGATTTAGGGTATACAAAGTCATTTTAGCTATCCAATACAAAAACAAAAGCCTATATTCTCATTTGATTCTAATACATTTAATAAATGCCTAGATGTTTTGATTAAGTTCAACAACCTAACAAGGGGGTTGACCCTTACAACACCACAACCCAAGAGCTATCTGTAATACCCCAAAAATGGGCCTCAGTACCATTAACCGCCTATATCAACAAATCGATCGAAATCGACCCTAAAGACCTAATCCAAGACACATTTGCACATCAAGCTATCAAAACCCTAATCGATTTTATCACAAATCTGCACCGGGGAATATTTCTAAATATTCTAATTCATCTCAATTATCTCTAATTAAACATTATTTGGTGATAAATGATATTATGTTATTTATCCTAAGTGCGATTAATTGAATATGTTAAATATTTAATTAATTAAACTTCATTTAGCCACTTAATCACTTTAATTAGATTTAATTATTTTATTCATAATTAATGTTATTTATTTGATAATTAATTAAAAACTCTAAGTTCATTGATTGGATATTTATTTAATTGATTAATTTGAATTGTCAATTGATAATATAGTTTTGAATAACATTTGATTTAATAATTGATTAACTCACAAAACAATTATTTAATTAATCAAATGGGTTGAGAATATAACACATGGAAATTAAATAAATCAATATTTATCTACACACAAATCAAAGGTTCAGTTAACTAGAAATTAATTTTCTGACTCATTCTGTTAAGTTTCTAACTCAACACTTGATTGTGAGTCATAAAGCTGATTTGCATGATCTCAACACTTGATTGTGAGTCATAAAGCTGATCTGCATGATTATCGAAAGTTAACTGTTTCTAATTTCATGATTACTTGCCAATCAATCTGAGTCAATCAAGGAGTGATTTTTGGTTTTTCCATGAGTTATCAGATCTGGGATTTCTATATAATTGACCCTTAGTTCTTCACAAAGCATGTGCAATCTTGAGAACAACAATGTTCTACTGTCGAGTTCTTGATTGATTGTGCCTCCATTTGAGATCATTACTATTTTCATTGTTATTAGTTTTGCATTCATAGTTTGATTTCATTGATATCATAGCTTTTAGATCATTTCATATAGCTTAAATCGTTATTATTGCATTGAAAAACTACAAAAATATTGCTTAGATCTTGCATTCATTTCAATCATTTTTAGCATTCAAATCCTTCGTCTAGACATTGCATTATAACTGATCTCGCTCATAATATAAGAATACCATACTCACGTCTCTTAGAAGGTAGTAGATCACTTGGTTTATGATAGATTTGTTGATTGTTTGTTTATTTATCATTTATCTGTAATGTTCTACTGAGGTGTTGTGTCTTCTTAGTAGGTACAATTTTCACGCACACATTTCTAGCGCCCACTGTGGGGCCCAATATCAGGTTTCCCCTTAATTTTTCATCTTCTCAGATTCTGTGAATTTTTCGTACGATTACACAGGAAATATCATACGACACTTTGGATTGACATTTCAGTAAATCTTATCTATCATACGACATACACCATTCACAGATTACCATGCCGGAGTGGACCCATTGCCGTATCAGCCAAAATTTTTCGTACAGACAGGTATCGTGTGTCATACGACACTCTATGCCAGTTTTTCAATTGCCATATGGGTTTTTGTAATTATTTTTCAAGGTTTTTCCATGAAGTTTGATTAGTAATGATTCTGACCTCTACTGTTTGTTGACATGTGATCACTTTTAGACAGTCTAATGCTTTTTGCAGGACGTATACGAAAGATTTGAGCATTAGAAACTTGTGAAATACAAATTTGCCTATTCTTGTCTTCTCTTCTAAGCCCTTGTTTGCAGGAAACTTGTCAGAGATTTCTTGTCAAAGAAAACTCAATCAACGTAAAATTTCTGACTTATGGTTTTGCAGGTTGCCAAATCTTCATCAAGAAAATATTCTATTTGATTAAAATCTCTTATTCATAGGCACATAGTTAATTAATTACATGCGACATATTGACATTGTGGTAGATGTTGAGGGGATTATGCTCTTCTCCTTTCAGAGAATCAGAAACCCAGAAGGTATCCTGCCCCTGGCAATGTAGGTACTATCTTTGGATTAACTCTGTTCTGCATGTCTTGGATAGGGAAAAGGACAAATTTAGGGGATTATGCTTTTATCTTTTTAAGAGAATAAAAAACCTAGATCATGTGGTCCCCAACCTCACATTTCAATTAAACCTATAGAGGGCATGCCGGTTGAGGTAAAAAGCTCTCGGGAACGACCCAAGTGGGGACAAGTTTTAAGCCACCTCTTCGACCCCACTATAAAATTTGACGCTTCCTTGAGGTGAAAGCCTCAGAACCCATGATTGTTCTTATTCAAGGAACCTTGAGTTGATAATTTCCATGAACATTCTTGGATCTTGTGTAGAGCGGAGCCGCTTAAATCTTTCTTGTGAGACTACACAAGTTTGAGTACTCATAGGGTTAACAACATCAATACTACTTGCGGGACTATGGGAGACCGTTGTGAATGGATGCCTTGATTAAAAGCCTAAGATAGTTGGCCACCGATCTACCTCCAAAGGATTTGTAGTGCTTGTGCGAGGTGAATAGTTCACCCCAAGAAACTCATCATATCGAGCTGCTTCCAACGTTAACACCCAGACATATGTGGGTGTCAATATCCATTGCGTGTTATTGGCCTCCTATATGGTGGGGAGTTGGGGGATGTGTTCCTAAGTCAACGAGAAAGTAATGCATCTCTTCTCTTAGTTAGGTTAAGCTAGGTGTGATTGATTCATTGAGTCAATTCCTAAGTGTTTTCTATGATTGTAAGCCTACTACTATGTTAAACATCCTCAGATAATCAAAAACAAACATATCCTAAACATTGAAATAAACTGAAGATGAAACAACAAAAATTCCAAAAAATTGAAGCAAAAATCCTTTTCTGGTGTCAATTGCCATTTTTTCCTGACAATTGTCCAAAATCTTGAATTGCCGTATCAGAACTGCCTGATTGTTGTATGAGAAGTACTTGTTGGTTGTACGAGTATTGTCAAAACTTGCAAACACAAAAATATTTTCTAGTGTCAACTGTCTTACGGGCTTCCAAATTGCCATGCTAGGGTCTATTCTATGTCGTACGAGCCTACATATTATCGTATGCCAATTTTTCACCCACTGTCAGAAAATTCATGCCTGTAGCTGGAAATCTAGTCAACTCTCTGTTTTGGTCAAAAATCTATTAGAGAAACTCACTGTGTCAGGTACATAGCAGAAACAATAGTAAACCTATTTCATTTTCCTAAGGTGGTCTATATTGCTCGATTTGTCATCTTGATGGTCAATCTGGAACACACATTCACCTTGTATCAAAAACCTTGTAAAAATAGTTCCAATTTGTCATCATCTCTCAAAAACTAAGTGTCGTGTAGTAGTGTCCTCTATTCTTTGGGCTTCTACCCATACATCTTTGATATTGTATCCTTCGCTTGCATCAAATTCATCTTTTCATCAACAAATCAAACTCATCTTGACAAGGTTACATCACTTGGTCCTTCTAAAATAGATTATCATTTTAGTTGTCTTACCTTGCTCCAAGATTCACCTACAGGTTAATGGTGGAAACAAGAGCTTCCCTACACAAGAAACAAAGAGAGTATCCAAATATATCATCCTCATCTTCTCTCATTGCCTAGTCATTTCATCAACCATATGATCACAATCTTTACGAGGAATATGAGTTAGGAAATCTACGCTTAAAGAGAGGTCATACACCTCCTCTTGAATCAATTCAAGATAACAATCAACACGCTGCTATGTCTCAAAGAGAAGCTAGTCATGGTTCACAAGGTCATGACTCTGATGAAGGGAGGGTTCAAGAGCCCACACCTTCATAAATTGCACAATACATAGATGATGATCTTTTTAAGAAACTCATGAAACACTTTCTTCAAGAGGACAAAGAAGCATACTTCCTACAACTAGCCCAACAAGGGACTAAAATTCCTCGTAATTTTAATGTTGAAGACATCATAACACAAGAGGAAGAAACCCCTATCACAGCCATGGTGTGACAAATGCATGCTATGCAAGTCAAAATTAACAAATTGGAAAAGGAGAAAGAACCCAAATAATTCTCAATGGATGCCTTATGTCCATTTCCATTTGATCAAAACTTGTATATGCCACCACTCCCTTAATGGGTGGAGCTACCAAAATATGACAAGTATGAGGGTAATTTAGATCCACAAAATCATGTCAGGGAGTTTTGCACCCTATCAATGGAGTTCATGCAGGAACCAACCTACCTAATGCATCTCTTCCCACGATCTTTGGGAGGGGAAGCCATCAATTGGTTCTCCAAAATACCTCCAACAATCAAGACTTTTGAGGAGTTGATCAAATTATTCTATCAACAATACTCCTACAACATTCAACTTTCGGTCACAATGATAGACATATGTAACCTGAAACAGAAAGCAGGAGAACCATTCCTAACTTTCCTCAAATGTTGGAGGAAAAAGTTCTCGCTATATCCTCGACAAATTTTGAAAAATGAGAAACTGGAAATCTTTATCAATAATCTAATTCCAGAAATCAACTATCATCTTCAGATACAAAATCACACTTCATTTTACAAAATGGTAGATAGTGCCATGAAAATAGAGGACGTACTTGTTCACAAGGGAGATATCATGCTTTACAAAGAAAATAAGTATGATTCAAGTTCCAATTCACACAACAAAGATAACATCAAATTTTGGAACAAGAACAAAAATGTTGTCACAGATGGTGTTGTTGATCACATCAATGCTCCACCCAAAGTACCAACATTCAACCTCATGATTGGCACTCAATCCATAAAGGCCTCAAAAAAGTAGACAACTGAGCCTCCCAAAAAGTCAAATGAATACAAACCATGGGTTACAAAACCAAAGTGCGAGTTCACTCCTTTGGGTGAGTCCTTGGAATTTGCCATGAAAACTTTATTGGCAAATAACATCATCATGATACCTGAGATGAAGCCTTATGACCCAAAATTCAAACCTAAGTGGTGGAAGGAGATCGATTTTTATGATTTTCATCAAAACAAGGGTCATAAAACCAATAACTACATGTGCCTGAAACATCTTATTCAAGATAAAATTGATGTTGGAGAAACTGTTATTGAAAACCATAAATCCAATAATGATCATACGACATTCACAAAAACTTTTCTAAAACATACTTGGGGAGAATCATCTTCTTCCAAACCAAATATGGGTGCTAAGGTCAATTACACATACTCTAGTAATAATGAAGTAATCAACATGGTAGAGCCATGCACATCTCAACATTGCAATTTCATTACCATTTTCAAGAAGGACAAAGACAACAGATCAGCCAACGTGGTCACTAGATTTCAAGCTTAGTTAACTCTTCCAGGACTAAACTTAGGTTCATCAAACACCCCAAAAGTACCATTCAATCTTGCATCGACAACTAAACAAAGGACTGCATCTAAATCTTCCAATTCTAAAGAGTCCAAAACAATATCTTCAGGATACAACATTATACAACTTCAACATACTAATGTGAAGATCTCCATATTCGAGTTGCTTCAAATTTCTCTTGCTCACCGAGCAGTTCTAGACAAAGCTCTTATCAATTCTAATGTTCTAGAAGATCTTGATCTAAATTAGTTCTAGGCCATGGTGGGTCATTTAAAATCTCCTCAATACATATCCATTTCAGAGGAAGATGAAAATTCACTCAGTCATCCACATAACCAACCATTACATATTGAGGTCATGATTGAAAACCATCGTGTTAAGCATGTTTTGATAGATGGAGGAGCTGGTCTAAACATTTATTCATATAAAATGGTTACCCAACTAGGGTTATCATAAAATTCTATTGATCCGAAAAAGAAAATAACAATAAAAGCATATGACGAGCAAGAAAGAGCTTCAAAGGGAGTCATTGTTCTTCCTATCAGAACATGACCTATAATTAGAGACATCACTTGTCAGGTACTAGACCTCATGCTGGCCTATAACATCCTTTTAGGAAGGCCTTGGATTCATGAAATGCAAGAAAATCCATCAACATACCATTAATGTGTCAAGTTCCCATATGATCGAGTAGAGGTCACAATACCCATAGGTCTGTCAGTATCTTGTAATGCTTTGAAAGAAAGCGTTGACAAACTTGTTCCACACAACAGAGAGTCTTCTACAAAAAGAGTGATATAGCCTCCACATCCAAACTGGAAGACATAGAAAAGGAGATCAAAATCATAGATATAGGTATGGGAGAATATATAATAGAACTGGTTCTATCTCTTACATCACTCCAACTCTCACCTAAATCTTATGGACAACCTTCAAAGAAAATGAAAACTACAACTAAAGAACCACGAGTCATCTTTGATGGGAGTTTCATCACAGAACATGTATCAAAACAAGAAACATACGAGGAAGAGTCTATACTAGCTTGGTTATACAAGAATGAATCTTAATCACAAGCGGTCCATAAATGTGAATCTAAATCACTTAAGATTCCCTCAAAATCCTATGGACTAGGGCAAAAGATAATATCCAAAATGGGATACACTAGAAAAGGACCTCTAAGAACAAGAGGAAAAGGTATCATAAAACCCATTGAGCACGGTGGAAGAAAAAACAAAGATACAAGAGGCATAGGTTATCAAAGAAAACCTTTCCATCTTTGTGGGAATTCTACCCATGTCATAGAACAAATTGAACCAGGAATAGATACTCAAGAAGAGGAAACATATCATGAAGACAATGATGATTCAAATTAAAAAAGACATTTTTCCTTATGAAAATATACCTCAGCACATCATAGACCTTCTTAATGATGACAAGAAACCTAAGGAGAGAGTCAATGTGGTAGACACAAGAACCTACTACTGCACATGAAAAAACTAGTACACAAGAACTAGTCACAACACAAGAACCGACTGATCTAGAAAACAAATTAGAAGAAGAAGGTATACCCATCACCATATCTAAACATTTGGGATACTCTAGTGATATTGAGACAGATTCACATGAATATGAATTTCATTCTGAATCTGAAGACAACCTTTCTTAGGTGATTCATCCTGATTTCACACATGTTCTTGACTTTCCCAAAGGTCTTGATGAGGAATCTAATGACTGTGAATGCGGATTCATTCTAGAACCAGAAGAAGAGGAGCTCACAACAAAAAAACACATTGATGTTATTCACAAATACACACCTACAACCGACATGAGTCTAGAACTACATGATAGACCTCGTGGGTCTTATTCACTTATTACCAACGCGGGATCCAACGATGACATTGAGACACTTAACAAACTAAACATCTTAAGTAGAAGTATCACCTTAGAATTTGAGAGTCAGATTAGAACCAATGATGACAACACTGTATGTGTAAACACTCTCAGATAGCCCTTCCCTAAGATTACTCTCAAACATCCAAAACTTATTGACCAAACATCCACTAGAGATCCAAGCCAAGATATCCACACTTTCCAAATAGACTATGCCTTAGCATGCTACCTGAATGCGGTTGAACCTGTGACAACTTCCATCAATGAACCTAGTGTTGGCATGAAAGAGTCGGATATCAAATATCTCAGTCAAAAGAATAAAAACAAAAGGAACAAGAGCTCTAAGGGTGAAAACCACTATGTGGCAGTCTCAGATCCAAAAATAGTAAAAATTAAAGATGTATCTAAGGGTGAAAACCTCTCTGAGGTGCCCAAATATGAGATATTTGATGTCCTTTCAGGTCATTTATAGGAAAGATCACTAGTTTTGATAGAACCAACTCAATCTATCAATTTAGGTGCAGTGGAGGAACCTCAGTTAATCCATGTTGCACAATCCCTATCAGAGGATGAGAAACAAACATTTACCATATTCTTAATGGAAAAAAAGATAAAATTTGCATGAAAGTATTCAGACATGCCAGGATTGGATGTTGATCTAATTATGCATCATCTCTCTATAGCTCCAAGAGTTAAACCAATCAAGAAGAAGTTGAGAAAAATGCACCCTCATGTTGCACTTCTTGTCAAAGCTGAGTTAGTTACTCAAGGCATGATTCATCCAAGTCATAGACTATACTGAATGGATATCAAACATCATTCCAATGTCAAAACTAGATAAATCTATCTGAGTATGCACAGATTTCAGAGATGTAAATAGAACATGCCCAAAGGATGACTTTCCACTACCAGACATCGATATGATAGTGGACATGACTGCGGAATTTGAAATGTACTCCTTGATGGATGAATTTTATGGATATAACCAAATAAAGATAGCTCCAGAGGATCAAGAGAAGACAAATTTCACATGTGCATGGGGTACTTTATGTTGGAATGTAATTCCATTTGGTCTGAAAAATGTTGGTGCTACTTATCAAAGGGCCATGACATCTATCTTTCATGATATGATGCATAAAAACATGGAGGACTATGTGGATGACACATTGGCTAAACCAATGAAGAGATCTGAACACTTATCTGAATGGGTACAATACTGGATAGAATGGAAAAATTTAGTCTCCAGCTAAATCACAAGAAATGTGCCTTTGGTGTCACTTCAGGAAAGCTCCTAGGATACATTATTTCTAAGAAAGGTATTGAAGTGGATCTGGAAAAATTCAAAGCAATCATGGAGATAAAACCTCCTAAGAATGTTAGTTAAATGCATACTTTGTAAGGAAGAGTACAATCTATCAGATGCTACATCTCTCAGTTAGCTGATATATCACAACCTTTCACTAAAACATTACATAAAGGTGTGACTTACAAATGGAGTGAAGAACGTGAAAAGAATTTCAACCACATTAAGCAATACTTAGAAATTCCACCAATTCTCATGCCTCCTATTCAGGGAAAGCCATTGATATTTTATGTTTCAGCAATAGATACATCATTGGGGGCATTATTGGCACAACATGATGATAATAAACAAGAAAGAGCTATCTATTACATTAGTTAAACCTTGGTGGCATATGAAAAGAATTACTCTATGATAGATAAATTATGTCTAGCTATGATCTTTGCATCACAAAAAATGAGACACTACATGTTGGCTCATACCATACACCTAGTAGCAAAGATAGATCCATTGAAATACTTATTAAGTAAAGATTCTCTCACAGGTAGATTAACAAAATAGGTAATGCTACTGAGCGAATTTGACATTGAGAATGTTGAAAGGAAATCCATCAAAGGACAAGTCATTGTAGATCAACTAGCTAAAGCTCAAATATTTGATGACCAACCAATGCAAGTGGAATTTCCTGATTCTTCTATCATGCACCTATCCTCCAGAACATGGCAGTTATTCTTTGACAGGTCTTACACACAAAATGGATCCGAAGTTGGTATCTTGTTCATCACTCCACAAGGATACTCCATTCCAAAGGCATTCAAAATTAAATTTCCTTGTACTAATAACATAGTGGAGTATGAAGCTTTGTTAAATAGAATGAAATTGACAATAGAATGGAAAATAATGGAATTGCACATACATGGAGACTCCCAATTCCAAAGGCATTCAAAATTAAATTTCCTTGTACTAATAACATAGCGGAGTATGAAGCTTTGTTAAATATAATGAAATTGGCAATAGAATGGAAAATAATAGAATTGCACATACATGGAGACTCCCAACTGGTCATTCACCTAGTCAATGACATGTATCAAATAAAGGATGACAAGCTCATTCCATACAAATGGATGGTAGGTGATCTAAAGAGATACTTTATTTCTATCACATTTGAACAGATACCCAGAATAAAGAACAAAGAAGTTGATGCCATGGCTACACTATCATCTATACTACAACAACTAGAACATGAGCTACACTATGAGTTCTAGGTAGAAGCACTGTCATTCCCTACCTCTGATTGCCTAGAAATCTGCATGATTTGAAATGTTGTTGCTCATGATTCCTCATGTTACAAAATGTCTATTCTTACCTTCGTGACCAAGTCATTCCCGATAACCTTAACCATACTAAAAAATGACACCTTGTCTGAAACATGTCAAGGTATGTCATCTTTAGTAATGATCTATACAAATGAAGTCTGGATGGTACACTCCTTAGATGTTTAGAGTGAGAAGAGTCAAAATGTGCATTAGAGGAAGTCCACGATGGTATTTGTGGGTCACATTCCAACGGTCTAACATTAGCTTGAAAAATACTTAGGGCGGGGTACTATTGGCCATATATGGAGAAAGAGGCTGTGAAATATGCCAAGAATTGCAAGAAATTTCAGGTCCATGGTAACTTAATTTATGCGCCAGGTAGAGATTTCATCTCATTTACAACATAATGTCCGTTTCAAAAATGAGCATTTGATCTCATCGGATCCATATATCCTCATTCATCAAATGGTCACACCCATATAGTCACAACAATAGATTACTTCACAAAATGGGTTGAAGCAGTTCCATTGACACAAGCAACTGACAAACATATTTCTATGTTCATCCTGAATTATATAATTTATCGATATGGAATTCCACACTCCATCATCACTGACAACAGAGGCCAGTTCAAAAATAAGGACCTAGATTCCATATGTTCCAAATTCAAGATCACTCAACATTATTCATATGTCTATTATGCCTAGGGAAATAGACAAGCTAAAGCATCCAACAAGAGCTTGCTCAAGATCTTTCTCCGCACGGTCAACAAAATAGGGAGAGATTGGCATCTGATGATAAATCTCTCTCTCTCTAGGCCTGTAGGAAAATTATAAGAAGACCTAGTGGGGCTACTCCCTTTTCTTTATTATATGGGACTGAAGTAGTACTACCTATCGAGGTTGAGATACCATCACTAAGAATCATAATGCATGGTCTGGTAACTGATGATGATTATAGAGTGTCCAAGTTGCAAGAACTTGAATTACTAGATGAGCATAGGTAAGTTGCATATGATCATCTCTGAGTATATCAGAAATGAATGTCTAGAGGCTACAACAAGAAAGTCAGGCACACAGAATTTCAAGTTGGTGACCTAGTCTTGAGAGAGAACACTAAAAATCAATCCCATCGAGAAAGAAAAGGGAAGTTTGAACCCAATTGGTTGGGTCCCTTTTTTTTTACTACTGCTTTTGGCTTTGGAGCCTACTAACTCTCAATGACAGAAGGAGAATAGCTCCGGGAACCAATCAATGTTCTTCATCTAAAGAAATTCTATGCCTAGACATTCAGTATGGGAAAATGTCTTGAAAAAGAAACTAAAAATCAGATAAAGTCCTAAAAAAATGATCATCCTGGTGAAAACAAAGCAATAGGCACCTTGATGATGCAAAAAAATTGAAAAATGGAAAAATAAAAAAATGGAAAATTACAAAAAAATTTGAAGAGTGAAAAATACAAAAAAACAAAGAAAAAGTGCATTCGTGAAAACCTGATAAATAGGCACCTTGGTAGAAAAAATAGAATCTCTACCAAGATGGTGAAAACCTAGTAAATAGGTGCCACTTGTATAAAATGTTCCATCTATCAATACAATCTTGGTAATTTCCTAGCTTTCTATATTGTTTTAGTTTGTACATATCTCTCGATGCTTTCCATCTCACAAATCCATAAGTTGGTTTGTGCACAACGCAACAAGAGTATGAATTGATCAATGTTTACAACTTGGGGGCATCACTAGTCATATCATATGATCCTCAATACCTCAGGCAAGTCATATCTAGTTAGTGTCCTTCAGTGTCTAATCTGAGTCAGTTCTTTTGTCTCCCTACCAGTCAAGGATTTTTGCAACTGACATCAACACAAACAAGCACAACACTACGAAAAATCACCCTCTGAGATATGCTGAAATATTTTTGTATGATTACTATTTCACATGTGATTTTTTTGCTTATTATGTCCCTTGATCTCATTAATGATGTCCTTCACAAGATTTAAAGAGGCAAGGACAGGGGCATAATCTTTTATTTGTTTTCTACATGTAAGTGAAATCTAAATTTCTTTAAAAACTTTGGATCGAATTGGTGTCCACTATAAGTGCTTCCATCATGATTAGATCACCATGTGTACCTCGACCTTTGATACCCAAATGCTTTAGAGAGGTTGGATCTAACTTCATGTATTTTGAGTGTTTTCTTACCCCTACTGTGAAATGAGACATTAACCAAGGATGTGAATGATAAAGGGTCACTGCGGGTACATCTATTATTTTATGACATGACTCATTACAAGTCAATGAAAATAAACTCTTACTCATATTCACACTAGAGTGAGGATGCACTCCCCACTACTTGGTATGTTTGTATGCAAGGTGTATTCAGGTCATCATAATGTTTATGCTTTGATGCTTATACAAATTGCTAAATTAAATGGACATGATATTTAGGTGATCCTATCTCTTGTGCCTTGGTTCTTATATCTAATTCGACAAATCTGACTAAAAGTTAATATTCATATGTTTATGGCTACCTAACCAGTGAGCGTTGTATCGACATCCGGTGTTACCAAAATATTCAGTGATGAAAAAGACTAACAAAAGATCAATGACTAGGTCCTAGGTTGCATTTCATCTGTCTTTTGCATTGTGTCTAGTTGCATATCATTCATGATTTAAATTTAGCATAGAAATTATTATTCTCAAGATTACACACTTAAACCATCAAAATACCAAGGGTAATGTGAAAGTCTCTTCAACTTACAAGCAAGAAGTCATCGTCTCAAGTTAAACATCATTTTTTACAAAGACAGAGTGCTTGGATTCTTCATGTACTTGCAAAATCATTATGTGGATCACTACATTTTCATTTACATCATCATTCCATCCATCCATTACATACATACATTTGCATAAATAACCATAACAAAAATTTCATATTCATAATCCATACAACATCATTTCATCCATAATGCATAATCATACATACATTGAAAAAGAAAAACTTGCATACATTTATATTCACATGATGAACAATATCATAAACTGAAACTACAAGTGCAATGAAGTCAAGTCAATAGATCTCATATATATAATCAGAATAGTCAAGGGGCACATCTCAAAATATATAGTTCAATCAGAGCACGAATGTGCATACAATATACATCATCAAAGATGAGCTACAATGAGTTATACATATACATAAAAAATGGTCAAAATCTACAAAAATAAGGAGGTAGCTATCAACTCTCTGTCTGATCCTCAATGTCAGGTGCACCTCCTCCTCCAACAGGGGCCTCTAGTGGTGGATTTGCCCTCGGTGCCCTTGCTCCCTCTGAGGCCAGCATGTACTACGAGTAGGATGGTACCCTCTGATCTTCTGGGACAAATGAAAAATAAGAAGACACATAATATTCTTCCCTACTCATCTAATGCACCACCTCTGCTCATAGGGTGCGTGTCTCTTCTCTTGCCTCCCGCAGTTGCATATCCCACTCTGCCAGTCTGATCTCCACAGTGAGTCTCTTGGATCTCAGCTCCCTAATCTACTAGAGGAGTTTGTGAATAGTATCCTGAGGAGTATGTCTTAGGCCCTCCTCTGCTGCATCCTCACAACCCAATGTGACCTCCTCGCCTCCCAAATCCTCCCCCCTCTCCCTCTATCTCCTTACCTCTTCACCCAAGTCAAAGTCAGGGGCATCTGCTGCCTCCCCCATGGGAACATCCTCCATGTCCATAGTGTAAGATTTCACAAATGTGCAAATCCACAAAAAACCAAGATCACCTGCAAGCAAAATACCAGAAGCTGGAGCGAAAACCTGAGAGAGAGAGAGAGCAAGGGTTTTGAGAATCTCAGCGGAGTGAGAGCAAAATTGTATTTCCCAAAAGTATGAACAATAATTACAAAAAGCGGCTTATAAGGTGAGAAACCCTAAAGCCGGAGAAAGCTAGGTTTGTGCATTTAATAATTAATAAACATATTAATTATTATGCACCTAAATGACAAGCTTAAGTGAAAAAAGAATAATAGTGACCTTTAATAATTAAATCAGATAGACTTAATTATAAAGGTAAATATACTATTACTCTAACACCCCCCCTTAAGCGAAGCTCAGGAGGAAACTAACCTAGCACAACTAAGAAAGCAGGAAAATGGGTCCCGGCAACAAGGCCAGATCAGGTACCCAACAACAAAGAAATCTCTGTGAACCGGGGAAATAGAGAAAACCCAATGGGAAAAACCCTACCCCAAAAAGAGATACAACAACATGCTGAAAAGAAACATGAAGGAAGGAAGGACTCAACAAGACCCCCCAAGGACAACTTCCGTCACCCCAAGCATAGAACGCAACTGAAGATAGCGCGGAGATGCAAAGGGTTTTGTGAAGATGTCAGCAACCTGCGCGTCAGTGGGAATGTACTCCAAAGTGAGAACACCATCCTGAATCAGCTGACGGATGAAGTGCATATGAAGCTCAATGTGTTTAGTGCGCTGATGCTCCACCGGGTTGCGGGAAATGTGAATAGCACTCTGATTATCGCACCACAGAACAGTGGGACGATCAGGAGGAAAACCAAACTCAGTCATCAACTGCCGAAGCCATAAAATCTCCTGACTAGCATGAACTGCCGCTCTGTACTCAGCCTCTGTAGATGAAAGTGCTCGAGCGTTCTGCTTCTTGCACGACCATGTGATAGGACCAGAGCCAAGACAAAAAACAAAGCCAGAAGTAGACTTCCGATCATCAACATCACCAGCCCAATCTGAGTCAGTGTAGCCAACAATGTGAGGAGCCCCTGATGTGTAGTGAATGCCATACATAAGTGTGCCCTGAATGTATCTCAAAATACGCTTGGCAGCTTGCCAATGACTCTCATGAGGCTCATGTGAGAACCGAGAGACTAGACCAACTGCAAAGGAGAGATCAGGACGAGTGTGTGTCAGGTATAACAAACTGCCAACCAACTGCCGATACAAAGTAGCATCCACTGAAGGCGTAGTGCAAGAGGTAGACAAAGTAACACCCGACTGAAAAGGTGTGGGAGCAGGCTTGCAATCAAGCATATCAAAGCGCTGAAGCATGTCAAGAGCATACTTCTGCTGGTAAACAAAGATCCCAGTAGGTGACTGCACAATCTGTAGACCCAGAAAGAAGTGTAAAAGACCAAGGTCTGTCATCTCAAACTGCTCCATCAATGCGCACTGAACATCCTGAATCATAGAAGATGAGCTACCTGTGATGAGAAGATCATCAACATATAGCACAAGTATCAAAATCTCATCCTCAAGACGCTGAATGTAGACTGTAGGATCGGAATGACAGCGTGTGAATCCTGTAGAAAGCAAAAAAGAGTCCATCTTCTCATACCAAGCCCGAGGGGCCTGTTTGAGACCATATAAAGAACGCCGAAGTCTGCAAACCAAGGAGGAATCCTGCACAAATCCTTGAGGCTGCTCCATGTAAATCTCCTCACTAAGATCACCGTGCAAGAAAGCACTCTTCACATCCATCTGAAAAATGGGCCACCCCTGAGAAGCTGCGAGGGATAAGACAAGGCGAATAGAGTTCATCTTGGCGACAGGGGCAAATGTCTCAGTGTAATCAATACCCTCAACCTGTGAAAAACCCTTCGCAACAAGACATGCCTTGTACTTATCAATAGAACCATTAGCAGCAAACTTAGTACGATACAACCACTTGCATCGCACTAACTTTCTTCCCTTAGGAAGCGAACAAAGATCCCAAGTATGATTCTTCATCAAAGAAGAATACTCCTCCTCCATAGCACTGTCCCACTCAGTATGTCCTGTCGCTGCCCCAAATGTCTGAGGATCACCACAAATAGCATGACTCAGAAGACTGGAACCTACAATATGAGACCGGGTGTGACGAGAGGTGGAAGGGTCACCAGCCAGAGATCCTGCAGCATCAACTGTAACACGAGCCCATCTAGGCATCTGTGGAGGATCTTGTGGTGGAGGTAAATGGGGATCACCAAGATCTTCATCCTCATCATCCTGAAACACAACTGGAAGAGAGGAGGGAGTAGTGGTGAGTGAAGTAGACTCTGGAAGCGGAGTATCTACTGCAGGAAGGCGCTCATCAAACTGGACATCCCGTCGAAACAGGACCTCTCTGGAATCAGGATCAAACAACCTGTATGCCTTAACATCCTCGCAGTAGCCAACAAAAATGAGGTGTCGGCTCTTCCGCTCCATCGCTTTCCTTTGAGCGTTAGGCACAAATGCCCATGCTTCACTGCCAAAAACTTGAAATGAAGATACATCAGGCTTGACATGAGACCAAGCCTCCTCAGGAGTCATATGTCGAACTGCCTTGTGAGGCATCTGATTCTGAATATAGTTGGCACAATTGACTGCCTCTGCCCAAAAGGACGAATCCATGGACCTGGACTGTATCATACAATTAGCCATCTCCCGAAGTGTTCTGTTCTTTCTCTCTGCCACACCATTTTGCTGAGGGGTGTAGGGCACTGAAAACTGATGCTGAAGACCATGTTCAGAGCAAAAATCTCGGAAAGCCTGGTTCACATACTCCCCCCCATTATCTGTGCGTATCCGGCGAATAGAAAGACCAGATTGCTTCTCCACAAATGTCTTAAAGACTCGAAATGAATCAAAGACATCAGACTTGTACTTCAAAAAGTACACCCATGTGCGCCTGGAGAAGTCATCAATAAATGTGAGCACATATCTGGCACCAGAAAAAGGAGTAGGAAAGGACATGAGGTCACTGTGAATCAACTCCAATGGTGCCAAAGCACGAGTAGCTCGTCCCTGAGGAAAAGGATCCCTATGTTGTTTGCCAAGAACACAACCCTGACAAACCCCATCAGTGCAAGTAATCTGTGGAAGCCCAAGAACAAGTGCCTGTGTGCTCATCTGCTGAAGATATCTGTAGACATGGCCCAAACGCTCATGCCAAAGTCTACTCACTGAATCTGCATGTGCTATAAGACAGGAACCTGTGCCAACAGAAGACTCAAATCCATCAAATCTGTATAGGCGGGATGCAGTGTCAACACTCCCAGTAGCCACAATCATCTCAGTATCATGTAAGTCCCGAATAACCACATCATGTGGTGAGAACTCAACTGTCTTACCAGAGCCAGAGTGGCAAATCTGATAGATAGACAGAAGGTTCATCGAAATTTCGGGGACAAAAAAAACATCCTGAAGAGAACCCCCAGCTAATGCAACTGAACCAGAACCCAAAACTGAAAGATGAGATGAGTTCCCAACAGCAATCTGCGAAGTAGCGCAAGGAGCAATTGAGGTGACCAACTGCTGAGTGTGAGTCATGTGGTGAGAAGCACCGGAATCAAGAATCCAGGTGGGCCCAGAAGTCATAGCTCGTGCAGTAAGAGCATGACCTTTCCCTGCAGGGGAGGAGGTGGACTGGGGAGCTGAAATGTGATGCTCCTGCATGGCTTCCTCTAAAGCTTCCAAACGTTTCCAACACCTGGAAACGGGATGTCCATCCTTGCCACAAAAGCTACAGGTCTCAACTGATTTCTTCTTAGTCTTGGAGGTAGACTCAGTAGACTTTGAAGAAGATTTACCCTTAGAAGGGTTTGCTGGAGGTTTGGAATCATTTTTCTGTGCAGGTTTGGAGGAAGACTCATTGCCTGCAGAATCTTTCTTCGGTTTGCCTTTCAGTTTTGGTTTCCCCTGTGAAGACTGAGCAACCAACACTTGGCTAGAAGAGCCAGAAACATCCATCTGTTGGATCTTTGCCTGTTCCCGTGTCAACCGATCACAGAATGTCTCAAAAGAAGGCATGGTGTGCCTAGCACCCAAAGCATCCATGGTGGAGTAGAAAGTGGAAGAAAAGATCTGATACTGTCCTCGCAACTTTGAGAGCATCAAGAAGATACACTCATCATCTGTCTTTGTTTTCCCACATCCCTGCAAAACTGAACGCAGAGACTTGAACTTCATCAAGAAGTCCTCAATGGTGGGAAAGCTGGTAGGAGTCAAAGTAGTCAACTCTGCATCAAGCTGAAGTGCCCTGAACTCATTAACTGTGCCAAACAAATCTGAAAACTTGCCCCAAATGGCCCGAGGAGTGGTCAAACCTTCCAAGTGAAAGAGGAGACTGTCGGAGATGTTCAGTGCAATCAAGCCCATGGCTTCATCCATCTTATTCCTGTGCTGAAGAATCTCAAAGGGACATTGCAGGACAGGTTGGTTCTCATCCAGACATGACCATAAGCCACGTGACATAAGAAGTCTGGTCATGTGTGCTTTCCAGGTATGATAATTATGCGGTGTCAGCCGGGCCACAGAGGGATCCGACATTGAGAGAAGAAGAAGACAGAAGTAGAAGCGTCTTTTTTGAAGTAAATTACAGAAAGGAAAAACACCCCCCCACAATGTATAAATCAAACCCCCGTACAGCAAATAACTGAAAGCACAAAAAAAATGAGGAGAAAACCTGGACTCCAGAAGCAGAGAAGGAGGAAAGGAGAAGCCTTGACTTTGACGCTAAAAAAGAGAGCTCAAATGGCTGAATCAGCAAACCAAACCAGCATCATTGCGTCCATCTCGGAAAGACCTTTCTGGTGATATATCATATGTCGATTTTTGAGTCCGTATGAACCCTGTAGGAGCAAAAACGCCCAAGTACCCCCAAATGCAAGCTCTCTGGAAAAAACCAGGGAGGGCAAAAAATTTGACGGCCGTATGACCGTCACTGGGCCGTCGCTGACGTCAGCATGACGTCAGAACCGTACCGTCGGAAAATTTTTTAAAAAACCGCCGGAAAATTTTTTTCCGGCGTCGAAAAAAAGAGGTGACGTCAGCGTGTGACGTCACCTGCTGCAGTGGCCGGCGGAGGGGCGGCGGTGGCAGGGGGTGGCGGCACCGGAGGTGGCGGAGCGCGGGCGGCGGGTGAGCCAGGCGCGGGCGGCGCCGTGGCTGAGTGGAGGCGGCGGCCGAGCGCGGAGGCTCAGCGGCGGAGCCCGGGGGCGCAGCGGGGGCGCGCTGGCGGCGCGCTGCCCGGCAGCCGCTGCG
Source organism: Chamaecyparis obtusa (assembly GCA_027943335.1). Classification (NCBI taxonomy): domain Eukaryota; kingdom Viridiplantae; phylum Streptophyta; class Pinopsida; order Cupressales; family Cupressaceae; genus Chamaecyparis; species Chamaecyparis obtusa. The sequence continues at coordinate 99,728 of BSBK01008501.1, forward strand.
GGTGGCGCGGTGGCGGCGCGTCCGTTTTTATTAAAAAAACTTTTTTTTTTTGATTTTCGAGAAGTTTTTTTCTTGATTTTCGAGCCGTACGGCCCTGGTAGGGCAAATTTTTCTCCTGTGGTCACGGGGGCCAAACTGGGTCGAGTTTTATATGATTTCGACTCTCCCGGACCTTCTGAACGCAATGGCGGAGTCTGTTTCTGCTCAATCTGCTCCAGAAGATCGTGCTTCCCTCAAAGTGATAGAAAACTCCAGAAACAAGCTGTGGCTGTCGTCTTCGAATCCAGGCTCCAAGAACTTCAACCTTGGCAGCGGTAGGGAGGCTCTGATACCATGTAAGATTTCACAAATGTGCAAATCTACAAAAAACCAAGATCACCTGCAAGCAAAATACCAGAAGCTGGAGCGAAAACCTGAGAGAGAGAGAGAGCAAGGGTTTTGAGAATCTCAGCGGAGTGAGAGCAAAATTGTATTTCCCAAAAGTATGAATAATAATTACAAAAAGCGGCTTATAAGGTGAGAAACCCTAAAGCCGGAGAAAGCTAGGTTTGTGCATTTAATAATTAATAAACATATTAATTATTATGCACCTAAATGACAAGCTTAAGTGAAAAAAGAATAATAGTGACCTTTAATAATTAAATCAGATAGACTTAATTATAAAGGTAAATATACTATTACTCTAACACATAGTTCTACCAACTGCACTTAGAGACCCACCCTCTCCCTTGGTATATCTTCGCTAAACCAATGACGGTCTGGGCAATGGGACTGCACGGTGCCTAGGGGAAGGTCTCACATCCTGTACCTGCTGAGCTGGAGCTCCAACAAATCTCTACACGAGAGGAATCTGTTATACATGCATAATCTGTGCGTCCCACCTCCTCTAACCCCTACCTCGGGGAGCACCTGTGACATCTCCTGCCTCCTCCATAGTGGAAATGGGATCAGTAGGGTCTGATAACCTAGGAAATAGGTGTGTTGCAAGGTATGCCCTATATGCATCTATGACTCCATTATTTTCCACCTATACCCTATAATACCAATATGTGTCATACTCCTGCATACATATGGCATAAGAGAGTTGTGGTCTCCAGCCTAGGCCCATCTCTCGTACCTACCGAGCATACATGGGAAAATCCTGTGGGGCATATCCACACACACGTAATGATGAATCTCTCCAATGCATTGGTCGATCGACCAATGAGAGGGTGGCTTTGATAAAAATATCTAAACTGAGCCCTAGTTGTGGCTATGCCTCAATTTGAAGATATGGTCTCTAGACCATAACTATCATATCATCTAGAACCCGCTATAAGTACTTTGTCTAACCCATCTAAGCCTGGGTCATGTAACCTACATAACTATATATCGAAGGCTACTGGGGCTTCCTCTTATCGCCGCATATAGGCCTACATATCAGGATATGCTCCCATGCCCAGATTTGCAAAACTAGAGTACCGCTAGTGAAACTCTTTGCCTCATGATATATCACCTCATGCATCTATGAGAACATACGAACTAATAGGCACTGTCCCCATCCAAACTCTACGAGATGAGCCATCAGCCTCTGCACCATAGAAGCTCAACCCATTAGAAAACCATTATATTGACAGTTTGCCATGATGAAACCCCTGATCATCCCTACAAGAATGCACTCCAATCTATGGGTCTCCCATACCTCTGTACCAACATCTCCCAAGGGATCTGCTAGGATATCTACTCATCGACACTTAATACAGTATGAAATTCCTGCAAATCGGTGATCCCTGAACTCACATAGTCTAGGTGAGGACCATGGAAGGGAATCCTGAGAATACAGAATATATCCTTTGGGGTAATGGTAATCTCCCCGGTAGGTAGGTGGAAGGTCTGCATCTTTGAGTGAAACCACTCTATCAATTCTGTCAAGAGACTATGATTTGCCTTGATCTCGGGCAAACCAATTAGATGCTCAAAGCCACAGGAAGCCAAGTGAACTCTCAAAGGATCTGGGAGCGATATGCATAGTCTGTGAGTGGTTGTGTGAGTAAGTCTCATGTGAATGTCCGGATGCCTAATATGAAAACACCAAGGAATACAAAACAACATCAGTCAATCGATCCAAATCCACGTGGAATTGCCGAAAATAAGCAAACATATCTTTCTACAAGGTGCAATTAATGTCCTAGAATCAATTTGAGCAATTAAAAATTCCAAAAAAATGCGTTAAGTACCCTAAAAATGCTCACTATTTTTCTTATGACAATTCAAAATTTAAAATATTGGCATCAAGTATCGTATGACAATCTACTAAGACCCATACAACAATTATACCCATATGACACTAGATAGTGTGTCGTACGACAAACCTGGGAGGTCAAGAAATGTCATATGAGAAATGGGTCCCTCTCATACGATACACAATATAAACACATATGACAAATGAAAGTTATGTAAATTTTTGTACAATAATACACCAAGTGTCATACGATAATTCAAGGAGAAAAATTCAAAAATGACAAAAAATTGTATAAAAATTCAAAAAATCAATTAAAAACATGTTAAATTATATCAAAAGAGGAGTTTGAAAGCTCATTTACTAGATTACCATACTACCGGGGTCTTTGGTATCACTGGGATCGCTCAAATTGGTGAGAGGAGATAGGAACCAAAATTTTCTCACTTTGAGGGCTCCACAAGCTCAAAAAGTCAACAGTCCAAATGATTTTGAAAATGACCCTTTCGAGCTTATATAGGTTTTGACCTAATTTTCAAAAGTGCTTCGATTAATGTGAAAACAACACCCCTAGCTAATTTCAACATTTTTTAATCCATTTTCAGGATCAAAATTGAAATATGAGATCATTCCACTTGTCAAAATCATGATTTAAAATTTGGACCCAAGACAGACGACTACTTGCACAACCTTCATGACATCAAACAAACCCAGATCTCAACCTATTTGATCATCTTACATCAAATTTTTGAAATTCAACTTGTTCAACCATGATCAAATTTGGTCAAACTTGGTCAATAGGACCTTTAAACAATGCAGAATGCATTCCTGGACGTATACAACCAATTCCAATTCGATCACCTAGCTTCTAAATCAATTCACATTGGCTTTCTCGCTAGATTTCAATTTTAATCTCGAAGGGGGCATGGTATTACACATCATTAATCATTATCAAATCTCTTACTTTTTCAAATCTTCTTTAGCAATCAAGACAAAAACCAAGTCTAATTGCCAAGTCAATCAATGTCCTCGCCACTTGGGGCATATCAGATTCAACAAAATCTATATCAATCTGGTATTCTCTTAATCTTGTAAATTGTATCAACTCTTTGTAACCATCGATTCAGATGTGTTATTTCTTTGATTCTTCGTAACTAAAGGGTTTGAAGTTGGTATCCTTTTGATTCCTTTGGTAAACAGGTCTGGAGTTAGAATATTTAATTTCCTCGCAATCATAAGTTCAGAATCAGGTGTTTTATCACTTCTTCGTAATCACAAGTTCAAAGTTGTTATTGTTGACATCATCTTTGATTCTTTGGTCAATCATGACTTAAATCAACATCTTCAAATATTTTAATCAATTTTTGTCTCGAAATCGGTTAATCAAATCAAGATTAGTTTTTCCACCACATAACTGAGTTCGGGTCTCAACAAATAGATTTATCTTTGAACCATTGTGCTTCGCACAATAATTCAAAGAGGGGAAAAATGTAATACCCCAAAAATGGGCCCTAACACCATTAACCTCCTATATCAACAAATTGATCGAAATTAGCCCTAAAGACCTAATCCAAGGCACATCTGCACATCAAGCTATCAAAACCCTAATCGATTTTATCACAAATCTGCATCAGGGAATATTCCTAAATATTCCCAATTCATCTCAATTATCTCTAATTAAACATTATTTGGTGATAAATGATATTATGTTATTTATCCTAAGTGCGATTATTTGAATATGTTAAATATTTAATTAATTAAACTTCATTTAGCCACTTAATCACTTTAATTAGATTTAACTATTTTATTCATAATTAATGTTATTTATTTGACAATTAATCAAAAACTCTAAGTTAATTGATTGAATATTTTTTTAATTGATTGGTTTGAATTGTCAATTGATAATATAGTTTTGAATAAAATTTGATCTAATAATTGATTAACCCACAAATTAGTTATTTAATTAATAAAATGGGTTGAGAATATAACACATGGAAATTAAATAAATCAATATTTATCTACACAAATCAGAGGTTCAGTTAACTTGAAATCAATTTTCTGACTCATTCTGTTAAGTTTCTAACTCAACACTTGATTGTGAGTCATAAAGCTGATTTGCATGATCTCAACACTTGATTGTGAGTCATAAAGATGATTTGCATGATTATCAAAAGTTAACTATTTCTAATTCCTTGATTACTTGCCAATCAATCTGAGTCAATCAAGGAGTGATTTTTGGTTTTTCCATGAGTTATCAGATCTGGGATTTTCTATATAAATGACCCTAAGCTCTTCACAAAGCATGTGCAATCTTGAGAACAACATCGTTATACTGTCGAGTTCTTGATTGATTGTGCCTCCAATTGAGATTATTGCTATTTTCATTGTTATTAGTTTTGCATTCATAGTTTGATTTCATTGATATCATATCTTTTAGATCATTTCATATAGCTTAAATTGTTATTATTGCAATGAAAAACTATAAAAACATAGCTTAGATCTTGCTTTCATTTCAATAATTTTTAGCATTCAAATCCTTCGTCTAGACATTGCATTGTCATTGATCTCGGTCATAATATGAGAATACTATACTCATGTCTCTTAGAAGGTAGTAGATCACCTAGTTTATGATAGATTTATTGATTGTTTATTTATTTATCATTTATCTGTAATGTTCTACTAAGGTGTTGTGTATTCTTAGCAGGTACAATTTTCACACACACACTATCAATAAATCAACAACACATTAACAAGGGTGTTGTATGTTACAAATCAAGGTCACAAGTGACACATCATTAAAAAATTAATAATCTTCCTTAACTAGATTGCTTGGAGAACAAGAGGCCATAATTAGCCACTTACAACACCAAGGCCAAAAGAGGCCATGGACAACACAAAAACCCACACAGTGGGGAAAATTCCATCTTACATCCAAGCAACCACCAAAAGTAGAAAACCACTTAAAGTTACCGTCAGCCTCTATCATAGAGTAAAACCAATCAATGACATTAGCAAGGGAAAGCCCAATACCAATAAATAAAAATGAGCCCTTGAAAACTAGAAAAAAATATCTAGTTATCAGGAAGAAATCCATTGTCTATGCAATAAAAAATAGACAGTCTAACAAAAAGACAAAACAAAAAATAGTGGAGTTGGAAACAACTACCACATACTAGGCCAAAAGAGAAAAAAAAACCTAACAATAGAGATCAACATAGGTGCCTACCTTATAAAGGTAACAAGATAAAGACACTACCTTCCAACCTTGGTAGGTTCCAAGCTTATTCAAAGGCTCCCACATCCCTATCTCCTGGAAAAAAAACAAGCTAAAACATAAAAGAACCATACACGAGATGAATCAAATCTAAACCTGGATCCAAGAAACCATGGTAAAAATAATACCACATGGAAGAACCATCATCCTTCATCAACAAGAAAATCCCCACCTCTATAGGAGATGTCACCACCTTGATAAGGAACAAGAGGAAGGACAATAGGAGCACCATGTGCCATACTCGCAACTAAGGTGAACTTAGGAACCCCACCTCTATAAGAGTCAATTCCTCTTCCATAGAAGTCATGTATGAAAGAGACCAATCGAGAGGAGGCCAACCACCAAAAACATAACCTCCACTGTAGATCAACAAAGCACACCAAAACCACACCTTGCAAAGGGAAAGAGGGCCCAAGCAAAGAAGAGATAGAATTTCCATTTAAACTAAACATGAACCCATAAGGAGGAGCATTTCCAACAAACTGAAGGTGAAAACATCAGAAACCACGTACAAGGAAAACACCTCCAAAAATTTGAGAACCACTAGGATAGGGTGGGTCTAAAAGAACAAGGTCAAGACCACAACAACTAGGTACAACCTCACCAAAATAAAATGAACCACCACTTCTGTCAAGTATGATAGAGAGCTAGATCCACCATACAAGCACTCTAGTTGGGTGAAGAAAAGCCTCAGAAAATAACATGAACCAATCAACCCATAGCCCCAAAGGAAGGGAAATAACTCCAATAGAAGTAGTCTTAGGGAGATAAACAAAATCCAACCATGGACCTGCTTAGGCAAACCAATGCAGTAAAGGGGCCCCAATCACACGAGGAATCAAGTGCAATAAACACCTTCAGATGGAAAATAACTTCAAGAAACATACCCACACCTGGGTATATAATTACTAGATCAAAATGAGTCCACCACCTCCAAATAAAATAAGAAGACTTTCCACATTCCAAATAATCAGAGAAGAATGATGACATAGTTGTATGGATGAAAACTCCATAGAAGGAGTAGAATATCTTTGTAGTAAAAGAAACTACCCAAATAGGTCCTTAAAAAGTCTAAGGGGAAAGGAAAAAAACCCTTTTTACCATGAAAAACCACATCAAAATAAGGAATACATCTTCCATGTATCTTGAGCAGAGAAGAGAAACACAACTACAAAAAAATACAACCCCAAAATCACAGTGCCCATAGAAAAGACATGCACAAAAAATGTAGTAACAAAATTGTAGCGCCCAAAGGTTTTTCATCCAAATAGGGGAGGCTGACCAAAGAAGAAAAGGTAACCCATCTACCCTTCAAACACCTAGATCTAAGACACTTGAAATGGCATATAGAAGGAGTATGATTTTTAGTGTAAGAGCACTAGAACTTATGAAACAACAAGGCATATACTAGCTTTCATCCAAGGAATCACTATCCTCAAGTTGTGAAAGTAGGGAAATCTTTTAGTGACTAACAAAAATAGGGTAGAGTAGCCCTAGCATTAAAAAATAATTACCCTGAGTGCCTAGAACAAACACCAGAGTCATCATCATGACATAAAGAAAAATGTAATGCTTAAAATGCCTCCAATTAGTGTAGCCGATTGAAGCCACTGTGGAACTAGTCACAAAACAATGTCCATGCCCCCAAAAAACCTAAACTAGTATAGGAAGACCTTCACTCTAAAGTAGTCAACCACCATTATGAAAGGCTCAAGAAAGATAGCCAAGTCATATGGAAATATTGCCTCTATTAGGAAAAATAACCAGGAATAGAATAACTTCAAAACATCCTCCAAAGAAACAAAGAGGAATCTATCATTTGTAACAAAAAATATTATTTCATACACTCCCCCATCATCTTCCTCATCCCCATTACTTCCCCCTTTGCATCACCATTTAAAATCCCCACCCCACCCCCTTTCCTTCTTGCATGCTCCATTGTTTATGCGTTGATGTATGACATTGTTAGGGTAAATATGCCTAGATGTTACAAAATAATTATATGTCCATTTTTTTTCTGAACTTGAAGGATTCAGATCCTCCTTACATGTAAAAAAAGGAGAAGATGAAACAAATCACATATGAGTAAAAATAAAGAAAAATAAGAACCTTAAACTTATCATCAAATCTCAATAAGTTCTATATAATCAAAACCATATTTTTAAATTATTTCAGATTAAAAAGAGAGTACTTATTTTTCTTAGTTTATAGGAATCAGGTATAGCACCCCCTATAAATTGAAGTGCACTAGAAATTTTTTTAATGTGATTGATGATGCTGACACAACATGTCCTTTAGTACCACTTCGGCTGGGGGAGAGTATACCTTTTGACCTCATGCTTTACCATAAGAAGCTATTGTTAATCGAGCTATGCCCCCAACCCATAAAGAGTACTTATTTGCAAGAAATGAAGACATTGAAGATTTTGAAAGACATGGTAAATAACTTTAGGTTATTACAACACATAGATAATTCTCAACACCAAACACAATTTGATTTTACACATAAATACACATGTTTTTATTTATTCAACTTCTATTACATCATGACTCAATATAGAGCTTTGGTTTCTCCTTAACACACAAATCAAATTTTCATAACTTGACAAGAATGACAATAGACTTTCCCTCACATGCAAAACTTTTAAAACAATAAAAATCATAGAAATTTTTATCTATGAAAATTTACCAAAACCATTAAAAACTAATTTAGAATTTTGCTAAACTTCAATTGAATGTCTATCATTACTAATTTTATTTCTAATTGCACTCATACCCTCACTATCCAACAAAAACTAGAATATATATTTCTTAATGGATTTTAGATTACTCAATTATAAAATTTATCATTTGAAATATTGAACAAATTCCTAAGTGCTCATCCTAATCTCTATCTTTGATTGAATGATTATCTCCATCAACACTCTTTGTGATAGTTGGATTCATTTCATAATACAAATAGGCCATAATAGTGAAAGCTCCTTCATTTGCATTACCATTAGAGGTATTTTTAGTAGTGATAATAATGTGGATGACTGATATTTCATCATAAGCAAGGCCATGAAGTATGTGTTGGAAATACAAATTGGAAAGTAGTACTGAGAGGGGGGGGTGAATCAGAACTTACTAACTTCTATCCTTTTAAACTGTTAGAACTTTATGCATCATGTAAACAAAACTTGAACAATCTAAGTAATATATCATATCAAGCAACATACATGAAATCACACATAACACAATAGATTTGGTAACCCAGAAACCCTTGAAAGGTAAAAATGGGGTGGGGATGACACCCACAAATCTTCACTATTGTAGATAATAAAGTTTGCTTGTTAGGGCTTACAAAATTTGATCATATCATGATCTACCTTGTGAAAGGTCTGCTCTGTTAAAAGCTAAGAGACTTATTTAGTCTACCTTGTTAAAGGATTTGTAAGCTTACAATAAAGTAAGCACTTGGTAAAGAGATTTACAAAAGTTTGCTAAGACTACTTGGTTAAGAGATTTACCTTGATACACTAGTTAAAATGTCTCAGTATATGATCCTTTGGTTTGCACTGATATGTTGATTACAGATCTTCTCTTTACTGTATGATTGTGATCTCTTCTATCTGATCTTTCTTGATTTTGTCCTTTCACTACTCTGCTCGGTCACTAAACTCAGTCTGAATACTTCTCCTTATCATTTCCTCATACTCACATACTCACAGTATTCATCTGATCTCAATGTCTCTATTTCTCTCTCTAATTCACACACACATCTTTGTTCTAGATCTTTCCTTTATATAGTAACAAAAACATTTTACCGTTACAAGATCTACGGTCCAGATATATTCCTATTGCTGCCTATACTATACAATTTTTTGATTGGCTAACGGTTATACATAGGGATCAATGATAGCAATATGGATGTGTAACCACCTTTGTGATTACCTCAATAGACAACATACAAAATATAATTATTCTAAAAAATGGTTTACCTCGATCATTGTGTCATTCCAGACTTGTATGTCAATTTTGGCTAACTCAAAAAAAGTTATCCCTAGCACTCGGCATCAACTGTCCTTGGCATCTACTATACTCAGCATCTGTTGAACTTCTCTGTCACTCGGCAATCATTGATATATGTAGCTCGGCAATAACTATACTCAGCATATTACAAACATATTATGACTGTGACTTTACTCGATAGTACTACTACTAGATAAGTATACAATACAAAACTCGGCCTTTACAGAATGACTCGGTCGTAGTGATGACCGACCATCCTTGCCTAGATATAAGACTAAGTGTAAGACACTAATAGTCAACAAAATTATAGAGATCTACAATCTCCCCCTTTGACATTAGTGGCAAAAACACTTTGTCATGACATTCATATATACAATTACAAAAATATGTTTGTATAGCCTAAAACTCCCCCTGAGATATATATACATATTCAAAATTGTTTTACCTATCCCTGTTCACACTCGTGTCATGATAATTCCCCCTTGTTTTTGACATGACTAATTTCTTCATCAGTAGGTAAGTTACAAATTTTCTCCAGAAAAGGTCTGTGTAGCACCGTGATCATGTATAATGCATCTGTCCATGCAGTTGAAGCAAGATTTAAGACTTCAGTTTGTACTTCTAAATCAGCAGCTAGACTGATGAGACCTTCAACTATAGACAAATGTGAATCACTCAGGATCAATGTTTTAGCCTTGGCTAATTTTCTTTGTATAGCCTCCAGATGTGGTGTAAGAATAGTTTGAATAGAAAGTAGGCAAGAGCGAATCTTGCCATCATTTGCCATCAGCTTGGCTAACTTACCCTGTGTCTGCATTACCTTAACATAATGTATGACATTGGTGTTGCCATCCAAAGTTAGGGACTGACTTGAAACTTTGATCTCTTGCTTGAGAGTTTCAAGCAAGCGTTGGTTCTCATCTATGAATAATTCAACATTGCATATCTTGGCTAGTAGAGACTGTCCATCCACAACTAATCTCTCAGTCTCCTTTACCAAAGTTGACAACTCAACTTGTTTTACTGCTATCTCGGCAGATATCTTATCCAGCATTTTTGTCTCAAATCTGCATTCTAACCATTCAAATAGCTTATCACTTGCACAAATCACATCATTGCTTACTTTCTGAACAATATGTACAAGTTGTTCCAATATGGGAATGAAACTATTTACATCAGATAAGTCATAAACTTCATTAAATATGTCCTTAATTTCATGAAGAACCTATTTTTGTTGATGCTCCCTTCGGAGTTCTACTTGTCTACTTTTCCTTGTCAGAAAATCTTTCATTATCTGTAGCTACTCGAAAGTAAGGTTATCAGTATCCCATTTAGGAATAACAATTACTTCATCAATAGTTACCTCTTCTTTCTCCTTTTGTGTTCTCGGTGGAGTACTTCCACTCGACAGCTGTACAAGAGCTTGGATTGCCTCTTGTTCCTTTGGCACTTGTTCTTCAGTGAATTTTCCTCTACTATTTCCTTCTCCTTTCTCCTTTTTCTTTGCATGAGGTCTAACAACTTGTTCATCTATCTTTGTTCCATGTCCTTCTGTGCTATTTTCTTCGTTAGGAAGACTTTGAATTTTATTTTCTGCTTTAACTTCTTTCTCGGCAGAGTGAGCTAGTGGTACCGACTTGATTGATTCCTTGGTAAGACTTGTATCAACTAACTTCTCAATAGTAGCAACTCCAGGTATAGTGGGATTATCAGCGGCAGATTGTGTGCTCATGATGGTGGGGCATTCCTTGACTTGCAATAGTACTGTGTTACTACCTAGCAGGGGTGTTCCTGTTGCTGCTGTGTTCTTTAGATCATCCTCAGTTAAGAATGAGTTCTTAATGGGGCTCTCATCTGGTATATCAACAATGTGAACCTCAAAAGTATCCTATGATTACACTTCCTTAGGAGTATCAGTCTCCAATTTAATTCGCTTGTTGTCAGGTTCAACAACTGTTGAAGTAGAAGCAACTGTACTTTCATTCTTTCCTTCATCCTTTTCTTCTACCGGGGCGGGTAAAAAACCAAACACTACCTTCCAAATATTCAAACTCTCTTGAACAACATCTTCAATCTTGTGTTGAAGGATAAGATAGGCTCTAAGTTTAGGATCAAACTTGCCTCTGTATTGGTTAACTATCTGTTTGATATTTGCAGGAGTGAGAGTGGATTCAACTTGTGCCAATGTACTCACTCTTATTTCTTGCTCTGTTTGTAAAGCATACTCCCACTTTTGTGTGACTCGGTTGCACAATTCCTTTGGAATCCTATTTTCAATTTCAATCGGCAACATCTTGAAAGTGTATAACATTTCAAGATTAGAATCCTCAACTTTTTCTTTATCTCCAATACTTAGCGGTCCAAACTTTAATCTCTTCACTTCATCAACTGCAGCTGTGCTAGTAATCTTATGACACAATTCATCAATAGTGAGTTGATGTGAACACTGTTGTGTTGCTTTCCCCTTTATTGCTTCATCACTTTCTATTTCTGCATCATCTTTTGGTAGAACAAGTTTCCTTCTCGGCTTCTTCATAACCTTGGTCGGCACTGCCTTCGGTTGAGCGGGTTTTCACTTTGCAGATGCAGGAGGCATCTTAGGGGTCTCGGTAGTAGTCCTTCTAGACTGAGGTCTAAGTGATGGTGTCTCAGACACTTTATGTTTTAACACTCTTCTTTTAGGTGGGGACTCGACAATTATTGGTTTCTTCTCTTCTTCTTCTTCTGTCTCACTTCCACTAGTTGCACTCTTCTCATCTTCTCCTAATCCTTGGGTTAACTCTAGTGGTGCATCATTGCTAGATTCTTTAACATATTCTTCCAGATTCTTTACTATTTTCTTTCTTCTTCTCTTAGTGGTGGCAGCCAATAATCCCAAAGAGATCTTAGATTTGGCCTCTTCAAATGTACCAAAGTAAGGTGCCTTATTATCAACTTCCTCAGCTAGGAGGGTTATGATTGTAGCAGTAGCTTCATCAATATTGAGTTCATAGGGTAGTGGCATCAACCATGAAACCCTAGGTAGGACTACCTGTGCATAGGTAAAGTCTGTGTCTACTAGAAAACATATGTCTTTACTATATTTCTCAATCAGAGACACATGGACTCTATTCCTATTCCTCATCTTCTTCTTAAACTCAATGAAATAATTGTCCATTATCCCTTCAAAATCATCACCACTCTCATTTATGAAATCATTAATTTGAACAGTAATGGGTTTCTTCTTATCCCATGTCACATCACCATGTGTAGGAAAATACTTCTTGACATAAAAGAATATACAGATCAACAAGGAACCAAACTTACACATAGAGTTCTTTGCTGTCTTGATGGAGTTCAAGTTCTCAGCAAGTTGAGTCAGTTGGAGCTCGACCAGATCATATGTGTTCCCTTTCTTAATTATCTTCCAAGCTTGGTCCACTGCCATATAGGGGACATTGTCCAACTGACTAGATTGGTAAAACTTATGCGAGATAACTCTAACAATGAAGTCAATTTCCAGATTAGTGATGGTGGAAATTGTCATTCCGCATTTGTTCTAGACTGCCTGTGTGTTTTCTTGAATATCCTCTTTTCCTCCACATTTCATCGTTCTCTTTCCGTCAATGGTAGGGTAACTAGTGACATTGTGTATCATTTCCTTCATAATCTTCACCGATCCATCTTCCAGCCATAATTGCATGTTGTGCACTTGACCCAACATGACCTTTATCCATTCAACTTTGAAATTTTGTGGGAAATTTAGGGCATGAACTAACCCTTGGTCGGCAACGACCTTGTGCTCCAGCTTCAGCACTCCGTTGATACACAATTTATCATATGCTTCCTTGATCTCGTAATCACTGATTTCTCCAATTTTGCACATATAGCAGGACCTAACATTGGTCATCATTAACAAATTTTTTGGAGTTGTAGATAGGGCTCCATTCAAATCTCCTTTGATTGCACTTTCAAATATTACCTTGAATATCCTCAGTTTACAAACTTCATTCCTTACAAGTTGCACATTGGAAACTTCCATTCCCTATTTCTGATTGGTGCAGATGAGGACGATGCCATTTCAAACTGTAATTTTCAAAAAGAAAATAGTTTCTCGGTAAAGTACCTTTTTGTCAATTAACCCTGCAGATGAATTTTGTCGATGACATGCTGAGAAGATTCAGAATCACTTTGCTTGATCTGGGTTGCACAAATTATGAATCGCTCTAAAATCTTGAATAGCCTAGTGAAATGAAATTAACGACAACTTTTTGCTTTATAGAATCCAAAAAAATAGGATTAGGGCCTCATAAATGCTCTGTACAGATTTTAGGTGAAATACAACTGTCTTGGAAAACTCATGTTAAACTCAGTTAAACATAAGCTCAGTTGATGTAACTGTTGCGATACAACTTGGCATAGCATTTCGACAATAACAGGTGCTCGAAAAACATTTTTAGCTCGGTCATGACACTGATGCTCGGCATCAAAATGAAATTTTCTATTTTTTCTCAGATATGTCCTAATGCATCTTAATCTATGCAGATATGGACTTTTTCTCAATTCTATGTTAGGAACTGATGTAAAGTAAGGCCTTGCAAGAATCAGTTCCAAACATACCTTTCATGCTTAGTTGGAAGAAGTGTGATCACCTGATCCATCGGATTGGGTGACCTTAGATGTGCTTGCTTCACTTGTTGTTCCTTCTTCTTTCTTCCTCCATGACTTTTCCATCTGGTTCCTCATTTTTTCACAGATATTCTCATTCTGGTTGTTAACATTGCTCAGCATAGGTGATCTGCAATCTCTCTTTAAGTGACCGACCTTATTACATTTATAATAGACCATGCTTCCATTCATCCAACTTTTGGATTTGCCTCTAAAATGGGTCTTCATGCAATTTACTCCAATATGTCCATACTTACCACAATAATGACAATTGTACCAAGTGTTGTAATCCCAATTGTAACTTTTACGCTGTGTGACTGGCTTTGTTTGCTCATTAGTTGACCACCTTGGTCTAGATCAGCATTCATAAGCTTTGTGCCCATACTTCTGACAATTGAAACAACTTCCTTGAAACTTGGGTGAGGTGGATGAAATGTTAGCTTTAGATCTACATTCATGTGCTTGATGTCCATGCTTCTTGCTGTTAAAACAATGTCCATTAAACTTAGGTTTAGAATCAGTCTTACCATGTTTGCTTCTGCATATGTTGGCTGTATGTCCTGGATTCCCACAATGATGACATGTGGGCCTTTTGTTCTTTGATTTAGCAGTCTTCTATTCTCCATCTTTTGATGACTCTCCTTCTTCAGTAGATGATTGTTCATTCAGTCCAAGTCCAGATTTATCTCTAGATCTCCTAGGTGACCTTAACAGTTCTTCAAAATACTTTGTAGCTTCATTAGGTTTGTTTATCCTTTCATTGATTTCTTTCTCAGTTCTCAACTCATGTTTCAGCTGATCATTTTCATGTTTTAGTTGATTGTTCTCCAAGTCTTTCCTACCCAATTCTTGGTTGGCCAGCAGTAGTTGATTTACCATATCTAGTTGATTATTAGTCAACCTTTGTATATCACTTGTTCTTTCATCTAGCCATATTGCATTTTGTCTTTTGTCTTCTTTAGCCATTGCTTTATCATCTTCAGCTTTCTTTTTTTGCTCCACTACTTCACAAAGTCTGATAGATTGAATTTCCTGTTCTCTTTTTAGAGTCTTGATTTCATCATTCAGTATGGTATTTTTCTCCAGCATTTCTTTCATGGCTTTGTCATTTTCTGTATAATTACCAGTATCAAGTAGTCCAATGGTGTCTTCTTCCTTGTACAGTGGCTCACTTTGTTGAATAGCAATTTCTCTTCTTTTGCTCAAGGATTTCTTTAATTCCCCTTTGGCTACTTCCAGCTGATGTAATGCTAGTTGTACTTCAATCTTTTGATTCTCTATGACTTTTCTCAGTTTGTAAGCTTCCATCTTAAGATATTTTCCTCAAGTGGTTAGAATTCCTTATGAGAAACCCTTAGCTCTGATACCAATTGTTGGAAATACAAATGGGAAAGTAGTACTGAGAGGGGGGGTGAATCAGAACTTACTAACTTCTATCCTTTTAAACTATTAGAACTTTATGCATCATGTAACAAAACTTGAACAATCTAAGTAATATATCATATCAAGCAACATACATGAAATCACACATAACACAATAGATTTGGTAACCCAGAAACCCTTGAAAGGTAAAACTGGGGTGGGGATGACACCCACAAATCTTCACTACTGTAGATAATAAAGTTTTCCTATTAGGGATTACAAAATTTGATCATATCATGATCTACCCTATGAAAGGTCTGCTCTGTTAAAAGCTAAGAGACTTATTCAGTCTACCTTGTTAAAGGATTTGTAAACTTACAATAAAGTAAGCACTCGGTAAAGAGATTTACAAAAGTCTACTAAGACTACTTGGTTAAGAGATTTACCCTGATACACTGGTTAAAATGTCTCAGTATATGATCCTTTGGTTTGCACTGATATGTTGATTACAGATCTTCTCTTTACTGTATGATTGTGATCTCTTCTATCTGATCTTTCTTGATTCTATCCTTTCACTACTCTGCTCGATCACTGAACTCGGTCTGAATACTTCTCCTTATCATTTCCTCATACTCACATACTCACAATATTCATCTGATCTCAATGTCTCTATTTCTCTCTCTGATTCACACACACATCTTTGTTCTAGATCTTTCCTTTATATAGTAACAAAAATGTTTTACCGTTACAAGATCTACGGTCTAGATATAGCTGCCTATACTATACAATTTTTTGATTGGCTAACGGTTATACATAGGGATCAATGATAGCAATATGGATGCGTAACCACCTCTATGATTACCTCAATAAACAACATACAAAATATAATTATCCTAAAAAATGGTTTACCTCGATCATTGTGTCATTCCAGACTTGTATGTCAATTCTGGCTAACTCGGCAAAAGTTATCCCTGGCACTCGGCATCAACTGTCCTCAGCATCTACTATACTTGACATCTGTTGAACTTCTCTGTCACTCAACAATCATTGATATATGTAGCTCAACAATAACTATACTTGGCATATTACAAACATATTGTGACCATGACTTTACTCGGCAGTACTACTGCTTGGTAAGTATACAATACAAAACTCAGCCTTTACAAAATGACTCGGTCACAGTGATGATCGACCATCCTTGCCTAGATATAAGACTAAGTGTAAAACACTAATAGTCAACAAAATTATAGAGATCTACAGTATGACCCTTGTATAAACTGGGCATGTGGTGATAAAGAATCATTACTTCTGAAAGTAATGCTTGATGGGGAGATTTTATAGTTCTTTTTATATATTTAATGACTCTATTTTAGAATATTTCAACTGTTTAAGTCATGTCCTTGATATTGAAGACTTTATGTTTTGATGTGTTTTAAAAACTTGTATGTTGTATTATCATATTTATATATTTAATCTAAAATATAATTATATGAAAATCTATGGAGTTACATGTGATGAAAATATGATGAGATGTTGTGGATATGGCTATCTGTCTACTAACTACTTTTACAACACTTAGGCAAGATGGACTATTGAAGTTCTTATAGCTTTGGACTAGTAAAATTTTTGTGACCATCAACACTGCAAAGTTGAATTAAGCTCGTGGGCATAGGTGACTTCATTGATCTATCAAATGATGAAGATATTGAATTCTTATCTATTTATAGTTTATTTGTTGATAACAAACTAATTTATTGTTCTTGATGACAAGCGTGGAATTAAAAAACATGTTTCAACTAATTAGAGTTATAGTTGTATTAGGATTGTTTCTTATATTTATGCTATCTTGGTTCTTACATCTTTCTCATAGATTTATGGACTAATACCCATGTGCAATTGAATATTTAGAATTTTTCAAGCTCTATATATTGAAGCTTATAATGATATTAAAGCTAAACTATGAACTATGATGTTAAGTGTGCCAAGTCCAACAATGTTGTCAATCTTATTGATTAATTCAAACCTATACCTAAACCAGAGCCTAATCTTTATATTATATTTGGTCCTATGGAGACTATTAGGTAACCTGATGGTCCTCTTTACATTATTTCAAAGGTTAATGGTCTTCCATCTCATAGGTTCCCTATAGATCCTACTTGAATGGTGAATGTTATAAATAAAGAACACCTTTTCACTAGACACCTTCACTCTTATGAAAAATTTGATGTGATGATAAAAAATTCAATGCTATCACTTCTACCCATGGTTCCATTACCTTTCCAATATAAAATGGTAATAAAACTTTAGATGTCACCTTTTTTGTCAACCCAAATTTTGATTAGTTTCAATTTGGACTTGGTGTTCCTTGGCTCACTTCCATGAAAGCTATATTCTCTCCTATCCATAAGTGTTTGAAATTTCCCCATAATGCAGAAATCATCATGATTAACCATAGTCTCTATCAGAATTTAGCTACTCAAGGGAATTTTGACCTTGAATTATTTTATCCTTCCATGCCTCAACTAATTCAATGTCACAAAGATAATTTATTTGCATCTTATCAAAAATTCAAAATCCGAAATATTTGTGCACTTAGCAATCCTAAGGTTGTTCCATCACCTTTCCCTAGACCTAGACTTCTCCCTACACCTCCCATACCTCATATTTATGCTTTAGTTTCATATCCTATATTTTATAAATGCTTAGTAGATGCCATCTCTCAACCTAGTGTGGTGTCTTCCGCTCTTACTCCTAAAGAATAAAAGGACCTAATATTTATCTATCCTAAATCACCTCAAACTTCAAATAAAACCAAACATAACCATTATGCTTGTGATCGCTATCGTAGACACTATACTAGAGCCCATGAGTCTAATTCACACAAACTTTCTTCCCTTAAGATACCCAGTGATGCCTTGATTCCCTTTGACCAACCTATGTATAGCCCAGGAGAGGACGTTAATTTAAATAAGATGAAATTGAGCAAACATGATAATTCTATTCATATTCAAGATCCTATTGTAATTAATTTTGATGAAGATACTCTTGATAATGATAATTTTAATGTTTCTAATGTAAATAATGTTAAAGGTGATGATTCTAATGATATGTATGAGATTATTGATGTTAATAATGATTTACAGGCTAGATTTTCAAAATAATTATCTCTTGTTTCTAGTGAAAAATAAAGTGACTCATCCTTAGATCATGATACTTGTTTGGAATTGGCGATAGGTCCATCTACTATGATTGATTCCTCTCCTCATGCATGTTATCCACCTTCCTAGCAAAACAAACTAATATGGGGGGTATGCGATATGCTTGATTATCTCCTCTTGTATAGTAGATTCATTTATGCACTTTTCTTTCATGTTTTACTTCCCACATGATGTTATTCTTGTTATGTGTTTTGTTTAGATTTCTTTAACTGACCCTTGTTGCTCCAATGGTGCAAGGTGATAAAGGAATTGACCTGTTGTGACATTCTTCTATTTTTATCTTATTTCTTATATATGTTATGTTGTGCATGTGTTATTGTTCATAAATGTGCCTTTGTGTTGTCTAATTGAGAATGATGCAAAGTGGTAGCTACCATTCTTTTTGGTCTCCAAAATGTTGGCCCAAAAAAGGCTCTTCTTTGTATCTCTTTTTTGACCTTCTTCCATTGTGTTCGTATTTTTTCTACCTTTGGAGGATGATGACATTTTATTTTGAGATAATTTTGATATACATGAGTTATCATATGATCATACCGACCCTAGAGTTAGTAGATCCATTTTATGCTCTCTTTGTCATGTGTTTCATTTCCCTTACTTTGTCCTTGCTTGGGGGCATTTCATAGTGGAAATGTCTCTTGTGGGTGCATTTATTCTCTGATAAATCTATTTCTCTCATTGAAGCATTTGAAATCACTTCAATATGGGGGCATACACTTTACTCCTTGTTTCACATTTTGCACACACACACAATGATTCAATGAAATCTCTTTTGTGGATGGCTAAGGATAAAATTCTTTCCTTGGGCTTATCCTTTTGTTACATTATCATGCCATGTACATTATTAAATGTATCCTAAGACTGATCCTTCATTCATTTGATCCTTAGACTAACTTATTTTCTAGATCCCTTAATGGACCAGACAAGATTTCATTAAGGACTGATCCTCTTTGTTTGTGTGGAGTGACTAGCATCTCATAGCTTGCTAGACTATCAATTCCATATTTTGCTACAATTTTTCTCTTGCATGATCAATAGTAAGGCAATACCTTACTAGGATCTCTCTCTCTCTCTCTCTCTCTCTCTCTCTCGTGTGCTTCCTCTTTTATCTTGTTTTTGTATTTCATGAGGACCTAAGTCTCTTTGGGGCTCGGTGTATCCTTGTCTCCTTGAACTTGATAAAAAAATTTCAATGGCATTGATCTACTTTACTATGGGTATAAGGTTGTCTAATACTCCCACTAAAGTGGGGGCCAAATGTACTTTCCTAAATATTCAACACCTATAATTGAATGCTTAGTTAGGCCCTATTTTGGTGATTTCATATTGTTTATGCTTGATCCAACTACCTATCTACGCTTAATCCAAAATATATCCTATTTCCCTATCTCACTATCTCAATCTTGGTTCTTTCTCCTAGGTACATAACATCAAGTATATTATGTTCCTAGGAACATAATGTCCTGGGTGTTGTGTTCCCTCATGTTTAGGCCCAAATTCAAACCGGGGGCTCTCATGGTCATCCTAGATTAATTTTGAATCCTAAAATATCATGTGAGGTATATAAATACCCTATCTCCCCTCATTTTGGTAACCATGATCAATATTATCAAGAATTCTTAAATATTTGAAGGTAAGCACCCAAGATCTAACATTTCTCCAAGAATCCAAGGAATTTTGAAATCAATCCTCCACATTGTAGAAAGCTTCTCTTCCATGATTACCAAGTAGATGATATCTCAACCAAGCAAGAAGATTCTTTTTCCATATACATTCATTCTTACTTCATAGCAAGTGTTCATCAAGCATAACAATGTTGAAGATCTAGGATTGGTATTCATAGATCCATGCATTTTTAAAGGCATCCTCAATTTCAAGATTCAATGACTATATTTCAAGAAACATACAAGAATATTCATGAATATGTGCAATAGCAATATCCATTCATGAAGGTATAATCATTTACAAGGTAGATCTAACATTTACCTTTTCATTTACATACTTTCCTTTATGAAATTTCATTATATTTCCAAGGTTGATTACTAAATAGGGGGTTGACCAAGGCAAACCACTTTCCACAACCCTTTCCCTATTTTTCTATGTGTAGGAACAAGTACTGAAGTTTTTGGGACTTAATCCAAAAAGTGCAGGACCTTTCATATTATCTGTGAAATTTTTGGGTAGAATCACAAGGAAAACAACAAATTTCTACAAACTATTCCTGGGAACAAAATGCCCAGGGCGTTCTATTCCCTACAAATTCACTCTATGTTCAGACTGCATGTTAATATAATGTTATGTTTATGTTTCAGGTCATTACAGTTGTGTATCTATTTTTTGTCAGTCTGTATTTCCTAAATCTTGTCAACTTTACTTATTTAGCCCCCTATCTTGCGTCATCATATTATTTTCCCTCAAATCTAACTTTCTCACAAAATTCCATTATTTGCAAAGGAGAAAAATTGACCCATTTGGTGCTTGAGTCTAATTTGAGCCTATTTCCTGTTATCTTCCTTCTAAATGTGCATTTTGAGGAAAGGAGGAAAATTCTCTACATTATCATTGCTTATAATTCTTTAATGTGTAGAAAATTTTAATTATTATGGAATTTGAACACACAACATTAAGAACAAATTTGTAACTTGGCATAGATATTACTATGGCACATAAAGACCAAGTACTAGAGTCAAATACGTTGGATGAACTCAGAAAAGAAATAATATATCTAGTGCAATCAAGGATAGAGGGACCTCAATGAGATATGTCTAACCCTTGTAGAAAGAGTAACACAACAAAAACAACAAGAAAAATTGGGAGAATAGAAAGATCAACCTTCTCATTAACAAAAAATAATTACAATGGACCTGAAACATGTAGTATTACATGCCAGACATAGAAGCCTATTTATACAAGGAAATTCCTTAACCTCAAGCTTCTGGAAGCTAACCTTCTTAGGGATACTCTTAAGCTACCTAAACTAGGAATAATTTCTTTTATTTATACAAATTTGCAAGCCTCAAGTCAACCTAGATAGATCACACTTCCTAATGAGAAGAAAACATATTAAAAAATATAGGCCAAGAGCTAAGTCATAATGATCTCCCTCCAATAGTCAAAACATGAATTTAAATCCCTCAAGTAGGTCGACCATAGGAGTAACAACATCGAGAAATGTGTTGTAAATCTTCAGTGTTCAAAAAATTCATATGGAGATCAGAAAACAAAAATTGGTCGCAAAACATGAAGACTCATTAAGTCCTACCAAGAATCTATGATATTTTATATGTGAAGTAAAAGAATGAGGTGCATACCTAGGAATAGGTTCACCATGATACCAAGAACATGCCACAAGGTGTACAAATGAAAAGTATTTGAAATGAAGGTGCACTAAAAGAAACTCACAAATTGTATAAACAAGAAAATAGGAAAACAAATATTTTTTGGTTGATGCAAGATTGCCAAGAACCCAAGATGCTCCTACATTAGACACCTAGGGTTATTAAAAAGTGAGCCTCTCACTTTTATGGGGCTAAAGGAAAACCAAGATGATCAACCTCAGCTTGAGATATCCATGAAGAATCTTCAACTCATCTATCTTTCCATTTGACAAGATATTCTTTGTACTTCTTACCTCTAGTACTTCTGCCAAATTGGCTATCTAAAATCTCTTCAATCTCATCCTTATAATTGTTAGGATACTTCCATTCAACATCTGATCCATCATTCTCACTGAAATCTACCTCATGATATTCATACAAGTCTTCAACATTGAATATAGGTGATATATCCATGTCATTTGGAAACTCCACTTCATAAACATTCCCTGAACCAAATCTCCTCAAGATATTACATGGTCTGACATTCCTCATCTTCAACTTATTATATGTTCCAAAAGGAAAAATTCCCTTCTTTAGGTATACCATCACTTCATATCCTACTGAAAACTCCTTATTTCTTATCTTTACATATGTTCTCTCTTTATACTTTTGATTCATTTTCTCCAAATGTTATCCGACTTCATCATGCAATGACTTCATAACCTCTACAAATTCCTCTCATTTTGAACTCCTCTTAACCTCATGACTGATATCCATTAATTTTAATACTACTTTAGGATTCATCCATGTCACAATTTCAAATGGTCTCTTCGCTGTACTTCTATTCACTAAATTATTATAAGCAAACTATACTTGAGCTAGGGCTAAATCCTAATTTCTAGACTTTCTCCAACCAAACATCTCAACAAGTTCCCTAAATTTCTATTTACTACCTATGATAGATGTGAACCTAACCTATTAGGAACATGCATAGACAATCAAACATTAGTCAGAAACATTATATATCAAACATATAGAAAAATATTTATAAGCCACCTTGGATTGAGCTAAAACAGGAGTACCCTGTTACCGTTTGATTTATTCTTATAGGAGGGATGTGGGTGTACTCTTGAAACACAATGAGCATGTCCCAAATGCTGTTTAGGAAGGATTAGGATAATTTGGAAGTTATGAAGACCCCATAGTGGCACACAACCAGGTATGGAGCACATGTTTTGCCCCTAGGATTCCGAGGGTCCAAATGAAGCCAAATGCAGATTCTAGATTAATGAATGCTATGAAAAGTTGATTTTAACCAAAAGATGGATATGATATGATTTGATAATGATATAAAAATATTTAAAATGAAATATATTAATCCATTAGGCTATGCTAAGATGAGCTAAAAAATCATAAACATGAGGTAAAACTAACAATACTAGAAATTATGTTAAGTCTAGATGAAAATGAGCATAATAACAATGCTATGAAAATGATATGTGAATTGGTGGATTGATCTTGGAAGGGAGGATATTTATAGGATTTGAGGAAGAGGCTTGGGTTAGGAAGGGTAGTTAGGGTTTAGGACTAAGGCTTAAGCCTTAGGGTCGAAGGGATAAGGATGAAGGGTTGCTCACACATGTGTGAGCAACACTAGGGAAGAGTACTAGGGGACAAGGGTGGAAGGAGAGACATATGATCTCATTAAGAGGATGTAAGAGCCATTAATGAGGGTTTAAGGGGTCATTAATGAGCATGTAAGGCTTATTAATGAGGGTATTGACCAAAAGTCAAAGGATGAGGGTTTAGGCTAAGTGGGTTAGAGATCACCTTTTAAATAGGGTTAGGAAGTGATTAGGAAAGTGAGGATAGGTTTAGGGTTTTATAGAAGACTTCTAGGGTTTTAGTGTTTTAAATGATTATTTAATTTATTTAAAGGGTTTGGGTTGAGACATTATTTATTAAATAATTAATAAATAGGAGGGATTATCATTCAAATTGGATTTAAATGTTTTTGGGAGGGTTTTATTAATTAAATGTCTTTAATTAAAATATGAGAAAGGATAATGAAAATACAAATTAATTAATTAATTAATGATGATGTCTTCAGGTCTTTTATCAACTAAAATATTTTTAATTGACAAGTGGATTTTTAGGTGTCTACATGTTGCCCCTCTTTGATGTGATGCCACAAGTGGCGTGACATCAAAGACAAGAAAATAAGATGCCCCAGGCTAGAATAAAAGAATAAGGGGTTGTGCCCCCTCGAGAAAATAACGTAAAGAGGAAACTTTGTGGAATTTTCTTGAAAAGAACACAAAAAGGAAGGGAAATGATGAAGAAAGATGAGAAGGGGGATAAAAAGATGTCCTTCCAAGAGCAAAGGTGTATGAATGCAATATGATGTGCAATGCAGGATGTAGGATGAAGCTATATGAAGGATGGAAGATGAAAAATTAATCTATATGATGCAGGATGAGGGGGATTTGGGGAGCTCATTGTGTTGGATTTTTTCAAGAGCACATCCTAGTTTGATATAGCAATTCTAGAGACCTTCCAAGGTTACTGGGAACTCAAGGCCTTATCACTAGCATTGTAGAGGACTGACACAAAAAAGATACGCAAGGGTTTCCCTAGCATCACACATGAATCCAAGAGGAGGCATGGTAGAAACAATGCTGGAGAACCCACAAACAAATGACACTTCCCAAGTGCACCATGTAACCCAGAATATCACATGTGAAAAGTGCAAGGGTCATATCTAATTGATTTACAGGAAGAAACAAAAGATCAAAAGACCTTGCCCCAGATTACCCTCATTTGTAGCACACCATGATATAAAGGATCATGGTGACCTTGAGGAGAGGAACAATGAGAAGCTATAAAAGATAAACAAGATCCAAAGGAAAAAATCCAAGACCAAATTGATAACTCCAAAAGATGTCCTTTGCCAACGAGAAAGATTGATTGATTGATGGGGGGAAGATTGGGTTAGAACATGAGGAAGGATACATCCTACATGGACCCAAGTGATTGATGATGGAAGATTAGGTCAGACATGAGGAAGGATACATCCTGCAAGGACCCATTTGATGAAGAGAATGTTGTGTTGTTGCTAGAAAATGATGAATCAAGGATAATGACGTGATCAAGGATAGTCAACAAAAGAGGTTGCTAAAGTACAAGGCTAGGTGAGACAAGTTATCTGATCATAGCTATTGCAGGATGGACAAGGATATGTATAACAAGACACGATGAGATATAGTACAAGGAGAGCCAAAAAGAAAAACAAAAGATCCAAAGGAACAAATGAAATAACAAGTATCTCACAAAACCTTTTTCCATAGGTAGGATGATGGATGATATATTGATTTGATTGAGGATTGATTGATTGGTCTAATTTGAGGAAAGATACGTCCTGTGAAGACCAATGATGGATTGCTGAACTAGGATTCCTATGATAAGAGATAGGTAAGACACTTGAACCTTAAAGGGACCAAGGGATGATTGCTGAAGCACTTGGCTAGATAGGTCATGATGACACAAGGGCTAACTGACGTAGAGGATAAGACCTAAAGACACATATATACAAATGAGATTAGGTGGAGACATGAAAAATGCTAGGGTACAAGACTTAGGATAGGATGTACAAGGAATTGGGGATAAAGCTGATGTTGCAAAGATATGCAAGATGATGCCCCAATTGGGATGGAAAGACAAGATGGAGTGATGGTGGATAGGATGACAAGGATGATGAGTCCTAAAATGACATGGATTTGGGAAGGATGCATCCCAACAATGATGATTGGATTGAGATCAAGGCTTGCAAGTAGGATAGTGAGAAGACTAAAGATGTGATTGGATGGGTTGATGTATGTTGGATTTTGGATAGCTAGAGGATGTGGATAAAATTTTCATGTGTTGGAAGATTGTGAGGAATATCTGGATGTGGATAGATGGCATTGGATTGCATGGGGGTAGCCTGTAGCTAGATACCAATGACACAGGAAGTACCAAGTGCTAGAAAGATGGAGGAAATGCTGAGGGATGAGGATAAATGAAAGGCTGAGGGATCCAGATAGAGGATTTGCTGAGGGATTTGGATAGAGGAACTGCTTAGGGACTTGGATAGAGGAATTCTTGGGGATAAATGATTCAGAAAGGATTCAGAGGAAATGCATAGGAGTGGATAGAGGAATGCTAAGAGATTGTGGATAGAGGAATGCTTAGGGATGAGGATAAAGGATTTCTTAGGGATGAGGATAGAGGAATGCTTACAATTTGGATAGAGGAAGATATGGATTAGGAGATGGAAGATAAGGATTTGGATGGAGGAAGATATGGATTCAGAGATAGAAGATACGGATTTGGATGGAAGAAGATACAAATTAAGATGGGGGATAAGGATTTGGATGGAGGAAGATACATATTTGGATAGGGGGATGGAAAGATTTGGATGGAAGAAGATCTCCAAGGAATATGTCACCAATGAATAAGATGCCCTTGCATAGGATAGTTCATGTATTTAG
Source organism: Chamaecyparis obtusa (assembly GCA_027943335.1). Taxonomy (NCBI): domain Eukaryota; kingdom Viridiplantae; phylum Streptophyta; class Pinopsida; order Cupressales; family Cupressaceae; genus Chamaecyparis; species Chamaecyparis obtusa. The sequence goes on from BSBK01008501.1 coordinate 126,301, forward strand.
AGGCACTAGGAGGGGGTATGATAGGATGGAAGATAAGATGACAAGAGGACGAGTAAGGTAGATGGAAGCTTAGGATAATATGTATATGGAAGAAGATATGGTGGGAAGGATGGTTGCAGAAAGGTGCCCAAAAGAATGTATACCTAGTGGTCTCTATTTTTGCATCAAGATGCAAAGGAGGATGGAGGAAGCGACGAGACAAATGGGATGAAGGAGATGCTAGATAGGATGTGCCAGAGGGAAAATGCCCCTAGTTGTGGAGAGGAATTGGATGGAGGGATTACACATGATGCATGTTTGCTAGGTTTTCATCATGGTACTTGTCCAAGGTGCTTGAATTGCCAAGTTTTCACCATTGGAAGAATATTTTTCTCTTTTTCTTTTCTTTTCTTTTCTCTTTGATTTTTGATTTTTTCTCAATTTTTAAAATTATTTTTCTGACTTTTTTGATTCACTGCTGAGATTTTTTGACTGGATGTTGGTACAACCTTATTAGGATGGATGGAGTATGCAAAAGCATGGATGAGATGGGGTGAGAGATATGGTGGTAGAAAGAGTTTGGATGGAATGATGGAAAGTGGGCATGATAGGGAGATGTTGTTAGGACCAACATTGGCACATGTTGCAAGGTTAGTGGATGAAGTGGATGGGATGTGGAAGGTACATGAAGATATGATGGAGGAGTTATGATAGGATATTTTTGGACATAGGGACCCAAAATAGATTTTGGAGATGGAGAAGGGGAATTCATAGTTGGGGGATTTGCAACTTTGGATGATTTTATGGATGTTTCTTTTAGATGCATTGCATCTTTTTGCTTTGGGATCGACATAGTTTTTTCTTTTTCTTTTGTGGGCCTTTGTGGCCATTGGGATGCAATGGATTTTACTTTTTCTTTGATGGGCCTTTGTGGCTTTGGGATTTAGTGGATCTTTTGATGAATTTTTCTTCGCATGAGCATGTATTTTTAGAGTGGACATGGAAATCTTTGGATTTTTGTGGATAGTTACCTTTATGCACCTTGGATATGGCAGCCAATTTATTGTGAGGAACATTGGAAGGAATATGAGGAGGTGAGCAGGATGTAGGAGATATAGATGGAGAGATGAAAGGAAATTGGTAGATATGAGATGTGGGAATGTGCCTTTTTTGATCCTAACTAGGAATGTATGGAATGATATTTTTATGGTGGGTGAATGATTGAGTAGGATTAGATGGGGGATGATATTTTTGGATGTAAGGCCCCAAAATGGATTTGGCATGTGAGGGATATGCAATGGTAGATTTTGGGATATAGGGACCCAAAATGGATTTACAAGATGAAGGAGGAATGTGATAGGTTGTTGTTGGGTTGCAATGATGGAGGAGGAGGAATAACATTGTATGCTTTGGAGGGAAGACGGGAAGATGAAATGGTGTTTTTGAAAGGATGCTTGAATTTAGCTTTAGCTGTACCAACATTTATGGAGGAAGTTTCAACAGATGTGTGACCAATACCACATGATCGTGGATGTTTTTGTCCTGTATGGGATCTAGATTTCTTTGCTCATGATCACCCAAGCCTTTGCCTTGATAATTCCATTTTTTGAGCATTTTATCCAAGCAAGGATATTTCTGACTTGGGGAATATGATAAACATCTAGTTTTAGGTCTTGTGATGGAAGATATGAAACTTTTTTCTTCTAATTTGAGTGGGCTTTCCTTGAAAAATGTAAGTGGACCAAGGGCATAGAGTGATGGTGGTGGGATAGATGTTAGAGGATCACAAACTAGAGAGGATGTGATGATGGGATCTTGATTGGGATTGGGAGATGGTAATGGATATTGAGATGGGGAAGTGGATGGGAGAAATGGATCATGTAGCAGAGGGAATGAAGGGATATGAGGATCTTGGGTTGGAGGAATTGGGATGGTAGGATCTTAGATTGGAGGAATTGGGATGGTAGGATCTTGGATTGGGGGAATTGGGATGGTAGGATCTTGATTTAAGTTAATGGATACTTCAACATTATTTTTTACAAGATCTTGAATTGATACGATTGGTGTGGATAGAGGGATGGGAGATGTATGGATGGATTCTTCAAATGGTATGAATGAAAGGATGGGAGATTATGCAATTATGATGGAAGGAAGAAGGATGTATTCACAAGACTCATTGGATATGGTTTGGATAATGCTAGGAGATGGATATGTGGATAGGGATTGGATGGAGTCCATAGATGGAAAGGACTCAATGATGCTAGGATATGGAAGAGGATCAATAGATGGGATAGATGGAAGAAGGATAATAGGTGCAGGTAGAAGAATGGTGGATGTAGGATATGGATGGGCATCATCACTGATGGCTTCAAATGAGGGAGTGAGATGACATGAATCATCAACCTTAGGAGAGGGATTTTTTGATGGTTTCCTTATGAAACTCCTTGGAGACTTTCATGATGGAGGTTGAGGTGTAGGATTAGAATGTGCAGATGGTGGGGAGCTAGGATAGTCTATAGATGGAAGTGGGATGGTGGATTGTGAAATTGGTTGAGGGGATGACTATACAAAAGTAGAGGTGGAGGAAGGCATAGCTAGATGGTTCACATAAGTTGGCATAAAGGAAGCTTGTGAACTCGATTGACTAACTGATAAGGTAGGGGTGATGGATTGAGGTATGAGATATGAAGTAGTTTGAAGGATACATTATTCTTGTGGAAGGGGATTTGTGGTAACATAGGTTGGAATAGAAGATGGCGTATTGGAATAGGATGGGGGAGATGGAGTAGATAGATAGGATATAATAGATGGTGGATCAGGATAGGATATAGGATTATGGTGGTGGATTGGAAGACTAGGGTCTTGGATTTGAAAATGGGTTGGAGGATAAGGAGATGGAAGCTTTGGATTAAGGATATAGCTAGGAGTGTTGGTATGGAAAGTTGGATACTGAGATGTGAATATGGAAGAAGATGGAGGTAGGAAGGATGTATGTGGGGGATATGCAGGTAAAATATAGGAAAAAGGTGCGAATAATGGTTTTCCCTTGTCAAAGGTATGATAAGGAGCACTAGTGGATGTGTATAGAGATCTGATGGGGTAGTTTGGAGGAATAATTAGATTTTGGAGGATGTTGGGAACAAGCTTTCTAAGGTTTTGAAATTATTCATCATGATCGATAAGACTATCATCATCATTTGAATAGGATGGATTGGGAGAAAAGATGTGACAACCAAACTCATCATAATAGATTTGAGACATGCTGACTCACAGATGAGAAGGTAGAATAAGACTCAGACTAGGATGATTGACAAGATTAGTATTGGGATTTGGATTAGGCTCAGGATAAGAGGAAATTTTGACTCTAGAAGAAGATGGAAAGGGGATGGGGGATGACCAAGATGACTCTGCATAACCTAGGATAAGGAAAGAAAGGAGGACAATGCTGGATGGAAAAGTGGATGCAGGATGAGAGGAAGACCGTGATTATGAACCTAGGATGACATGATTCGAGAGGTTTGGATGACTTATGGATTTGGAGGATTCGACTGGCATCGAAAAAGATTTTTTTGTGTAGAACTCTTCATTTTGTGTATGTTCAATAGAGGTTTTGTAATGAGTCTCAAACTTCAAAAACACATCAAACAAGAACTACCCTAAAAATAGGCTAGTATCAAAATATTTCCCACAACTTGGTAGCCCAAAGGAATATAGATGGTGAGTAATCTTAAGGAAATATGGGAAACCACTTGGATTGGTCCTTGCACAAATATTTTGATACCATTGGGAGTAGATCGGGTGGCCTTTGATTAAAAGGTGTCTGATTTGATTTGTGGTGTCTTCCCAATTGGTTTGTATGCACGTGACTCACTTAAGAGCCTAGTTGACCATGCCAAAATCATAGGGATATTCACCTACATCAGGCTACCATCAACACACATAACCCAAGCTTGAGGGGATGAAGCAAAATTTTTCTTAGCGCTTTGTTTCTATTTGTTTTACATCACTTAGATTAAGAGGATTTTGCAAAATTTAGAAAACTCCTAGAAGCACATCAAAAAAGAGTTCTTTTTCCAAAATTGATTAAGTCTTTTTCCTACCAAGACCTTCAAGAACATATGTTTAGGATTTGATGTGTTCATTTCTTGAAAATAGAAAAACCCTTTTGATAAGATTTTCAAGTGTTTTATTCTACGAATTCAAGACTGAATTTGCCTTTAGGATCCCAAATTGAACTTTGTTTTTAAAATGGAATCGCTTTGTTTTTCACTTTGTGCACTCAAGATTGAATTTTTTTTAGGAATCAAATGAAATGATTGATGTTTATTTGGTTCATCTTTTAAGGTCATTCAAGATTTTGTTTTCACTCTAAAAGAAAGAGAAATTTGAGATTTCTTTTTTGATTGTTCTTTCCTTTGATAATTCAAGATTGAGTTCTAGGGTTTCCCCTTTAACAAAGAAACTTTGAAAATTGATACACCTAAGAGTTTCCAAGATTTTTAATGTTAATTTTAGAGCCCAAAGTAGATGTGATTTTTTCTATTTCATCTTTACCCTTGCACTCAAGATTTTGTGTTTTTAGGGTTCAATTTTAAGCCAAATGAGGTGTTCCTAGATTGCCTTTAGGAATGCATAAAACGTTAAAAAAATTAAGTTTATTTAAATGAGGTTATTTTTATCCAAAAAAAAGTATCAATATTGGTTTAGGACACTTTATGATTGATTAGGATTGGGTTTTAACTATTTAGGAAAGATATGTTGATTCTTGCATTTTAGGCATTCAAGACTGAGTGAAGGGTTTATTTTAAGCTTAAATGGAGATTGCTTTAGTTCCTAAACACAAAAATGAGTTAATAGGTCTTAGGAAATTTATGTTTTGGTGATAAAATTTCCTTCCAAGGAGTACTTGCAAACGACCAAGTTAGAAATTGTAGATTTGAATCCTAGAGGCACTAGGAGGCCCAAATGAACCCTAAAAACCAACAAAAACCAAGTTTAAGGCCTTACCCATGCCCTCTATTTCCCATACGAAAATGAAAAATAGCTATTTTTGTGTCACAGTGTCGTACGAGTCACTAAAAGGTCCCATATGACATTATAGGGGTTCCCATATGACAAATAGTGCCAGAAGGTGGGAAAAATGGGGAAAAACACTTGCAAAAGCTCATACAACAATATGCATAGCATAGTATGACAATAAAGGTGTTCCCAAATGGAAAAAAATGACAGTAAATTTTTTTCGTATGACTCTTCCTCCTAGGATGCACGAGAAGTGCCAAAAAAGTGAGTTTTTTTTACCAAAAAACCCTAAAAAAGTAGTTTAAAGAGCATGGTGGGGTCCCATAGGGCATGCAAAAATGTGATCAATGTGAACCTAACCTATTAGGAACATAATTAGATATTCAAACATTAGTCAAAAACATCATATAGAAAAATATTCACAAGACACCTTAGATTGAGCTAAAATGGGAGCACCCTGTCACCGTTTGATTTGCTCTTATAGGAGGGATGTGGGTGTTCTTTCAAAACATAATGAGCATGTAAAAAATTATGTTTAGGAAGGATTAGGATCATTTGGAAGCCATGAAGACCTCATAGTGGCACAAAAATGGGTATGGAGCACTTGTTTGGCCCCTAAGATTCTGAGGGTCCAAATGAAGCCAAATGCAGATTCTAGATTAATGAATGATATGCAAAGTTGATTTTAACAAAAATATGGATATGATATGATAATGATATGAAAAGATTTAAAATGAACTATATTAATCAATTAGGCTATGCTAAGATGAACTAAAAAATCATAAACATGAGGTAAATCTAATACTACTAGAAATTATGTTAAGTCTAGATGAAAATGAGCATAATAAAAATGATATGAAAATGATATGTGAATTGGTGGATTTATCTTGTAAGTGAGGCTATTTATAGGATTTGAGGAAGAGGTTTGGGTTAGGAAGGGCAGTTAGGGTTTGGGACCAAGGGTTAAGCCTTAGGGTCAAAGGGATAAGGATGAAGGGTTGCTCACACATGTGTGAGCAACACTAGGGAAGAGTGCTAGTGGACAAGGGTGGAAGGACATACATAGGATCTCATTAAGAGGTTTTAAGAGCCATTAATGAGGGTTTAAGGGGTCATTAATAAGCATGTAAGGCTCATTAATGAGGGTGTTGACCAAAAGTCAAAGGATGAGGGTTTAGGCTAAGAGGGTTAGGGATCACCCTTTAAACAGGGTTAGGAAGTGATTAGGAAAGTGAGGATAGGTTCAGGATTTTCTAGAAGATTTCTAGAGTTTTAGGGTTTTAAATAAATATTTAATTTATTTAAAGGGTTTGGGTTGAGACATTATTTATTAAATAATAAATAAATAGGAGGGATAATCATTCAAATTGGATTTAAATGTTTTTGGGAGGGGTTTCTTAATTAAATGTCTTTAATTAAAATAGGAGAAATGATAATGACAATAAAAATTAATTAATTAATTAATTAATTAAATAAATAATGATGATGTCATCAGGTCTTTTATCAGCTAAAATATTTTTAATTGACAAGTGGATTTTTAGGTGTCTACACTACCTCTATTTGTCCATCTGTTGTGGATGAAATATTTAACTAAACTTAAAATTAGTATTCATATTCCTCCAAAGTGTCCTCCAAAAATAACCAACAAATTTACTATCTTGGTTTGAAACTATGCTTCTAGGTAACCCATGTAATCTCAAAACTTCTTTGAAAAAAATCTTCTACATGCACTGCATTTGTAGTCTTCTTACATGGTATGAAGTGTGACATCTTGGAAAATATATCCACTACCACAAATATAGAAACATTACCTCTTGGTGTCTTAGGAAAACCAAGTACAAAATCCATGCTAATGTCTTCCCAAGGTCTAGTTGGTGTTGTCAAAGGTGTGTATAGTTCCATATTCTGACTACTTCCTTTAGCAACTTGAAAAAATCTACAACTATGAATAAAGTTCCTTACATCCTTTTGAATTTGAGGCCAAAAATAATTCTCACTTACAAAAAGCCACTGTCTTTTCAATGCCAAAGTATTTAGCTAATCCTCCACAATGCTTTTCTTTAATAATATTTTCTTTCATTAAAATCCTAGGCATACACAACTGAATTCCCTTGAAAAACAAACCTTCTTGAATGAAATAATTCAACCATTTTCTTTGATATGAAACAACAGGTTCTTTGAAATCTTTTAAAGGTTCTCCAAAATCAGGGTCATCCTCATACAAGCTCTTCAATTCTTCAAATCCCAACATTTCAACTCTTATTTTTGTCAACAAGTTCCTTCTTATACTCAAAGCATCAATAACCTTATTTGATTTACCACTCCTATGATTCGACACAAATATATAACTTTGCAAGAACTCAACCAATCTCAAGTGTCTCTGATTCAACTTACCTTGACTGTTCAAATACTACAAAGCTTGATGATCATTGTATAACACAAATTCCTTAGGCAACATGTAATGTGTCCACTTCTTCATATCATGAACTATGGCATAAAATTCCTGATCATAAACTTAATACCTTCTTTTAGCATCATTCAATTTATGACTAATATAAGTAATAGGTCTACCTTCTTGAGTTAACACTTCTCCAATTGCATTCCCACTTGTATCACAGTCCACTTGAAATACCTTATTGAAATTAGATAAATCCAACACAAATTGTTTAGTTACCTTTTGTTTCAATAATTCAAAACTCCTTTGTGCTCCATATGTCCACTTGAAATATTTCCTATCCTCTCTCATTGTCTTGGTCATAGGGATAAAAATTGAATTGAAATCCCTAATGAACTTTCGGTAGAAACTAGCCAATCTGTGAAATGATCTTACCTCTCCAACACTGTCTGGTGTAGCCCATTCAAAAATTTCTTTAACCTTCTCATGATCCATCTTCAGTCCATCCAAAAATATCACAAAACCTAGGTACACAAGTTCTTCCTTCATGAAAGTACACTTTTTGATATTTATCAACAACTTCTCCTCCCTTGATCTCTACAAAACTTGTCTTAGATGCAACATATGACCATCTTTGTTTTTATTGAACATCATAATGTTATCAAGATAAAAAATCACAAACTTACCCAATAATTTCTTCAATACCTCATTCATCAACCTCATGAAAGTACTAGGTGTATTGGTTAGTCCAAAATGCATAACTAACCATTCATACAATCCTTCATTTTTCTTGAATGTAGTCTTCCACTCATCACCTTCTCTGATTCTAATATGATGATAACCACTCTTTAAATAAATCTTTGTAAAATACTTAGCTCTAGTCAAACAATCCATTATATCATCCATCCTAGGTAAGTGAAACCTATACTTCAGTGTAATCCTATTAATGGCTCTTGAATTGATACACATTCTCTATTCCCCATTTTTATTATGTGCTAATACTACTAGTACTACTCAAGGACTCAAACTCCCTTTGATCAAACCTTTTTTCATCAATTCTTGCACTTGCCTGTTCAATTCTTCATTCTCTATAGGTGGCATTCGATGTGTTTATTTGTTTGGAAAACTTGCTCTAGGAATTAGATCAATGCAATGACTAATATTTCTTATAGGTAGAAATTCATCAGGTACATTATTTGAAATTATGTTTGCATACTCTATCAGTAGCTCCTTTATAATCTTAGGTAGTTGTTCCTCTCCCGATCCTTAATCAGAGTTCTTAGGAATCAAGCCATAACACATACTATCACTTTTCAAACCATCCAATAATTTCCTTCCTTCAACCAAACAAACCCTAACACTACTACAAATTTCACTCTCAAGGGTCTCAACTAAAGGAAACAACACTTGTTTCATTTTATTTGCAAAAATTGTATACCTATTCTTTCTTCCATCATGCAAAGATTGTCTATCATACTACAATGGTCTACCCAACAAGATGTGACATGCATCCATAGGCATAATATCAATAAGAACTTCATCATGATAATTTCCTATCTTTAATTTCACTATGAATTTCTCACTTACCAGTACCTTATGATCATCCTTTATCCATTCTATCTGATAGGGTTTGGGATGATTCAATATTTGTAACTTCAACTTTCTCACCAACTCCTCAAAGACTAGGATATTTTTACTACCACCATCAATGATTACCTTCAAATATTTTCTCACAAATTTGTGCCTTATCTTGAACAAGATCTTCCTCAAAAACTTCTCTTGATCGGTCTTTTCATGACATAGGGCTCTTCTTTTTATAAGGGATTTACCATACTCTATTTGATTTAAAGACTCAGTAGATTCCTCTTCCACATAAGCATATCTACCCTTGTTATCAATCCTCTTACTTTTATTCCCTTGGGTACACTCAAAATCTCAATGTCCCTTTCTTCCACACTTGAAGTAGATTTTTCTAAATATTCTTTTGTCATCTCTCCTATAACTTGATCCACCACCTCTATAGAATTTTTTTCCATCTCTTCTATACGGACTTTCCTTGAATTTTTCCTTTCCCTTATTCTAATCTACATAGAATCTACCTTCTCCAAAGGATCTGCATCTTGAAAATATTCCACCCCTTCCTCTTTGTCTTTGTTCATGTCTCTTGTTCAAATTTTCCTCAGTCTTTAGGGCATATTGACAAGCTTCCTCTACACTCTACAATTTAATCAAAATGATCTCATCTTGAATAGATGTCCTCAAACCATTGAGATATTTTGTAACCCTTTCAACTTCATCATCAGTGTGACCAGATCTAATATCTATTTTGTAGAATTCCTTGGTATACTCCTTCACACTAAGCTCCTTCTGTTTTAGGTTTTGCATCTTTCTAAAAAAACTTACTTGATAATCAACAAGTAAGAACATGGCCTTCAATTTGTTCACCATCATATCCCATGACTTGATTTTATCCTTTCCTTTTCTCTATCTATCAATATACAAATGATCCCACCATAATGATGCATGAACTCTCAACTTTGTGCATGCATATTTGACCTTCTTATCTTCACTTGTGCATTCAAAATCAAAGTTTTTCTCTATTTTTCTGATCCAATCTAGAAATTTGTCTGAATCAAACTTGCCATCATAATCAGGTGGATTAAAATATGGTCTTGTATTAACCTTAGTTAGGAATTTCACAAACCTAACTTCTCCTTGATCAAGTCTGGGTTCTTCTTCTGTTATATCTTCTTCCTCTTCATTATCACCAACATCTTCAATGTGTCTACCCCTTCTCTGGGTTGTTTCCACAATTTCTAACCTAGCTATAATTTGTCTCAACATTTCCATCACAATTGGATATGCATCTCTCCTTCCACCTCTCATATTTCCTCTAGTATTTCCTCTCTGAACCATCTTGCATAAGTCTTTTGCAATTGCAGGCTAGATCTTTCACTCTGCTACCCCATAACAAAACTTCTAGGGCTTTGTAACCTCAAGAGACATAATTCAACTACAACAAGGTAAAAACCTTTATCTGATACCAATTTTTGTAGCCAAGGATAGAGAGGCCTCAATGATATATGTCCAATCCTTGAAGAAAGAGTAATATAATGGAAATACCATGAACAATTGAGAGAATATCAAGATCATCCTTTGCATTAACAGAAAATTAATTACAATGGACCTGCAACATGCAGTCTTACATGTCAGCTATACAAGCATGATTATATAAGGGAATTCCTTAGCTTTTTGATTTTGGAAGCTAACCTTCTTAGGGATACTCTTAAGCTACCTAAACTAGGAACAATCTCCTTTATTTATATAGATTCACAAGCCTCAAGTTGGCCTAGATAGATCACACTTCCCAATGAGAAGAAAATGTATTATAAAATATAGGCCAAGACCTAAGTCATAATGATCTCCCTCCAATAGTCATAACATGAATTGTGAACCCTCAAGTAGGTCATCCATAGGTGTAACAACATCAAGAAATGCACTATAAAGCTTCATTGATTAGAAAATTCCTTTGTGAGATCAGAAAACACAAACTGGCTGCAAAACGTGAGGAATAGTTAAGTCCTGCCAAGAATCCATGATATCTTTTACATAAAGTAACATAATGAGGTGAAAACATAGGAATATATTCACCATGATACCAAGAACACACCACCAGGTGTGAAATTGAAAATGATTCAAACTGAAGGTGCGCGAAAATAAACCTAGAAACTGTACAAACAGGAAAAAATGAAAACAAATATTTTTTGGTTGATGCAAGATTGCCAAGAACCCAATATGCTCCTTTATCAATATCACACTAAATTTGTATAGTCCCAAAGGATAAAATGGCATGACAAAAGTATAAAGTCAGATAAATTTGAAGCTAGAGATTGGACACTCTTTTTTGACTCATGATTTTAGGACCATCTATAGACACTAAAAATTGTTTTATCGCTTGCATGTGACATTTTTACTAACATTCATGTAAATTAATTAAATAGTATTTATTATTTAGTTAATTGGTGTCGCTCATCCTAAATTTGAACTTTAAAATAAATATTTGTCTGTAATTTAATAATTAAATAATTTTAATTAATTATTTAATTATTTAAATTTTAATTAATATATTTTGGGTTGACATGTTAGGTATGTTTGGTGCAGTTTTCCATAAATTAGGTCAAGTTGGTGGACCAATTTGTAAAACATTTTTTAAGTCTTAACTGACTTAAGAACATCAGTATAAAGGTGGATTAAATCTCAATATTTAGGGTTGCGATCTATTGGAAACTACAATTGAAATAATTGTTATATTGTCATTGATGTCAAACCTTAACTAGTGAGATAGTTTCTATCTAGTAGAGTACCATACCTTTTGATTGATGAAGAGGATTTGAAAAGAGGAGATAACAAGAGGACATAAGGAAAGGTTGAGTTATGTGACACTTCAATGGGTACTTCATTAGTTGGTACTTTGACAAGGTAATGTGTTGTTTATCTTTAACACTAAGTGAAGAAGTCAATAGATATGAAGCATAGGCTTAACCGAGAAAAAGAGAAGAAATTCAGTTTAAGCTGAGTGATGCTAGTGTTGACTGAGTGCCAATATACACTAAGTAATTTTATTGTCGACCGAGCATCAGTAATTTTTGAGTATTAGAGAATTAACTAAGCGAAGATAGTGTTAGTCGAGTAGAAAAGTTTTAGCAATGATTGAGTTATTCAATGATGACCGAGGAGATGAACACAATATTAATCGAGTGTCAATAATTTATAATTTATGAAGGAATTGAGAATCCCAGCTGACATAGTTGAATTCTTAGGATATGTAAAATGTGTTGACATTAATAATTAATGACCTGGAGAAATTAAAACATGGTAAACCATTTTCTTATGGATTCAAGAAGAAGTTTGAAGATGTATCTAGAATGATAAGGAGAAGAACAAAATGATGGAAGAATTTGATTAATATGACCTAAACCTAAGATCTACAGAAGAGATTAAGCGAAAAAAGATTAATCTACCTGATCAAGGAGGTATAAGGATGACCTAATTATGAGGTTATGTAGTGTGGTGATAGAATTTGATGTTATTGACTGATGAATCTAAGTAGAAGGATAAGAAGATATGTGAAGAGATGAACATATTTGAGGTGATTGCTTGAAGGGATCAAAGATCGAAATGGAAATGGAAATGAAGGTCAGACAATAAATAAACATATGAGTGTATTAGATCTATATTTGCAAAGTGAGTTGTATATTTTAGATCAAAACCTACTATTACTTTCTAACCATTGTATCAGTTAAATCCTTTAATCAAGGTTGACCTAACTGTCATTTTGTAAACCCTTTAATCAAGGTGACATTCTGATGGAATGTTCTTAAGCCCTCTAACCAAGCCACTCTTCACAGGGTGATTAAATACTTTAACATGGTCACACCTAACAGTGTGTATTGTAAACCTTTAACAAGGTTGGCTTCTCACACAACTCACTTCAGAAGAATGAAAATTTAGTAGCTTTTTATTGGTGGTTTTTTCGCATGTTGGGTTTCATCGTTAAATCCTAGTGTTATACTTGTGTGAATGATATTTGATGTGTTAAGTTGTTGAAAGTTTTATATTCTGCAAGTTTATTACTTTTGGATAGTGGACTGCAAGTTTTATGTTTCTAATATATTCTATAGAGACCGAGTGAATTATTGAATATATCTAAAATTGTACAAAAAGGAGGTACCAAAGTTGAATAAGGAGAACTTCCCTACATGGAAGAGTTTGATGAAGTTGCATCTAACTAGTATTGGTCATTCAATGAAATACTATGTGGAACATGATTATATACCAGTTGTTGCACCTATGACAACCAAGGAGATGAAGACAAAACAAGAACATAATAATGTAATGTTGGAGATCACATCAGCCATGTTAGTGATTTTTCTTGCAAGAATCCTAATACAAGCCCTGAATGCTTAAATGGAACTCTGTGATTCCTAAAATCCTGATTCAAACAAGAAAAGACTAATTAACAAGGACCAAGTCCTTCTTCACTTGGAGCTCTTGGCTACAAGCGGGTATACCTATTCAGATCTACTTCTTCAAAGCATTAAAATATTAGTTTATATCCTTGATACAAACCTAATCCTCTCAGCTCTACATCATACATGAAAGTAAATATTCATTGATTTTGATTTGATGATGAAAGATACAAAAACAAATAGTAACCAATGCCTTATTAATTGGGCAATAGAGTTAGATGAAAGTAAATCCCCAGAGCTCTTATGATTTCAAAATAAATAAAAACTAAATGAAATGCCTTACAGATCATTCTCTCACTCCCCTACCCAGACATCAGATTCATACACACTGTTAAACTCTCAGAATTGTCCCAAAGATTTATTCACTCCTTGAGAGAAACTAAGAAGATAGATTCACAGTTACCTTGTAACCATCATATTAGATTGCCTTACAAAATAATACACAAGAATTCAATACAATATATATGAAGACATCACCAATAAAAGATTGGGATTCCACTATTTTTCATTCAAAAATCTCTGGTTCATTACAGTCAAGAACTATGAAAACCTCAAGAAAGAATGGCTCAAAAGCCAGAATACTACCTCTACAGTGATTATTCCATCATTCGCTAAACAATGGAGAGAAAGGAAGGATAAAGGAAAACATCAAAGCAAGTGCTCATTGACAGCTGCCAATTTTCCAAAAAATCTCATTTTCCCTCCAATTTTGATCCTCTTTCACTTGGTCATCTACAAATACCTTTGCAATCATTTCTCCCTCCAAGTGATTTGGTTCTAAAAATACCAGTCCATGCTACTCTTCCTTGCTGCTTTGAAACAAAAAATAAAAATTGCCACTGGATTCCTCATCTTCTGCCATTTTTGAAAACATATTATATGCCTATATTTGGATAAAAATAAAGGCTCCAGACATTATTTTATGTGAGAAACTACAATCTCTTGAAAATTTTGAAATTCTCCTATAGTTTGGACTATGCAGGCCTTTTAAATCTTTTTGTAGCTTTTAAATCTGAGTAGGCCCCACACATGCCATGTGGCATCAACTGATTAGATGCTCCAATTTAACCATTTCTTAACCACTGGAATCTGGAGACTTGAGACTAAGCATTCTCATGATCTCTAGATGTTTCTCACTTAACCACTTGAATCTAGAGACTTGGAGGCTACTTAGTCTCATGATCTCTAGATGTTTCTCACTTAACCATTTGAATCTAGAGACTTGGAGACTACTTAGTCTCATGATCTCTAGATGTTTGTTACTTAACCATTTGAATCTAGAGACTTGGGAGACTATCTAGTCTCATGATCTCTATATGTTTGTCACTTAACCATTTATATCTAGAGACTTGGAGACTAAGCAGTGTCATGATCTCTAGATGTTAGTGACTTAACCACTAGCATTTGGATACTTGGAGACTAAGCAGTCTCTAGATCTCTGAATGTTAGTGACTTAACCATTAGCATTTGGAGACTTGGAGACTAAGCATTCTCTAGATCTTTGAATGCTAGTGACTTAACCACTTGCATTTGGAGACATGGAGACTAAGCAGTCTCATGATCTCTGAATGTGACACAAAGGCAGGGACCTTAGGGGCCAAATGATGGCATGCCCTAATGATCCAGCCTTCTTAACAACTCGTGGAAGCAACATCAACATAGTGAGAGAGAGAAAGCAGGATCTTTGATATATTAATTTTCATTCAACAAATTGATTCATACATGCCAGGCTGTAAGGCCTTCCCGGTTATGGCTAGATATTAAAATGAAATACATAATTCCTCAAACATATGAGGATCTGCCAACAATCTTCTTTCCACCATCTTCTATCTTCTATTGAAAAACTAACTCCTAAACTCTAACCAAACAACTATACTTATACAAGAGGCTACCGAATTGAGTTAGCCTTTAGATCCAAAATCAACAGAAGAAACAGTTAGATCTGGGACCACACACTTCCCAATGATGGATACCAACACTAAATTTATGACCCATAATTAATGCACAAGTCGGCCTCAATAGAAACTCAAAATAAACTACTCGGTAAGCAAGGATGACTGAGCAACAGACAAGCATCATCGAGTGCCAGTGAAACAACTGACCACCCAGGAGATAACTAACCACACTCGGTAACCAAAGGAAATTGACCAACTCGGTCAAAGAAGGAACTAAGAAACACAGAAAAACTTCAAATTTTTTTTGGTGACACAAGATTGCCAAGGACTCGAGATGCTCCTACATCAGACACCTGAGGTTATTTAGAAATGATTCCCTAAATCATTCAGTAGGTCTGGTCTGAGCTGCATCCAACTTAGACTGTGAAATCCAAGAACTGTCTTCAATCATTCTATTCTTCCACTTTACCAGATATTCCATATACTATTGACCTCTTGTACTCTTGCCAATTCTTTGCTCCAAAATCTGCTCAACTTCTTCATTCTACTTCTTAGGATATTCCATCAGTACTATCATGTCTTCATCAGGTTCATGATACTCATATAAATCAACAATGTTGAAAATTGGTGATATGTCCATGTCATCAGGTAACTCAATCTCATATGCATTTCCACTGTCAAATTTCTTCAAAATCTTGCAAGGTCAAAACTTCTTCATCTTTAGCTTCCCATATGTTCCAATAGGAAATCGACCTTTCTTCAAATGAACCATCACTTCATCACCAACATCAAAATTTTTATGTCTCCTTGATCTATTAGCTCTGTCTTTATATTTCTGATTACTCTCTTCCAGCTTGATTTTATTACTTTCATCAGCAATGTCTCTTAAATCAGATATACCTCTCGACTGTATGCCATTCAGAATCTCAAATGGTGTTTTCCCAGTACTCCTATTCATTGAATTATTGTATGCAAACTCTATTTGTGCCAACACAGAATCCCAATTACTAGGTGTGTCTCCAACTAAACATCTCAAAAGATTTCCAAAACTTCTGTTTACAACTTCTGTCTATCCATCGGTTTGTGGGTGAAATGTAGAACTATATTTCAACTCAGTGCCAAACTTTCTCCAAAGAATCTTCCAAAATTATCCAACAAATTTACTGTCTTAGTCAGAGATAATGCTCCTTGATAATCCATGCAATTTTACAATTTCCTTAAAGAAAAAGTCTGCTACATGTACTGCATCTGATGTCTTTCTACAAGGTATAAAATGTGCCATTTTTGAAAATCTATCTACTACAACAAATATAGAATCATTGCCTCTTACTGTCTTCGGTAAGCCAAGAACAAAATCCATACTAATGTCAGTCCAAGGTTTCTCAGGTACAGAAATCGGTGTATACAATCCAGTATTCTGACTTACTCCTTTTGCTACTTGACAAATTCCACAACTTTTCACAAATTTCTAAACATCTTTATACAACTATGGCTAAAAGTATTTCTCCTTAAGAAAATTTAGAGTTTTATCAATGCCAAAATGTCCAGCCAAACCACTACTATGTTTCTCCTTCATCAAATTAATTCTCATTTGTCCTCTCAGTATACATAATTGAATACCTTTAAACAACATACCTTCTTGAATGAAATATTCTTCCCATTTTGTACTCAGTTGATCTTGAATAGGTGCTCTACATTTTCTCCATGGCTTAGAAAAATCAGGATCAGTTTCATACAAATCTCTCATCTCATCAAAACCAAGAACTTCAATTTTCATCTCGAACATCAAAGATCTTCTTCTACTCAATACATCAGCAACTCGGTTAGTGACTCCACTTTTATGTTTTATCACAAATGTATAACTCTGCAAGTACTCAACCCATTTCATATGTCTTTGATTCAACTTATTTTGACTACCCAAGTATTGTAAATCCTTATGATCAGTGTACAACACAAATTCACTCAGTATCAAATAATGTCTCCATTTCTTTAGTGCTTGAACAATAGCATAGAATTCTTGATCATACATAGAATATTTCCTTCTAGCATCATTCAAGTTTTCACTAAAGAAAGCAATAGGTTTACCTTCTTGACTCAACACAGCTCCAATAGCACCACCACTTGCATCACATTCGACTCGAAATACCTTATTGAAATCAGGCAATGCCAAAATAGAAAATTCAACAAATTTTTGCTTCAGAGTCTCAAAACTTTTATTAGCTCCATGTGTCCACTTGAATTCTCTTTTATCTCCTCTCATAGTCTCAATCATAACATTACAAATTAAACTAAAATTCCTTATGAAATTTCGGTAAAAACTTTCCAAACCATGAAATGATCTTACCTCACTAGCATTCATAGGTGTAGGCCAATTCAAAATAGCTTCAACCTTTTCAGGATCCATCTTCAAACCATCAGCTGAAATTACAAATCCCAAAAACACAATCTCCTCTTTCATGAATGAACACTTTTTCAGATTTATCAGCAACTTTTCTTCTTTCAATCTTTGCAAAACTTGTCTAACATGCAAAAAATATTCTTCTCTAGTCTTACTGAATATCAGAATATCATCAAGATATACAATCACAAACTTACCCAATAATTTCTTCAGAACTTCATTCATCAACCTCACAAAAGTACTCGGTGCATTAGTTAAACCAAAAGGCATAACTAACCACTCATACAAACCTTCTTTTGTCTTGAAAGCAATATTCCATTCATCACCTTCTCTAATTTTGATACAATGATACCCACTTTTCAAATCAATCTTTGTGAAATACTTTGCTCTAGTCAAACTGTCCATTATGTCATCCATTCTCGACATAGGAAACCTATACTTCACTGTTATCTTGTTGATTGCTCTAGAATCAATACACATTTTCCATTCTTCATTCTTCTTAGGTGCCAATACTACAGGTACTGCATAAGGACTCAAACTTTCTCTGATCAAACCTTTATCTAGAAACTCTTGAATCTGCTGGTTCAAAGTTTGATTCTCGGTAGGTGTCAACCGATTAGGTGACTTGTTCAGTAAACTAGCTCCAGGGATTAGATTCATGCAATGATCAATACTTCTTTTCAGTGGAAAACCATTAGGTACATTATCAGAAATGATATCACTGTACTTGGTGAGTAACTTATCAATCTCCTCAGGAACACTATCCTCTTTTTTCTTACTCAGTTTGTTAGGGATCACAACAAAACATACATCATTCTTCTTCAAATCCTTAACAAACTTCCTTCCTTCCATCAAGAAAAATTTCATAGATGTGCAAACATTACTAACAAGTTCTTCCATCAAAGGTAACAAGATTTGTTTTCTTCCATCAACCACAATAGTATACTTACACAATCTCCCATCATATATAGCATGTCTATCATATTGCGAAGGTCTACCCAACAAAATATGACAACAATCCATAGGCATGATATCACATAACACCTTATCATAGTACTTTCCAATCTTCAAATTCACATAACATTGTTCACTTACCAAGAGTGTATGCTCATCTTTGATCTATGAAATCTGATAGGGCCTCAAATGTCTCAACCCTTCCAATTGCAACTGTGTGACTATGTATTCAGATGCCAGATTCTCTGAGCTACCACTATCAATGATTACCTTCCAAACTTTGTCAAAAAATCTACATTTGGTCTTGAATAAACTTTTCCTTACTGAATCTTCCTTTTTACTTTCATTCCATAGTGCTCTTATTACCGTCAAGTTATTTTCCTTCTCAGGTTCATTCGGTGACTCCTCTTGCACCAAAGCATTTCTACTACTACCAGCCTTCTTACTAGCATGTGTACATTCAAAAGATCTATGTCCTTCTTCTCCATAATTGTAACAAGTTCCTCAGAAATTACCTCTTCTATAACCACCTCGGTAGTTACTGCCTCTACCTCTAGATGAACTTTCACCTTTCCACTCGGTCTTGCCTTTATCTAGATTTGTCTTTTCAGGTTCAGATCTACTATTTTCACCATAAGATCTACCTCTTCCTCTAGGGAATCTACCACCTCGACCTCTTTGTCTTTGTTCATGTCTCTTGTTCAATTTCTCCTCGGCCTTCAATGCAAATTGATAAGCCTCTTCAATGTTCTCCAGCTTGACCAAACTGATTTCCTCTTGGATGGAAACGCTCAAACCGTTCATGTATCTAGCAATTCTTTCCACATCATCCTCATCATGTCCAGATCTGATATCTAATCTGTAGAATTCCTCTGTATACTCTTTTATCGAGCTATCTTTCTACCTTAGACTTTGCATTTGCCTAACTAGGTTAATTTGATAATCACAAGGTAAGAACTTTCCTTTCAATTTATTTACCATCTTATTCCATACCTTGATTTTTTCTTTGCCTTTCTTTTTTCGATCCAATTTTAGATGTTCCCACCATAAGGATGCATGACCTTTCAACTTTGTGCCTGCAATTTTCACCTTCTTTTCCTTAGATACATTTTCATATTCAAAATACTTTTCCATTTCAGTGATCCAGTCTATCAATTCATCAGAATCCAATTTCCCTCTATATTCAGGAGGATTGAAATGTGGTGTCGACTTCAAACTTGTCAAAGCTTTCAAGAATCTTTCCTCACCTTGATCCATCATAGGTGTAGGTTTTGATTTGCATTGTTCCACTTCAACTTCATCATCACTAACATCTTGAAGATGTTTGCCTCTTCTTTGGGCTATTTCAATAGATTCTAATCTAGCAGCAAGTTGTCTAAACATGCCTCCCAATCCTGGATCCACTTCTTACCTCCCACAAACCATCTTGAAAACCCTCTACAATTGTGGGTCAGATCACAATCTACCACCCCAAAACAATTCAACTAGGGCTTCGCAAGAAGGAACCTACAAACCTATATCCACAGACCTAGATCCAGATCTCAACTTGCTTTGATACCACCTGACACAAGGGAAGGGACCTTAGGGGCCAAATGATGGCACACCCCAATGATCCAGCCTACTCAACAACTCATGGAAGTAATAATAACACAGTGAGAGAGAGAAAGCAAGATCTTTGATATATTAACTTTCATTCAACAAATTGATTCATACATGTTAGGTTGTAAGGCCTTCCTTGTTACGGCTAGATATTACAATGAAATACAGAAGTCCCCAAACATGTGAGGATCTTCCAAGAATATTCTTTCCACTATCTTCTATTTTCTACCCAAAAATTGACTCCTAAACTCTAATTAAACAACTATACTTATACAAGAGGCTACTAAATTAAGTTGGCCTTCAGATCCACAATCAATGGAAGAAACTATTAGATTTGGGACCACACACTTCCCAATGATGGATACCAACATTAAATCTATGACCCATAATCAATGCACAAGTTGACCTCAACATAAACTCAAAATAAACTACTCGTTAAGCAAGGATGACCAAGCAACAGACAAGCATCGCCGAGCACCAGTGAAACAACCAACCGTCTAGGAGATAACTGACCACACTCGGTAACCAAAGGAAACTGACAAACTACCGACCAACTTAGTCAAAGAAAGAACTAAGCAACATAGACAAACTTCAAATTATTTTTGGTGACACAGGATTGCCAAGGACCCGAGATGCTCCTGCATGAGAATGTTAGTGACTTAACCACTAGCATTTGGAGACTTGGAGACTAAGTGGTCCCTAGATCTCTGAATGTCAACTGTCCACTTTTCAGCAAAATTTAGTGCTTTCTAATTACTAACATGCATCCCAATGCACTAGTTGTGTACACACTTGAGAGAATCTTTCTCTTTATTCATTTCATTATGTGAGAGTTTTGTCTTATAAATATTTGAAATTCCCAAATCTTGGCCAATGTGGGATTAAAATTCTCAGTATTTTTAAATGCTTTCTTTAAAAATTTGTATGTGCAACTAGCTAGCAAGCATATAGTCTAGGCCCACAAGTCCAAGAGGTGGCCTTGCCTCATTTTACTTCACTTTACTTGTAACTATATATAGCTGAATGTGGACCTCTAATCCAACTACACACACAACATAGTCATTACTCACACAATTGAATTATGAGAATGAGTATGGATTACTCAATTTGAAATTCATGGTGAAGTGACTTGTTGCCTCATAATTAATCAAGGTGCTTAATTACTCTAACATTGGAGAGCCAACAACCATAAGACCGAGTTAATTTGGAGGATTTGAAAGCTAGAATGATAAGTAAAGTACAATTAATCTAAGAATGGAGATGCAATTTGTAATCTAAAATGAAGTGCAGATTTTAATCTAATAACTTGAAAGCAAATATGGAATGCAAATTCTAGTCTAAGAAAGCTTGAAAGAAAGATGATAATTAACAAATAACAATGAAGAGATTAATCTACTATGAAGGATGCAATTAACACTAAATGAGAGCAAACTAATTAATGCAATAAGCTTTGAAAATATGTAAATAGTTGAGATAGAATTTCTCTATAGTCTATGTGCTTTCAAATTGCTCCCCTCCCTTTTCAAATGAAGGAGAAGGTTCATTAAATAGACAAGCCCGGGGAGAGAATGAAGAGGTTCTTGAAAATGAACGGTTGCCTCTTCATTGCCAATTGAGACACCTATTCAAAGATTTATTTAATTAAAGAATGGATTATTGCCACATATGGGTGACCGTTCGAGTAATTTGAATTATTAAATTCAAATAAAGAGGTGTCCATTCAAATAACTAAATAAGATTAATTCCCTTTTTTATGTGTATTAGCTAAAGGGGGTGGGTTTTAATTTAATTTAAAGCACTTAGGACTTTAGAATTAAATTAATTTATCATAGGGGTTTTTTAGCTAATAAAGTCAAATACTTTACGAATTAATTATGTTGTGAGATTAATGCAAATTAGGGGTTTTTGTAATTGACATCAAGTCAAAATAAAGTTAGGTAGGAGAGAGAAAATTGCCTAGTAAATAGGACTTTGAAGATGTGAAATTGCAGAAAATACACCAAAATTGATTGAAATTATTAGGTGCCAATTTTGGGGTATTATATTTTCCCCTCTTTGAATTGATGTGTGAGTAGCACGTTGATTCAAAGAATAGTCTGATGTGACATATGAGATTTCAGGATTATCCCCAGAATGGAGCTTAACCCTCAGAAGTCAAGGTTAGGATGCCAAGACATCAAAATAGATTGAATTGCATAACCACCTCCAGAAGGAGGCATGATTCTTTGAAGTCTAAGTTAGATTGTGAAGACAACGGTCTAATGATAACTTGAGAAGAGGCTCGAATCGGGGTTAGATTGCCCCAATGCCCATTGATCAAATGATGACAGATGCAAAATTAGGACTAATCTCCAGAATTAGGGTTAGATTGCCCCAATACTTAAAAGATTTTGAGAACCATCTCCAGAATGAAGTTTGATTCCCGAGGATCCAAGTTAGATTGCTCAGATACCTAAAAGATAGATTACTAGATGACCAGATGCGAAGCACAAAAATGCCCCTAGTGAAGAGATGCTCCAAGCGGTGAGGACTTTGATTTAGATCAGATTGTAATGAGACTGGTTTGACAAGATTCAAATGATGCAATCATCTTGCCCCCTCAGGAGTGAAATCGAAAGATGACATAGCAGAATGATGATTAACAACAAGAGGTTGCAGAGTAGAAGCAATTAGACTAGATTCGAGAAGCTGCAGAAGCAAATGGAGTGATCAGGAGGTCCTATTGACCAATTTTGACCATAGTTGACCATGGTTTGACCAAATTTGATAAGATTTGACTTTGATGAAAACATTGAAAATATCAAGAAAATGATGAGATGAGAATCTGGTAGAAAGATGACACCAAAAGACTGACTGCACAAGTGTCCGATCCCAAAGGGTCCTAGAATTTAAAACACAATTTCAAGCTATCTAGATATGTCAGATTTCAATTTCGATCTCGAAAATGGATCTAGAGTAGTCAATTTAGCCAAGGGTGTAATTTTCACCCAAAACGGAGCACTTTAAAAATTAGGTCAAAAAGCTATATAAGGCATGGAGGGGTCACTTTCAATTCATTATTCACTTCATCTTCTTGTGATTTGGAGCTTTGAGAGAGAAAATGGAGGGCCTTCCAGTGCACATGCATCAATTTGAGTGCTCATGATGACACGCCCGACTGCTGAAGTATGACCCACTTGTGAGTAGTCAATAATCCTCCTTGCATTTCAATTTGTGGTGCTTTCTCAGTCGATTTAGGTTAGATTTGACAACTTTTAGGTCTCATTCTTTAACTGTCATGCAAGGAAGTAGTTTCCTCATGCCAACCTCAGTTGCCCCTCACGCGAGGAAATGGTTTTCTTGCATGAGTTAGGGTTCCTTCACCCGATCTTTGTCTGGAGTCTCACGCGAAGCGCTTGGTCAGTCTTTGTGAAGTTTCTCATTCTCGCGCAGGAGAAGGTCCTGTCTCACACGAGGGAAAAGTTTCCTTGCATGAAAAGCTACTACAGTGTTGTAAAACCTTTGCTTGAATTTTCCAAATTTGCATGAAATTAGTCAAGTAGATCGTCACAGAGTCATGTCTAGGATAGATGCCTTGCTGTATTTGCAATTGTTGTTGTGAAAACCATCATATTTGAGATACCGATCCAATTTTGTCACTTGCTTTGCAGGTTGACTTCCCTGACGTCTCCTTCCGGTCACATCATCCAATGATCACCACATTGATATAGAGATTGACAGATGTGGAGAGTGCTCATATTGAGGGACTCAGTCTAGGATACTTGCGTAGAGTTTGATGTACAGCCGAGGGTAGGCACAGTGGCATTGAGGACTATCTTTCGAGATGATCTAGTGATGGGTCAAGGCATCTCTTGGGAGGATTTGATCAGTAGGTATAGTGGTGCTCATCCATTTTTTGTTGTTCTCGCTATGTTCCTAAGTTGTTATCTAGCTCTTGATCAAGGTCAACATGGTTTGGAGTGCAGCTGGGGGTCGATGTTGCAGTGGATGTTGGCCAGACCAGCAGTCAGATTCAAATGGGGCAAGTGCATGCTCACCCATATGTACCATGAGATGCATGGGATTGTATATCACGGTGTGAGGACCATGGTGGTAGGTGTTTTCATTCTTCAGATCTGGGCTTGGGAGCATCTCCTTGTTTGTAGACCAATTTATCATGATACACAGCAGGCTCTGGAGCCATATATATACAAGTACGCAGGTCTGATTACTCAGCCATTATGGGGTAAGATAGAGAAGTGGTGCAGATAGCTTGATGATATGGTGGCTATTGTCTGGAGACCATGGGTTTCTACTAAGCCATCGGATGATGCTCAGAGAGAGCTTTCTTACATGTTTGTCTTGCATCCACTGATTGGATGTAGTGTTACCATTATTGAGCACTTCCTTGTTACACATGTCCTACGTCAGTTTGGGAGACAGTAGGACATCTCCCAGGAGTACTGCCCCTATGCCTGCTTGGCCGATGAGGAGAAGAAGGGGTGGCATATGAGACTAGATCTAGGTAGGTGTGCAATCGAGGCACACATTCCTTAGGCTCGATGGGATTACATTATGGATGTCACCAATGCAGGGATGATGCCTGCATACAAGGACCATTGCTTAGCCCATCCATTTCCTAGATTTACAGATCCTGCAGGGATAGGAGCATAACAGTAGGTACCAGCACAACAATAGGTACGAGCACAACAGTAGGTACCAGTACAGCAGCCTATACAATAGCAGGCTACATAGCAGGGACTATAGGGACAACAACAACAACAACAGGTACCTATACAATAATGGGTACCATTACAGTGACCTGGGTAGAGAGCATTGAGGCCCAAATTGGCACAAATAGACATCCCCCTGAGGACTATGGGGTTAGATGCCGAAGCTGGGAGTAGTGGTTCTCAGCAGAGATCTACCACGCAGAGGATCGAGGATCCATCATAGCAGCCACCTCTGAGCGATGATACATATATGCCAAATGTTCCTATAGGAGTAGGGGCACCACAACTGTAGGAGGCTCTCAGGAAGAGCTAGGAGAGGGTTAGGTAGGTATAGTAAGAGAGAGATGACTACCACACTTGAGTCATCATATAGGAGACCCGCGTAGCCAATCGGGATCAGGAGATCAGAGAGTTACGCGAGGAGCTAGCGAGAGCACAACTGGAGATTAGATGTGATTATGCTCAGGCAACTTATTATTATGCAGCATATTGCGGAGCCATTCTAGATGTATCAGAGAAGGTGCCTCCATTTTCTAAGTACGTAGGAGCACCTTAGAGGCCACCACAAGCACCTCCACAGTAGAAACCTCCATAGTAGGCACCTCCCCAAATACCGATGCCACCTCCATAGGCACCAACATAGGGACCACTGCCACCACCTCCTCCAAGTGGTGATGGGAATAGTTAGCATATTTTGACATACATATTGTTTCCATTTTTGACACTATGCTCGAGTAGCACCTTTCTTTTGTATATGACATTGATTCGATCGAGATATATATATGAGATCACAATTTTGATATCATCATACTTGTTGATATATTGCTCTAATATTGATGTGTTATGAGATGTGTTCTATATGCTTTAGATGTATGGATTAGATATGAAATGCACATGTTTCTCTTTTATGATAATGTATGAATATGCAATGTGAAATGCAATGATAGATGATAGATAGATGAATGTGATGTATGATTTTATGTATGCTTATAATGGATGCACATGCAAATGGATATGTAAATGTATATGGATTTTATGGATGCAAATGAAAATGCAATGAAAATGTGGTACTAACCATCTCATGCAGGATATAGCAATATATGAAAGGTACTAATAAAAAAGATGTTTTGAAGATCGAGAGCGAGGACTAGACACTTGTGTAGCCAAGAGGAACCTGAGACAAAAGATGAGAACCTTTGATGAAGAGATAAGAGAGCACCAAACACTATCTCAATGCAAGTCTAGAATGAAAATGTAAGCCTAAGCTAAATGCAAACCTAAGATAAATGCAAGCCTAGAATGAAAATGCAAGCCTAAGCTAAATGCAAACCCTAGGACTTGGTTGTTGGACTCATCATATTTATCATCATCGAGTTCTTTTAGGCATGGGACATTCACAAGATGCCATACAACCCTCACTGACATTGCTATCATGAGAATATGAATATGACATAAGTCTTAAATTTGTTGGAATGAGATGTAAGCATTGAGGCACAAGAAGCCAGAATGACCTGAAAACCTATTCCTTTTAATTTAGAAAGTTAACATAAGCATCAAAGAATAATTTCTAGAATGACCTGAATGTTGCTTGCTACCAAACACACTAGACACACAAGATTTCCTTCTTTTGCCAAAGATTTATGGCAGTGACCCTTACATTCACTTAGCAGGACGAGCATTCACAATTTCACTTGTAGTAGAAAGAAGTCACTCAAAAATAGACAAGGAGAAGAACCAACCTCACCAAAGTTTCCATATAAAAGGAGTCAAGGTACACATGGCCATCCAATATGAGATGAAGGCTCTTATAGATGGACACCCCTCTTATATGAAATCATTGGATCATTGGAACTAAACCAACAAATAGAAAGAAAAGAAAAGATCATGCCCCCAATCCTCGCATTTCTCAGTCAAGAAAGACATCTTAGATTTTCTCGAGGGGAAATGATAAAACAACCAAACAATCACTCAAAGAAAAAAAGCTCAGCACGCTTCAAAGGAACACAAATTCAGTTTTAGTTTTAGTTTATGGTTGTGTTCGAGTGGATTGAAGTCGGATAAAAAATCTACAACCTTCAAAGTCTCAATGGGATAGAAACAGTAGGCAAACACAGTGAGAACCACTGGTGACCGTCGTGAGAGATGAAGTCTCAAGAAGATATTAGAGTGAGAACCAAGTATCAGCAGGCGGATGCAATGAGAACCACTGGTGACTGATACAAGGAAGATTCTCAAAAGAGAGAATAAAGTATGAATGAAACATCAGTAGGTAGACATAGTGAGAACCAGTGGTGAATGATGTAAGGAAGAGATCTCAAAAGAGAGGGGTTCGAACAAAAGCTAGGTATCAGTAGGTAGGCACAATGGGAACCAATAGTGACCGATACACAAGAGATCCTTAATGAGAGAAATCTCAAAAGTAGCTAAGCATCAGCAGGAAGATGTAGCAAGAATCGCTGGTGACTGATGCACGAACAAAACTTTCAAAAGTGATAGGACAATGCCCCCTAGACTAGGAAGGTTCCCCCAAGTTTGAACCAATTCCAATCCATGAAGAGTTAAGGAAAATCTTGAAGACAATTGAAAGCAAGTGCACGAGCTAGCAAACTAAAGCAGGAAACGAGCTAAAAGCATGAAACAAACTAAAGCAGCAAAGCGGGAAAGCAAACTGAAGTAGGAAAGCAAGAGCCAAATGGTGCTAAGATGAGATGTAGCTTCAGGAAACAAGAGGCACTTGTTTACCAAGTTT
Source organism: Chamaecyparis obtusa (assembly GCA_027943335.1). Taxonomy (NCBI): domain Eukaryota; kingdom Viridiplantae; phylum Streptophyta; class Pinopsida; order Cupressales; family Cupressaceae; genus Chamaecyparis; species Chamaecyparis obtusa. The sequence goes on from BSBK01008501.1 coordinate 154,030, forward strand.
TCACCATCTTGGCAGAGATTCTATTTTTGCTACCATGATGCTTGTTTGCTAGGTTTTCATCAATAGCACATTTTTCTTCTTTTTCAATTTTTTTGTACTTTTCACTTTTTTTGTATTTTTGAATATTTCATTTTTTTTTTGTATTTTTGAATATTTCATTTTTTTGAATTATTATTATTATTATCAAGGCACTTGTTTACCAGGTTTTCACCAGGATAATAGATACATCAAAGTGCCTGTTTACTAGGTTTTCACTAAGATGATCATTTTTTCAAGACATTTTACAATTTTTAGGATTTTTTGACAATATACCATTTTTTTGGATTTTTTCAGGACCAATAAGTATGTACATGAGCATATGAGCAATGTCTCAGCTGTAGAATTTCTTCAAGTGAAGAGTGTTGATAGGCTCTTTGAGCTGCTCTCCTTTAGTGGTGGAGATTCGATAAGTGCCAAACCCAAATGCTACAATAATGACATACAAACCAAGCCAGTTTGGTTAAAATTTTCCTTTCTAGACCCGCTGCTGCTGATTCTTGGGGTTTTCTCTCAGAATGAGATCACCCACTTGGAATTCTCTTTGTCTGACTTTCTTATTGTAGGCTTTAGACATCCTTTTTTGGTATGCTCTTAGATGATCGAACGCCACCTTCTGACATTCATCCAGTAACTCAAGCTCTTGAAGCTGGGATATTCTATTCTCTTCATCAGTGATGAGGCCTCTTAGAGAGATTCACAATATCAAAATCTTGACCTCAATAGGAAATACTACATTTGCTCCATAAACCAAGGCAAAGGGCATGGCCCCCATTGGTGTTCAGATACTTGTTCTATAGGCCCATAATGACGGATTAATCTGGAGATGCCAATCTCTACCAGATTTATGAATTATTCTGTGCAAGATTTTGAGAATAGTCTTATTAGAAGCTTCTGCTTGTCCATTTCCCTGAGGATAATAGATAGATGACCAATGTTGAATAATCTTGAACTTGGTGCATAAATCTCTCAGGTCCTTGTTCTTGAATTGTCCCCCATTGTCAGTGATAATGGATGAGGGTACACCATATCTACAAATGATATAGTTCAATATAAACATAGCCACAAATTTGCCATCAGCTATAGCTAGAGGCACTTCCTCAACCCACTTGGTAAAATAGTCAGTAGCTGTGATGATAAACTTATGTCCTCTTGAAGAAGAAGGATGTTTCTGACCCACTAAGTCAAAGGCCCATTGCTGAAATGGCTAGAAAATGATGAAAGGAATAAGCTCTTTAGCAGGAGCGTGAATCAGATTTCCATGAAATTGGCATTGTTTGCAAGTCTTGGCATATTGAATAGCTTCTTTCTCCATGTCTGGCTTGTAGTAACTAGCTCTAATAAGTTTTTGAGCTAATGTCAGACCACTAGAATGAGACCCATAGATACCTTTGTGTACCTCAACTAGCGCATGTTTGGACTCATCGGGTTCTAGACACCTAAGGAGGGTACCTTCTAGACCCCGTCTATACAAGTTGTTTGCTATGATGACATACTGTGAAGCATTGTGAATTAGGTGATGTTTTTCATTCTGGGTATAGGTGTCTAGAATGATTTGGTCATGAAGGTAGGAATAGATATGGTGGTAGCGAGATGAGTCATGTCCAATGACTGAACAAATCATCTTGGATTCGGGAATATCATAGGCAGGGTAGTGTAATGTCTCCACTAGGAATTCATGTCTGAAGTCATTTTCTGGCATTTGTAACATTGAAGCAAGAGTGGCCATAGCATCAACTGCTTTATTGTCTTCCCTTGGAATTTGCTGGAAAGAAATGTGTGTAAAATACTATTTGAGATCATCCACCATTCTTTTGTAAGGCACTAGCTTGTCATCTTTTATTTGATAGACATCATTAACTTGGCTGATGATTAACTGAGAGTCTCCAAAGACCTTGAGCTCATCCACACACCATTCAATGGCTATCTTCATACCATTAATGAGAGCTTCATATTCAATGATGTTGTTTGTGTAGGGAAACAACAATTTATAAGCTTTTGGTAATGAGTATCTTTGAGGTGTAATAAATAGAATGCTTGCACTTAATCCTTGCTGAGAGAATGATCCATCAAAGAACGTGCTCCAATCTTGATGTGTGAGAAGCATGATGGATTCATCTAGGAATTCAATATTCAAAGGCTGGTGATCTTGTAGAGGAGCTTCCGCCAACTGATCAGCAATCACTTGTCCTTTAATAGCTTTTCTTTCCACATACTCAATGTGAAATTCACTAAGTATCATCACCCATTTTGCTAATCTACTCGTGAGGGAAGCTTTGCTCAATAAGTACTTTAGTGGATCAATTTTTTTAATAAGCCTTATAGTATGAGCAAGCATATAATGCCACAACTTCTGAGAAGCAAATACTACTACTAGACAAGCTTTCTCAATGACATAATAGTTCATTTCATAAGAAACCAATGTTCTACTGATATAATATATAACTCTCTCTTAGTTGTTCTGATCTTCTTGAGCTAGGAGAGCACCCAAAGATGTGTTCACTACTGAGATGTATAGTATGAGCGGCTTCCCATAAATAGGAGGCATCAATATAGGTGGGTTAGCAAGATACTATTTAATCTGAGTGAGTCCCCTGTCACATTCTTCATTCCATTCATAGGTCACACCCTTATGCAAAGTTTTAGTAAATGGTTGTGACTTGTCAGCCAATTGGGAAATGAAGCACCATATATATTGTAGCCTTCCTTGTAATTCCCTCATTTGACTGATGTTCTTGGGTGGAGGCATGTCTATAATAGCTTGTACCTTTTCAGGATCCACTTTTATGCCTTTAGCTGAAATGATGTAACCCAAGAGTTTCTCGGAAGTGACACCGAATGCACACTTTTTGGGATTAAGTTTGAGACTAAATTGTTCCATGTGGTCAAGTATGGGACCCAAATTTGTGAGATGACTTCTTTGCTACATGATTTTGGCTAAAGTATCATCCACATAATCTTCCATTGTTTTATGCATCATATCATAAAAAATAGTAGTGACAACTCTCTGATATGTTGCTACAGCATTCTTAAGCCCAAAAGGCATGACATTCCAGCAAAAGGTGCCCTAGGAACATGTGAAAGCGGTCTTTTCTTGATCTTATGGCACAATTTTTATTTGATTATAGCCAGAAAATCCATCCATCAAGGAATACATCTCATATCCTGCTGTTATATCCACTATCATATCAATGTTGGGAAGTGGGAAGTCATCTTTTAGACATGCCTTATTTAGATCCCTGAAGTCTATGCACACACGAATGGATTTATCATGTTTGGTGACTGGGACAATATTTGAAATCCACTCTGCATAGCCAATAGTCCTTATGAAACCAGCCTTAAGAAGCTTTTCTAGCTTTGCTTTGACCAAAAGCACTACGTGTGGATGCATCTTTCGCAGCTTCTATTTAATAGGTTTGATACCTGGTGCAATGGACAGATGATGCATGATTAGATTGGGGTCTAATCCAGGCATGTCAGAGTAAGTCCATGCAAAGTTTATTTTCTTTCTTTGAAAGAAGCTAGTGAACTCTTCTTTTTCTTTTGCAGATAATGATTGTGCTAGGTGAATCATTTGTGGAGCAGCCTCTGTACCCAAATTCACTGGCTGTGTAGGCTCAATCAATACTGATGATCTCTTCTAAAAATTGCTCAGAAGTGTATCAAGTATCTCATCCTTGGGCACCACAAAGAGGTTTCCACCCTCAGATACATCTTTTATTTTTACTATTTTTGGCGTTGATATTGCCACAAAGTGGTTTTCACCATCAAAGCATCTATTTTTTCTTCTTTTAATTTTTTGACTAAGATATTTGATATCTACCTCTATCATGCTGACACTACTTTTTCTGGTGGAGTACATCACAAGTTCAATAGCATGGAGGTAACAGGCTAGATCATAATCATTCTAGAACATTAGGACTTCATTGGATGAGTAAGGGGAGTTCCAGTTTATTAGATCAGGATGACGGAGTGAAAGAGTAGTAGTGGCTAGCTCAATTGCATTCATGGTATAACCATCAAAAGTGCGGATGAGCAAGTCAAGACCTAGAGAGATCTCATCCAAAGGAGCGTTCGAATCCCTATAAGACCTTACATCAGAAGTAGAGGACAAGTTAACATCGGTGGCATCTAATTCATGTGACCTAACGCTAGACCCTTCACCTACTTTGAGAAGTCTTTAATAAGTATGCACCATGTCTATGTCTTTATCAAAAGTAGCATCAGACAAAGATTCAAATTTGTACTCATGTGAGTCAATACTTGGTGTGGGGATTTCATTAGCACTAGTTGTATCATCATCTTTACCCCTGGTAGTATTAATGTCTCGCTGAAGTAGATCCTTTTCAAACTGCTCTTGGAAATGTGGGGGTATGTACCGTTCACATTGAGAGTTGATATCAGCCATTTGTATTTCTTTCCATTGGTCTTACGTGAGTCAATGTACCAAGGAGGTCTCATCAGAATTACTATCAATTTATACCATGTGGACAGGTATAATAGGTTCATCAGGTTTTGCAAAGAGTGTAGAAAGTTTCAGAGGAATAGGATATGTAAATGTGTCTTCATTAGAGCTAGCCTCTAGATTTACCTCTAGAGTAGTGTCTTCAAATTCTGACTGAGGTTTAGATTCAGGTTTAGGCTCAAGTTCAGGCACAAACTTGTTTATCCCTAAATGAAAGGGGATCTTTTTGAAGCCTAAGCCAGTAGTATCCTTTGTGAGGCGACCCGTAGTTTCAATGGGTTTCAGCAAACCATTGTCATTCCTTCCTATAGGACCACTCCCCTTATAGCCGAAGCACTTCATGATCTTGAAGGCTTCACTATATGGCTCTTGTTCTATGTCTTGAGGAGGAGTAGTTGTTTCAACTATTTCTTTTCACTTATAGATCCAAGCTTTGACAACTCTTTCTTCATCCTCATCTTCTAAAGGTGTAGAGGCCCTTACAAAGGCACCATTGTAGATTATTTGAGGAGGATCATCAAAAGTTTTGTTATTATTAGAAGGTCTCCCATAAGAGCGTGGAGATAGAGGTAGAGCATCAAGTGATAGCACAGGTTCAATTTGTTATTCTCCCATGCCGGTATCCTTAAGTTTCAAAGTTTGTTCCATTTCCTTAAGCTTAGCATCATAAAACTCAGTGGAATCCCTATTATTTAGAACAAAGCTATCTATAGATTGTGCAAGAGCATTGCAAGAGTAATTGGTATTAGTAGGTACAGTGACTTCTACCCCATGGAATGGAAATTTAATGCACTGATGGTACATGGACGGAACAATCTGCATCTCATGAATCCATGGCCTACCCAACAAGATGTTGTAGGCAAGAGGAATGTAAAGAACTTGAAAAGTAACATCCCTTTCAATAGGTCCTACATGGATAGGTAGCACAACTAAGCCTTGGGATTTGCATTCCTCTTCATCATAAGCTTTGATGGTAATCTTTTTGTAGGAGTCTATACAATTCTCATCATAACCTAGCTGAGTAAGCAACTTGGAAGAACATATATTAAGACCAGCACCATTGTCTATGAGCACTCAGCGGATGCACTTAGGACCTATCATGACCTCTATATGCAAGGGAGAATTATGCGGATGGCTTAGAGAGTGATCATCTTCTTCAGAGAAGGATAGATAGTGAGGCAAGGTCAAATGACCCACCATAGATTGGAACCAGTTGAGATCAAGATCCTTGGGAACATTTGCCTCGGTGAGGGCTTTATCCAAAATTTGCGTATGAGCAGGTGAGATCTTCAACAACTCAAAAATGGTAATCTAAGCATTGGTTCACTGGAGTTCATCTAAGATTCTATAACTAGCCATGCTAGATGTAGGAATTGATTTCGTGTTCTTGTTGGAAGGGCTAACAACAGTCTTATCCATAGTTTTCTTTGGAGTGGATGTAGAAGTATCATGACATTTCAAAACAACTCTTCCTCATGATCGAGTGATGACATTGGCACAATCCTGAGTTTGTTCAAATTCAGACGAATGAGACGTGAAACTATGCAAGATGAAAGGAGTCTTAGATTTGGGAGCATCACCGCTCCCCTTGGAAGTGATCATGTCATAATACTCTATCTCAATAGGTTCGATCATACCAATAACATTGTCATCATTAATGTACGTGTAATTGACTTTAGCATTGGTATTCTTGGCATTTGAAGACTCACCCTTCTCGTGAGGAGGGAAGGGATCCTTAAAAGCTTGATGGTCTAAATTATTGTTATGGCTCTCCACAAGGATGTCACCATTGTCTATGAGATCTTGAACCTTATGCTTTAGCTAGAGACAAGTAGAAGTCTTATGACCAATGTTTTGGTGATAGTCATAGTATGCATTATCAGTCCACCAATGAGGTCGTGGTTGTGGGTCATAAGGACACTTTTCCAAAGGAGTAAGAACTTGATTCTATATAAGAGTTTTATAGACCACATCAAGAGGCTCTCCCAAAGAGGTGAATTCACACTTGGGTCGAGAGGCCCAAGGTTTGTTCTTAGCAAATCTTGAAGTTTGCTGATTATCCGTTGTGGTCTTTTCAACAGCCTTAGCCGCTTGTATACTGGAAGTAAGATTAAAAATAGGCTTTGAAGGCTTTGCGGTGACATTATCCACTACTCCATCAGTTACTACATCCCTATTCTTATTGACAGTCTTTCCTTTATCCTTGTTCATGGAGAATCCTTGTTTATTGTCCTTATTCAAAGTTAATTCTCCTTTCTTAACCATAAAGGCCTCTATTCACACTGCTTGTTTAATCATGCTATCAAAGGTTAGAGGACCTTGTAATTGCACTTGGTATCCAAATTCTGGGACAAGATTGTCCAAGAAAATATTGAGTCTCTCAGATTTTGGTAGCTTGTGAGGACACCTTGTACATAATTATCTCCATCTTTGGAGAAATGTTAGGAAAGATTCTCCTTGTGGTTGTTTTAAATTGCAAAGATCTGATTGACCGAATGCTAAATATTATGTGAGTAATGTTAGAGAAATAGATTAGCCATTTTGTCAAAAGTCTTAATGCCAGTGGGCAATCTAGAAAACCATTCCATAGCTAGTCCACCCAAACTACGAGGAAATAAGCACATAAGATATGTTTGATCATGCATGAATTCCATAGATAATGTGCCAAACTCCCTCAAGTGATCTTGGGGATCAGTTGCACCCAAGTATTTGTCATATTTAGGGAGCTCTACACCTCTGGGAAAAGGTGGCATATGAAGACTTCTATCAAAAGGGAAAGGACAAATACTTTCCATTATGAATTGTTGAGTGGGTTTGTCCTTATTCTTTGCAAGTTGACTAATCTGATCTTGCATGTCTTGAACCATTTTTTGCAACTTTGCGGTCTCAATTTCTTCTTCCTTGGCAACAAGTGTTTCAACTTGAAAATCTGAGGGTAACTTGGCCCCTTGTTTAGCTAGCTCAAGGAAGTATTTTTCCTTCTCCTCTAGAAGGAGGATCTCCATCATATTAATAAGACTCTTGTTTTCTTTCACAACATCTATGTCATTTTCAGTTATGGTGTCATCACCATCATTGCCAAGGATCTCATAAATGCTAGGGTCTTGATCTTGACTCTGATTGAAAGGAGGAGGTCGATAGTGATACACTAGTTGACCACCTTGAGCTTTGTTTTGATCTTATTGTTGGTCATCTTGGGTTTGATCATAGCGTTTCTCATTTTGAGGTTGGGCATGATGTTGGTCATTGGAAGATTGACCAAAATGCTGGTTGTTTTGAGATTGATCAAAAGTTTGATTGTATTTTCCTGGTTGGAAGTCAAATGGCTCTCCCATCTTGTTGTAGGCTTGCGCAGTACACGAAGACTCAGTAAAACAATATGCCCAATGTCAAAAGGGTGTAGCTAAGGTAAATTTTGGTGTGCGAACAAGATCAAAAGGATCAATAGGTTCAAATGAGTTGATATCATCAACAAGATCGATAGGCTCAATGATTGGACTAGTCCGAGGAAGCAGTCTTCTGAAGTTGTGAAACAATGAGTTGTCTTGGAAGAATGAGTTGTCTTGACCTTGAAATGAGAAACCATGTTGCGCTTCAAACAATAGATTAAAATACTTTTGGAACACTAGAGGTGATGGTTGAGATAGAATATCTTTCAAAGTACTCAACGAAGAACTTGAGGATCCCTCACAAAGTTTGAATTTTGCAATAGATTCAGGATGATCTATTTCTTGATTAGGAGATTTGCTTCTACCTTGACCAATATTCTGAATGGGACAAGTTTTGCCACTTCTAGTCGTGACAGTCATAGATGAAGATGAAATGAGAGAAGACTTGGGATAATGCTAAAGCTTTGTCTCTAGGAACAATGCAAAGGAGATAAAGGCTAGAACAACCAAGATGTGAAATGCACCTAGTACGAATTGTTAGGAGTATGGCTAGAACAACCAAGATAAGACTATCACAACACAAGGGTCAAAAGCACAAAGAGATGAGACAAAAATCAAGGAGACAAATGAGAGTTTAAGCAAAATCGATCGGTTCACAGCTCGAGACACTCAGTTTATGACAGTGAACAATAGGAAATTAGATAAATAGACCTTAGATAAAAACCAGATCAGATAAAAAGTCAACCAGTCAATGATAAATAAGTCTCTATTTTTAAAAACTAGGCTATAGTTTCATGTGAGAGAATACCAGGCTTCATGCGAGAGAATGCCAGGCTTCGTGCGAGAGAATGAAATCTCGTGTGAGAAAGTACTCAATTTTTGAAACTTCGCGTGGGAAAAGGACAATGTTTGAAAGTTTAACGCAAATTTTGAGATAAAGGACAAGTTTCAGTACATAGTGTAAATGATTCTCAGATAGGAAATCTAGTTTCTAGTCAGCTTGAAGAACAATTTAATCAACAATCTCGGTTTGAAGGTTGCAATCATTCATTTACAAGCATAAAGGTTTGATCAAGCAATGATGAACAAGTTGAAGACTCGATAACAAACACATAGTTATCCCTACAAAAAAAATGGTGAAAAGACAAAACCTTTGCCCCACTGCTTATGTGCATGCATGCACCTCACATAGCCATGTCACCTCCTAGAGTTTGCCCATGTTTTTGGTGTTTCCAAGGACTCAATAGTATATGTTCAAAGGTTACCCTTGTGGTAGGGCTAGTGTCATATACCACCTTCAAGCATCCAGGTGCATGCCTATGGTGGGAATCTTCGGGAGAGATTCTTCCCCCTCCCTGCGCAAAGATTATGAATCCTTTCGGAGGTGAACCAGGTAGGAAACTAACTATGGAAAGTTCTTAGTGGGCTTCCATTCACACTAACCTTTGGTGCCCCTAATATAGGGTTTAGGCCTCGCAGCCACACCAACACCCAAAAGTCATACATCCTCGCAAGCAGGGCTAGGAGCGACACCACTCAGTACATCATATAGAGCCTTCTCAAGATGATGTCAAAATCAAGAGAAGGAAGTTAACATGGTTTTGGAGTCTTTAGACTCAACAAAACATTCTTTATTATAGTGAGGCAAAATCACCAGTGATAGGTGCGTACTCACTTGGGTCGTTCCCAGAGGTTCAACTTCCAGCAAGCCCTCTAAAGGTGACACAACTTGGTTTAGATCCAAGGGTTTGATTTTCTATTTCTCTCAAAGAGAGAAGAGCATACTTCTCTACCTCTTCACTTGACCCAAAAACATCAAGAAAATTCATCACCAAGTTAGCTTCACTTCACCAAATCCACAAGCTTTTGGGTTTCTGGTTCTCTCAAAGAGAGAAGAGCATAATCCCCTAGCAAGTAGAAGTGTTAAAGATTCACTACCTTTCTTCGCTTCCCCAAGTATCCATCATTCTAGAAACATTTGGGTCTTGTTTTCATTCGTGGGCATCACTTCCACGTAATGAAGAGCCTATTCCCCTACTTTGCTATCAGGACCCTTAAGAAATTTTAACAGAGCCCTAATTAGACTATGTGAATGAAAGAAAGAAAACAAACACAATGTTTTAATTGTTCTTTAGCAATCATCCTGCAATCAAACCATTAGCAAGTTTTAAGATCTTCGACAAAGCGACCTATAGACCACTGTTATGCAGTGATAAAAATAGAGACATAAAATAAACAACAAAAATCAGATGTCAGGAAAAAATAATAGAAAATTGCAAAATCTGGAAATTTTAATTATCTGATAGAGAAGCTTTGCGCGAGGAAGTACTGCACTGCGCGTGAGAAAATACTAGGGCCTGCGCGAGAACGTACAATGTCACACGAGAGAGTGCTATAGGGAGAAAAACTTCATGCGGTACACTCAGGAATCTTGTGTGAACTTTTGTACACAGAGAAGTATGGATGTACGACAGATTGCATAATTCAAAAAAGTTTAAAATCAATGAGGCCAAAAATCAAATTTTCTACCCCATGGTGGGTGCTAGAATGTATATAGCTGAATGTGGACCTCTAATCCAACTACACACACAACATAGTCATTACTCACACAATCGAATTATGAGAATGAGTATGGATTACTCAATTCAAAATTGATGGTGAAGCAACTTGTTGCCTCCTAATTAATCAAGGTGCTTAATTACTCTCAGATTGGAGAGACAACAACCATAAGAATGAGTTAATATGGAGGATTTGAAAGCTAGAATGATAAGCAAAGTACAATTAATCTAAGAATGGAGATGCAATTTTTAATCTAAAATGAAGTGCAGATTTTAATCTAATAACTTGAAAGCAAATATGGAATGCAGATTCTAGTCTAAGAAAGCTTGAAAGAAAGATGATAATTAACAAATAACAATGAAGAGATTAATCTACTATGAAGGATGTAATTAACACTAAATGAGAGCAAAATAATTAATGCAATAAGCTTTGAAAATATGTAAATAGTTGAGACAAAATTTTGCTATAGTTTATGTGCTTTCAAATCGCTTCCCTCCCTTTTCGAATGAAGGAGAAGGTTCATTAAATAGACAAGCCCAGGGAGAGAATGAATAGCTTCTTGAAAATGAACGATTGCCTCTTCATTCCCAATTGAGACACATATTCAAAGATTTATTTAATTAAAGAATAGATTATTGCCACATATGGGTGACCGTTCAAGTAATTTGAATTATTAAATTCAAATAAAGAGGTGTCCATTCAAATAACTAAATAAGATTAATTCCCTTTTTTATGTGTATTAGCTAAAGGGGGTGGGTTTTAATTTAATTTAAAGCACTTAGGACTTTAGAATTAAATTAATTTATCATAGGGGTTTTTTAGCTAATAAAGTCAAATACTTTAGGAATTAATTATGTTGTGAGATTAATGCAAATAAGGGTTTTTGCAATTGACATAAAGTCAAAATAAAGTCAGGTAGGAGAGAGAAAATTGCCTAGTAAATAGGACTTTGAAGATGTGAAATTGAAGAAAATGCACCAAAATTGATTGAAATTATTAGGTGCCAATTTTGGCGTATTACACTAACTTCACTGCCTTTTCTTTTAAACTACTCATAACACCAAATCCGGGTGCATGTGGGATAAACCCACATGCAACCCTTTTACATTTTTCTCTTCTTTCTCTACATGTACGTGCCCAACTCTGTTTTCCTTATTTCTTCCTTGCATGTGGCACTTGTTCTTTACTCTTTCATTTTAATAATGGTGTCATGTTTCTTTGTTCTTCATTTCCCCCAAATTCCTTTGTTTCTTTTTTCTGCAAGCATGCATCCATTTGAAAAACACATATTTGCAAATTTTCTCAAGGATTGTGCCAATAATACTTCAAATCTGGTGTGAGACAACAAGTCATGGCATCAATACTTCATTCTGAGACTCCAAATTCAACTCCAGACAGTGAGAATGCTAACAAAGACTTTAAATTACAGTCAGAAGAAAATGGAGAAATTTTACCATGCATGAACTGGGAAGCCTGGAGCCATGAAAATTTCCAAAAGTTTAAGATAATTCAAAATATTAACTTGGTCATTGTCAGATTTTGAGAAGCCCATAAACTTTTAGTACTTCCTTTATAAAATGACCGATTCTGGCTTGTTCGGCAAACACAAAATAATCACTGGGAACAACCTCTTAAAAGGATGCAATAAAATACTAAATGAAATGCTGAGGTTGAACCACCGATGGTGAAAGAAGATTCATCTACAAAGATTACAACAAAATGACCCTCAACTCAAAACAAGCATCTGACATAAAGTTATGAATTTCGGAAAATGGTTACTTTGAAGATTATTCTATCTGCACTTTTTATTAGCACAAAACACTTTTTTGTCTGATCTTGCAATCTGCTCAAATGGAACCCTCATGGTTTACAACCCTGGGTGAATGATCTATCTCATACATAGAAAACAAGGCTATAATTAGATTCAACAAAAGATCATTTGGCTATCAAGAAAAAATCCTCAAAGACAGCCACTTAGAACATCCTGAAATGAAGGATAGTGAAACTGTAAAAATTGCATTTGGAGTCGGCTGAGGAAAGGGGTCAAACGGATTGGTCATGATCTGAAACTCATCAGGGGGAATCATTTCCATGTCTACAACATAAATCAACCTTCAATTCCTCCTGATTAATGATTGGGTGCAATTTGCACAATCTCAAATTAGGCCACTTAAAAATGACATTCCCACATTCAACAAAACTAAATAAAATGCAATCAGAAGTGCCTTGGTAAACTGATCATACAAACCTTTAGGAATCTGAAAACAGGCATGGAGACACACTTGCATGCCTACAATATGATGCAATATTAATTTCATCATGAATATCATCCTGATGTCAAATACAAACCTTTGAAGTAGGCCATTCAGTGAAAATCAGACTGAATACAAAGTGTAGATTCTGGGCACTGGCCTCCAAAAGACTACTTCAAAAACTTATCAGATCTAAAAATGAGGACCTTAAACCTATTAAATATATCAAATGATAGGTGATGAACACCCTATCCAAGTGACGCATCATGAAAATCAATACGCCCTTATTTTAAATGCACTCAAACCAAGCATCTTTCAATGAATTTTACATGCACAATTCTGACACTTAGACAAATTTTTTGAACATGGACTCAAAAACATTCTGGATTTTTGAGCTCCAACAAGCCCTAAGCTATTTTGAGTTTGAAGACATCAAGAACTGTACTAATGCAAAGAAAATGTGGAACATATTGGTAGCTATCTATGGTGGGACACAAATGTGATGAGAGATAAATCTTAAAGCTTGAGAGGTAAGTTTGATGAAATTAAAATGCTAGAAGGTGAAAACATTGTTTAGTATTGTGGAAACTTTTTTGTCTGGTCTTGCAATCCACTCAAATGGAACCCTCATGGTTTGAAACCCTGGGTGAATGATCTATCTCATACATAGAAAACAAGGCTATAATCAGATTCAACAAAAGATCATTCGGCTATCAAGAAAAAATCCTCAAAGTCAGCCACTTAGAACATCTTGAAATGAAGGATAGTGAAACTGTAGATATTGCATTTGGAGTCGGCTGAGGAAAGGGGTCAAACATATTGGTCATGATCTAAAACTCACAAGGGGGAATCATTTCCATGTCTATAACATAAATCAACCTTTAATTCCTCCCGATTACTGATTGGGTGCAATTTGCACAATTTCAAAGTAGGCCACTTAAAAATGACATTCCCACATTCAGCAAAATTGAATAAAATGCAATCAGAAGTGCCTTGGTAAAATGATCATATAAACCTTTAGAAATCTAAAAATAGGCATGGAGACACACTCTCATGCCTAAAATATGATGCAATATTCATTTCATCATGACTATCATCTCGGTGTCAGATACAAACCTCTAAAGTAGGCCATTTAGTGAAAACTAGACATAATACAAAGTGCAGATTCTGGGCACTGGCCTCCAAAAGACTGTTAATATGATTTAGAACAACAAAGAGGGGGGGTGAATCAGTTATTCTCAGGTCCTGATGTATAAAATAACTTGAAAAACTTTTTCTTAAATTAGATCAAGTAACCAAAACAAACTCGGTCATCACTGATTCAATAATAGAAACATATAACACTGCAGTCCACTACCCAGCTGTAACTAACTTGTAAAACACAAAAATGTTCAAACCAAAACATTCACACAAGTATTGACACCAAGATTTATAGTGGAAACCCAATATGGGAAAAACCATTTTGTAACATGCTACTATTATTTTCACTCTTCTAACATGAGCTCGGTTAAAAGCCAACCTTGTTAAAAGGTTACAATACACACTGTCAAGTGTGACCCGGTTAAAGGATTTCAATCACCCTGTTAAAAGTGAGCCTAGTTACATGACTTACATACACTCCATTAGAATGCAACCTTTCTCAAAGGATTTAACATATGACTGTTAGGTCAACCTCTGTTAAAAGGATTTTGACTGTTACAATGGTTAGAAAGTAGTAGTAGTATTTATCTGAAAAACATACAACTCACTTTGCAAATATCAGATCCAATTTCGTACACAAATACTGGTTTACTGACTTTGAAACTTTTCCATGTCCATCTCTGATCTGCTTGAAACTTATCTTCAAGCAATCACCACACTTCTCCTTCAGCCTTTTCGCTTATACAGTCAATAAAACTTACTATTCTTCTAGCATCTACTTCACCCATGCATTTCCATACCTAATGTTTAGGTTCCCTTAGTACTTTTCTCAGTTAGGTTAACTTATCTTTTGCCGCTTAATCTCCTTCATAGATTTTAGGGTTAGGTTAGATTCATTGAATCTACCCGCTTTATGTTCTTCGTCTCCTCTTCTAAAATCATCTCAAATCTCATAAAGATTTACAATAAAACATTTTACAAAGCATTAAATGCTTCCATAAAATCAATAAATAAAGTCAACATGTTTTACATAATCCAAGAATTCAACAATGTTGGCTCCAAATCTAAATTCTCTTCAAATATAAAAATGCTGATGCTCAGTCAATACTGTGATCATCCACTCGGTCTTCATGCAAAATGCTTGATCACTACTAAAACTATTTCCTCGGCATATATTGTCTCTCTCGGCAATTAACTCATACTCGGTCAACACTAGATTTTTGCTCAACATTCACTAACTTGGTCGATACTAACATAACTCATCTTAGACATGATTTCTTCATTTTTTCTCGGTTAAGCCTACCAGTTTAGTCTTCAATCTTACTAAGATAAACAATACATTGTCCCATCATTGTGCAACATAGTCAAGTACACTTTGCAGTATCAAGATAACTCAACCTTTCCTTAGGTGCTATTGTTACCATCCTTTCTTTCCCTTCTCACAATAGATATAGTACTTTCCTAAGTAGCAACAGTCTTACCAGTTAAGGTTTGACATCAATGACAATACAAAAATTGCTTCAATTGCAGTTTCCAACAATCTCCCTCTTTGGTATTGATGGCAACACCATATGATATCATCTGAATAACACATGGATTACCAACCAATCCAAAAAACTTATCACTTATCTATCCATCAAAGAAAATTTATAATATCCTTAGGTTCATTCTGATTTAGAATCTGTAAATCTCACTTCTGTGACCATCAGAAGTATCTGGATCTCCCTCTATCTTGATCTTTCATTTCTGTTCATCATCCCTCCTCTTTAGTTCATGTGTTATAGTATCATTTCAGTTCAATCTCCCTCTTTGATAAAATGCCAAAGCAACAACTAAAGCTTACATCCAATAGATGTAGATATATCTGTGCAGCTCAGTGTTTCTCCCTCTGTCATCTTGCTTATGACTAATTTGTTGTCTTTGCTTCTTCTGCACAACTCTAGGACAGTCCTAAAGTGTGATAATCTTCTGCATCAATTTTTCAATTATTCTGATGTAGCATATTTGATGCAATGCGCCTAGCTTGACTAGGAAGCCTCAGTTAGGGAAAGGACCCCTAATTGACTTCTCAAATACTCATGAGCTTCTTTAGGTAAAGATTTAGTGAATATGTCTACTAATTGTTCTTTTGTATTCACATATTCCATTTGGACTTCCTTGTCTTGTACCAATTCCCTCAAATAGTGATACTTGATTGCTATATGCTTGGTCTTAGTGTGCATCACTGGATTCTTAGAAATATTGATGGCACTTGTGTTGTCACAAAAAATAACAACAGGTTCAATGATTTCTTCTTTCATGCCTATCAACAACTGTTTTATCCATATCAAATTTGAACAGTTTACTACAACAACAACATACTCGGCTTCAACAATAGATTGGGAAATGCAATTTTGTTTCTTGCTTGTCTAGGAGACTAATCTCTATCGAAGAAAGAAGGCTCCACCACTAGTGCACTTTCTATCATCGACATTTCTTGCCCAATCAACATCAGTGTATACTCTAAGTTCAAATTTGTCAGTCTTCTTGTAGTATAACCCATAGTTAGCAGTTCCTTTCAAGTATCTCAAGATTCTTTTCACTACCATCATGTGTGTTTCCTTAGGATTGGTAGAGAATCTTGCCACTATCCCAAAAACTAGTGCAATATCTGGTCTACTATGTACAACATACTACAATTTTCCAATCATGGATCTGTACAAAGTCTGGTTAACTTCTGCAGCATCATCATTCTTAGATAACTTTTTTCCAATAACCATAGGAGTTCCTATTGGTCTAGCATCTTCCATTCCAAAAGTTTTTAGTATTTCATTAACATATTTAGACTTTGTAATAAAAATTCCTTTCTTCATCTGATATACTTGTAAACCAACAAAGAATTTGATGTCACCAAACATACTCATTTCAAATTCAGTTTGCATTTCTTCTGAAAAAATTTTACACAATGCATCTTGTCGACCAAAAATAATGTCATCAACAAAATTTTTGGCCAAAAGAATACCTTTACCTTCTTCATCCTTCAAGTACAGATTGCTTGTGTCATTTGTTTTGAAAAATCCAATCTGCATCAGATAGTTATGCAACCTCTCATACCATGCTCTGGGAGTTGCTTCAATCCATACAATGCTTTGTTCAGTTTGCATACCATGTGTCTTCTGTTTGGATGAATAAAACCTTCTGGCTATTCTATGTAAACTTCTTCTTCTAGTACACCATTTAAAAATGTAGACTTGACATCCATTTGATATACCTTGAAATCTTTATAGGCAGCATATGCAAGCAGAGTTCTTACTCCTTCCAATCTAGCTACAGGGGCAAATGTCTCCCCATAATCTATTCCTTCTTGTGTGTAGCCTTTGCATACCAGCCTAGCTTTGTTCCTAGTGATTTCACCTTTTTCATTCAACTTGTTTCGAAACACCCATTTTGTTCCTATAACATTCTTATCTGTAGGTCTCGGCACCAGAGTCCAGGTTTCATTCTTCTCAATCTGGTCAATCTCTTCATTCATTACTTGTATCCAGTCTTCATTTTCTAATGCCTCTTTAGTTGTCTTAGGTTCAAACTCACATAATAAGCATGTTGGATCCTTGGTCTTGCTTCTGGTCTGAATTCCAGTGTCTTTATCTCCAATTATCTGTTCAGGCTTGTGATGTCTTCTTACATATTTTGCCAAAACAAGTTCAACATTTTTCTCCTCTATTTCATCAGGTTCCCCAACAAGATTGTCAGATTCAACTTCTGAATGCTTGGCAACCTCTTCTTGATACTTGGTAGCATTGTCTTGTAGCATGGCATTTTCTTGTTCTCTCTCGGCACTATTTTCATGATGCTCGACAATCATTTCCTATCGCTTTGCAATGCTTTCCTGAGACTTGGCATCACGTGCAAGTTTGTTACCCGCCTCTTCTATTTCCTCAATGTACACAAAAATCTGTAATCTTCTAGTTCTCTTTTGCTATCGACTTCATTTCTTTCTGCATACTCATCAATTTTTACATTCACACTTTCCACAATTTTGTTAGTGTTAGAGTTCAAACACTTATAAGCTTTACTTTTTGTGGAGTAGCCTAGGAATATGCCTTCATCACTTTTGGCGTCAAACTTTCCATTCCTATTGTCTTTCAATATGTAACACTTGCTTCCAAAGATTCTAAAGTATTTAACACTCGGTGCATGCCCATACCATAATTCATAGGGTGTCAAATTTGTACCTTTCTTGATCTGTACCTGGTTAAGAGTGTAAATAGCTGTACTTATAGCTTCTTTCCAATATTTTTGTGCCACATTTTTTTCAATCAATAATGTCCTTGCACAGTCCAGAATAGATCTATTCCTTCTTTCTGCTATACCATTCTGTGGAGGTGTCCTAGGTGTAGACATCTGTCTTTTGATTCCTTTATCATTGCAAAACAAATTGAATTCATTTGATGTAAATTCTCCACCTCAGTTAGATCTAAGACATTTCAGGTTCCTACCTGTCTCCTTCTCAACCTTAGCCAAATGCCACTTAAAAAATTGAAAAGCATCAGATTTTTCTTTTAGAAACATTACATGCATCATCCTTGTATGATCATCAATGAACAAAATAAAATATCTAGCACCACAGTAACTTTGTATACCCATAGGTCCACAAAGGTTAGTATGAACCAAATCTAAAATGTGTTCAGAAGTAAAGGTTTTGCTCTTGAAACTTGACTTAGTCATTTTTCCTAACTGGCATTCTTTGCACATCACATTCTTAGGTTTCTTCAATCTAGGTAGGCCTCTTACTTTCTTCTTCTTACTTATCTCTACTAGATTGTCAAAATTAACATGACATAGCCTCTTATGCCATAACCAAATGTCATCAAGTTGTGCAATCATACATATTTCTTCAGATAGGCCAAGATAGAAAAAATTACCTCTAGTCTACTCACCACTTCCAATCAGTTCACCAGTAGCATCAAATATCTTACCTTTCTTGTGATGAAATTGCACTCAGTAACCAATTCTGTTGAGCTGAGAAACACTTAACAAATTATAATTCAATCCTTCAACCCAATAAACATTTTCACAAGAGATTTTATCAGTCAGTTTAATCAATCCTTTTCCTCTAACAGGACATGGTGCATCATTACCAAATGTTACACTTTTACCTTTATAATCGTGTAAGGTCTCAAACTTACTTTTGTCACCAGTCATGTGATGTGAACAACCATTGTGTATAATCCATTTGTCATTCTTGTTCACATAGGAAATCAATGCAATTTTCTCATCCTCATCAGATTCATCTTTCATTGCAACATAGACTACCTCAATTTCAATATCATCACTATTAGTATCAGTCTCTTCTTTAGCAATGTAACAAGATTTCTTGCCTTTACCTTTGTAGTCTTTGTACCTTCAGTAGCCTTTGTCATCTCTTCTATTTTTGTGTCTGCTATTTCTTTCTTCATCTTTATCCTTCCTGTCAGGACATCTAGCAACTATATGACTAAGTTTATTACATGCAAAACATATAATAGGAAGTTTACCTTTATATTTTCCTTTTCCTCTTCTCAGTCTTCTAGCCATAACAGCTTCTAGATCTTCAAGGTCTTCATCAGAAGTTTCACTGACACTTTCACTTTCACTTTCAATTTCACTGGTGCATCTTTCTTTTTCTTTCTTAGGCTTGTCCAGAACTAACTGTGACTTAAAAGTAGATTCAACATTTCCAATACTACCAACAGTGAAATTATCATAATTAGACAGTTCAAAAGTAGTCAGTTTGCCAATCAAACCTTCCAAGGTAAGCACATTTCCAGAGTTACATCTAGATTCCTAAATAGCTGAGATCTTAATAGCATATATAGGACGTAGAGTTCTTAGCACTTTTCCAATTATGGTCTCATCATCAATAATTCCATTTTCTCCTCTAATAGCATTCACAACTTCTTTTATTCTACCACAATATTATGCAATGTTTTCATCTTCATTCATTCTCATTTCATCAAACTTACCTCTGAGACTCTTAACTTTAGCCTTTAGCACATATAGATCACCACCATAGATCTTTGCAAGAGTGTCCCACATATCTTTAGCAGTTATGCAGTCCTTAATATCCTCAAATTTTGGATAGCTTAGGGTAGATGCAATTTCCAACATTGCCTGATTATGTTCTTGCTTAGCTCTCATTTCCTCGGCAGTCAAGGGTGCAATAGGTGTGACATAGTCATGCTCAATGTAGTACTTTGCATAATCACCAATACCGGCCAGATGTAGCTTCATCAAGCTTTGCCATGTAGGGAAGTTATCCTTGTTCAACTTCGGTACCTCTTTCTTATACATCTTGATCATTTGCTTCAAGCCCCTTTAAACTTGTTTCTGTAGACACCAATAAGCAACATAGCTCTGAGACCAATTGTTAATATGATTTAGAACAACAAAGAGGGGGGGTGAATCAGTTGTTCTCAGGTCCTGATGTATAAAATAACTTCAAAAAAATTTCCTTAAATTAGATCAAGCAACCAAAACAAACTCGGTCATCACTGATTCAATAATAGAAACATATAACACTGCAGTCCACTACCCAGCTGTAACTAACTTGTAAAACACAAAAAAGTTCAAACCAAAACATTCACACAAGTATTGACACCAGGATTTATAGTGGAAACCCAATAAGGGAAAAACCACTTTGTAACATGCTACTATTATTTTCACTCTTCTGAAGTGAGCTCGGTTAAAAGCCAACCTTGTCAAAGGTTACAATACACACTGTCAGGTGTGACCCGATTAAAGGATTTCAATCACCCTGTTAAAAGTGAGCCTAGTTACAGGACTTACATACACTCCATTAGAATGCAACCTTGTTGAAAGGATTTAACATATGACTGTTAGGTCAACCTCTGTTAAAAGGATTTTGACTGTTCAATGGTTAGAAAGTAGTAGTAGTATTTATCTAAAAAACATACAACTCACTTTGCAAATATTAGATCCAATTTCATACATAAATGCTGGTTTAATGACTTTGAAACTTTTCCATCTCCATCTTTGATCTGCATGAAACTTATCTTTAAGAAATCACCACACTTCTCCTTCAACCTTTTCTCTTATACAGTCAATAAAAGTTACTGTTCTTCCATTATCTACTTCACCCATGCATTTCCATACCTAATGTTTAGGTTCCCTTAATACTTTTCTCAGTTAGGTTAACTTACCTTTTGCTGCTTAACCTTCTTCATAGATTTTAGGGTTAGGTTAGATTCATTGAATCTACCTGCTTCATGTTCTTCATCTCCTCTTCTAAAATCATCTCAAATCTCATAAAGATTTACAATAAAATGTTTTACAAAGCATTAAATACTTCCATACAATCAATAAATAAAGTCAACACGTTTTACATAATCCAAGAATTCAACAATGTTGGCTCCAAATCTAAATTCTCTTCAAATATAAAAATGCTGATGCTTGGTCAATACTGTGATCATCCACTCGGTCTTCATGCAAAATGCTCGGTCACCAATAAAACTATTTCCTCGGCATATACTGTTTCCCTCAGCAATTAACTGATACTTGGTTGACACTAGATTTTTGCTCAGCATTCATTAACTTGGTCGATACTAACATAACTCGGCTTAGACATTATTTCTTCATTTTTGCTCGGTTAAGCCTACCAGTTTAGTCTTCAATCTTACTAAGATAAACAATACATTATCCCATCATTGTGCAACATAGTCAAGTACACTTTGCAGTATCAAGATAACTCAACCTTTCCTTAGGTGCTATTGTTACCATCCTTTCTTTCCCTTCTCACAATAGATATAGTACTTTCTTAAGTAGCAATAGTCTTACCAGTTAAGGTTTGACATCAATGACAATACAACAATTGCTTCAATTGCAGTTTCTAACAAAGACTAGTTCAAAAACTTATCAGATCTGAAAAATAGGACCTCAAACCTATTACATATATCAAATGATAGGTGATAAACACCCTATCCAAGTGACGCATCATGAAAATCAATAGGCTCTTATTTTAAATGCACTCAAACCAAGCATCTTTCAATAAATTTTACATGCACAATTCCGACACTTAGACAAATTTTTTGAACATGGACTCAAAAATATTCTGGATTTTTGAGCTCCAACAGTGGCTCTAACTGGGGACACATACCCCTTGCGGACATGCAGAGAATCTAGAATCTTTGGTACAATAGACCAACCAAACTTTTCAAGTTTGACTTTCCTCTCTTCAAAACTCAGAACCCTTTACTCAAAGAAAAAAACACACAACTAAAAGGAAAGAAACTGTACAGGATTCACATTATTTACAAAAGCTTCAAACTCTGATAGTGTGAATCAACTTTTACCTCTATCAAAGATATAGTTCTCATTTCCATGAATCCAAGGTAATTTGAAAACATTATTTTCATCGACAGGATCAATCACACTGTTACAAATCTCCAGGATACCATAAAAGAAAAAACCAATATTTTCACTGTCATTCAGCATTTGAAAGTCACTAGAATTATGAAAATACTGATCCTTGTGTAACATAAAAATGTTACACTCTTTAAGGTTTCTAACCAGCTGTGGAGAAAAACACTCTGACTTAACTACTAAGCTCGACACATGTTGGCTTTCTTCAAAAATTTCTTGAGCATCAAAATAAAACTTTTGAAATTCAACTCTATGTATACCATATGAATGTTCAAACAAATCACCTTTAACCACAACTTGTGGCGTTAAATTTGAATCACTCTGAAAAACGTCACCATGCTGGATTGGGAAGATGAAAGACTCAAATTCTACCTGATAACTAATATATTTTTCCTGATTCTTTTCAGCCTCTTTTTAAAACAAAACATCATTATTAATTTCATCATATTCCTGAAGAAATGAACATACCTTTGGCTGAAATAAAAAATCAGTTGTAGAACTTGAGACATCTTCCAGCTCTTCATGAAACATCTCAAAATGTGGCATGAATAAATCAACAGGAAACCCATTTCATATATCCTTATCTTGGCACATGTTTATCAAACACAAATCACACTGATAGGGAACATAGTCAACATTGCTAATCTCTGTTTGACAAGATATTTTATCAATTCCATTAACAATATCATAACTATCAATGTCTACATCAAAAAGGCTAACCTCCATTTCTGGTGAAGAATTATAATCAATGTCAATCTCATAATCATAAGAAATGCCTTCATGGAAACTTTCGTAGACTGTTTCATACAAATCTGAAAGCAGATCAACTTCAACATTTTCAATAAAATTGTCACTTGAACAATTTTCAGTTCCATATTCAGATTTATCTAAATCAACAGAGGAGTTTGGAAATACCAACACTGATTCATTATCACAATCTGAAAGCACCTCAAACTTGACATCAACATTTTCACAAACATCAAATGCCTCTAAATTTGAATTATGAAAACCATTTGAAAGACAAACCTCCTGCTGCAATTCAAACAAAGAAGGCATCATTCTGAGCTCTTGAGAATCAACATATTTATCAATTAAGAAATCACAAAGATCACTTGTGAGACTTCTAAAGTGTTCCTTATTTTCTGCAACAACATCATCACATTGCTGCCCCTAAACTATCATTGCTGAAGATTCATTTTCCCCCAAATCATTTGACTGATCATTATTCTGAAATTGGGGTTGATTATGCATATTGCAAACAACATCAGGCTCAAAAATTTGAAACAATTTTAGAGGCTCAACCTGATTTTCATTAGTTGACATTGCATCAGTTGGATCATAACGTTCATCGTGATTTTCACTACTCACTAGAAAAATAGAGTTAGTACCATCATTTGGGAAAGCTACCTCATGAAGTCTTGTATTTTTAGCGCCACGAAGTTTTGGTAACCCAAAATTCTTCATCCTTTCTATATCTGACACCAGCTGAAAAGCATGATATAATTTTTGTGGTTCTTTGTCTCTCAACAAGTAACCCATCTTACTATCAAATGCAGCCAAATAGATAACCAAAGATAATGCATCATGAGGTCTACAACTCTCAGGAATTTTCTTTAGTATTTTCCCAAATCTGAGATTGAAAGCATTAACTAACTCATCTTTTCCTATATGAATGATGACAAGATCAACTAATAGACTGTACTCACAAATTAATTCTCCATATGTTTCAATAAATGTTGATTCAAAATTCTTCCAAGAATAGATAGAATGGTGGGACATAAATGAAAACCACTCCCTAGCACTTCCTACTAGTGATTGTACAGACAATCTCATAATTACATCTTCATGGCTGACATGAAAATCTTCAATTAGGTCCATGAATGCACTTAAATATTTTTCAGTCGATTCTTCTTTTCCCCCATTAAATTTGGTCAAGAATTTTTTGATTTTCAGGGGTATCACATTTGGGTAGCTAGGAATACCCTCAAAGTCTAGAGGTGAATAGAGGTGAATAACATTATAAAGCTCTTCTATCTCCTAGCTAGGATACCTTTTGGGACATGACTACATTAGTAGATACACAAGGCTGAGAAAATTCTTATTACATCTTTACTTTCTTTTACAAGTAACCACAACCTTGCCTATGAAAACTCAAACATAAATCCTTATGAAAATTTTGTCCATGGTAAAACTAACATATCCCTCTCCATATAAATTTCATACACCATTACATATAGTAGCTGAATCTACTCAACATACTTGTATGCAAAGCACCAGAATCTTTTCCCTTTTCACTTAGTGCTTACAATCACTGAATAGGGAATATTTTCTACACACATGATTCTCATAAAAACTTTGATATGAAAATAAAAATACCTGTAGATGTTGTGGTAGTTGTTCAATTCTGATATGAAGTCTCCTTCAAATCATTTCTCAAAAAATTTGTAGAGTCGCCACCTCTTTACAGAGGACAAAGTGTGGATCAGCTGAGAACCTTTTCTCAATTCTGAACTTCCTTTACCATAAAACACAACATAACTTCACAAGATACAATTGTCTATCAAGATCATATAAAATATTACAAGAACATACTAATCAAACATAGATTTAGAGTCACCACTCACACTTGGTGAGAAAATATAATAATTTTTTGAAAATAATTAACTTTGTGATCACTTAACCAGACTCTGGGATGAATCATCCAAGCAAGGAAAAAGCATCTTAAACTTGGTATCCTTTATTTCTCTCCAGCAGAGTCACCAATTTGTTGTGACTCAGATGGGCTAAGTCAGTCTAGATTTCTCAAACAAAGGATTCTTATGATTAGTCCCTAGTAGTGTCGCCAATTTGTTAGTGATTTTTCTTGCAGAAATCCTAATACAAGCCCTGAATGCTTAAATGGAACTCTGTGATTCGTAAACTCCTGATTCAAACAAGAAAAGACTAATTAATAAGGACCAAGTCCTTCTTCACTTCGAGCTCTTAGCTATAGGTGGGTATACCTATTCAGATCTACTTCTTCAAAGCATTAAAATATTAGTTTATATCCTTGATACAAACCTAATCCTCTTAGCTCTACATCATACATAAAATTAAATATTCATTGATTTTGATTTGATGATGAAAGATGCAGAAACAAATAGTAACCAATGCCTTATTAATTGAGTAACAGAGTCAGATGAAAGTAAATCCCCATAAGTCTTATGATTTCAAAATAAATAAAACCCAAATGAAATGCCTTACAGATAATTCTCTCACTCCCCTACCCAGACATCAGATTCATACACACTGTTAAACTCTCAGAATTGTGCCAAAGATTTATTCACTCCTTGAGAGAAACTAAGAACACAGATTCATAGTTACCTTGTAACAAGCATATCAGATTGTCTTACAAACTAATACACAAGAATTCAATACAATATATATGAAGACATCACCACTAAAAGATTGGGATTCCACTATTTTTCATTCAAAAATCTCTGGTTCATTACAGTCAAGAACTATGAAAACCTCAAGAAACAAGGGCTCAAAAGCCATAATAATACGTCTATAGTGATTATTCCATCATCCTCTAAAAAATGGAGAGAAAGGAAAGATAAAGGAAAATATCAAAGCAAGTCCTCACTGACAGCTGCCAATTTTTCAAAAAATCTCATTTTCCCTCCAATTCTAATCCTCTTTCACTTGGTCATCTGCAACTACCTTTGCAATCATTTCTCCCTCCAAGTGATTTGATTTTGAAAATACCAGTTCATACTTCTCTTTCCTACTCCTTTGAAATTGAAAATAAACATTGCCAATGGATTCCTCATCTTCTGTCATTTTCGAAAACATATTATATGCCTATATTTGGATAAAATTAAAGGCTCCAGACATTATTTTATGTGAGCAACTACAATCTCTTAAAAATTTCAAAATTCTCCTATAGTCTGGACTATGCAGGCCTTTTAAATCTTTCTGTGACATTTAAATCTGAGTGGGCCCCTCATATGTCATGTGGCATCATCTAATTGGATGCTCCAATTTAACCCTTTTTTAACCATTGGAATTTGGAGACTTGGAGACTAAGCATTCTCATGATCTCTAGATGTTTCTCACTTAACCATTTGAATCTAGAGACTTGGAGACTACTTAGTCTCATGATCTCTAGATGTTTCTCACTTAACCATTTGAATCTAGAGACTTGGAGACTACTTAGTCTCATGATCTCTAGATGTTTCTCACTTAACCATTTGAATCTACAGACTTGGAGAATACTTAGTCTCATGATCTCTAGATGTTAGTGACTTAACCATTTGAATATAGAGACTTGGAGACTACTTAGTCTCATGATCTCTAGATGTTTGTCACTTAACCATTTGAATCTAGAGACTTGGAGACTAAGTAGTCTCATGATCTCTAGATGTTAGTGACTTAACCACTAGCATTTGGAGACTTGGAGACTAAGCAGTCTCTAGATCTCTAAATGTTAGTGGCTTAACCACTAGCATTTTGAGACTTGGAGACTAAGCAGTCTCATGGTCTCTGAATGTTAGTGACTTAACCACTAGCATTTGGAGACTTGGAGACTAAGTGGTCTCTAGATCTCTGAATGTCAATTGTCCACTTTTTAGCAAAATTTAGTGCTTTCTAATTGCTAGCACACATCCCAATGCACTAGTTGTGCACACACTTTAGAGCCTCTTGCTCTTTCTTCATTTCATTATGTGACAATTTTTTCTTATAAATATTTGAAATTCCCAAATCTTGGCCAATGTGGGACTAAACTTCTTAGTATTTTTAAATGCTTTCTTTAAAAATTTATATGTGCAACTAGCTCGCAAGCATATAGTCTGGGCCCACCAGTCCAAGAGGCAGCCTTGCCTCTTTTTACTTCACTTTACTTCTAACTTGACTGCCTTTTCTTTTAAAGTACTCATAACACCAAATCTGGATGCATGTTGAATAAACCCACATGCAACCCTTTTACATTTTTCTCTTCTTTCTCTGCATGTATGTGCCCAACTCTCTTTTCCTTGTTTCTTCCTTGCATGTGGCACTTGTTCTTTACTCTTTCATTTTAGTTCTTTACTCTTTCATTTTAATAATGGTGTCATGTTTCTTTGTTCTTCATTTCCCCCAAATTCTTTTTCTTTTTTTGTCTGCAGGAATGCATACATTTTAAAAACACATATTTACAAATTTTCTCAAGGATTGTGCCAATAATACTTCAAATCTAGTGTGAGACAACAAGCCATTGTTAGGAATGGGAACACTGAGAGGGGGGGGGGGGGGGTGTGAATAAGTGTTCACTGTATTTTATCATTCCACTTTAACCTTAAACTAAACTTAAATGCTTAAGTACTGAAATGAACATCTACATAAACATGAAACATGAAATCAACACATAATACCAATATGGTTACAGGGAAACTCAAATAGGTAAAAACTCTGGTGGGAATTGACACCCACTAATATTCTGCACTAGTGTATTATGATCCTTGTTAGAAGATCCTTAACCCTGTTAGGAGTTGCTTTACAATATGTTTAGTATAGTAGACCTTGTCAAGGGTTGGACCCTTTTAGGAGTCTTTTACAATAAACCTTGTTAGGTGTGTGGACGCACTGTCCTAAAGCTCACTGCTCAAGTGGTGAAGGCTACAACCTTCTGATCTCAGATACACACTATATCTGTTGGATGAACTGTCACTATGAAACTGCTTGTCTGATCAATTCCTTTGATGTGCTAATGCTTTGACCTCTTACAAAAATCTAATACATCTTATAGTCTCTTCACACACTTCTGCTCTACTTATCATAACTCTATATCAACTTCCATTCTTATTACAATGGGCGCATCTTATATTTATATGCGCATACAAAATAAACAACTAGGTCAGTCCTTAAACCTATTACATACAACACTTCCAATTGAATTGGCTCAAGCGTGTTTAAAAAAAACATATTTATATGTCAGCAACCTAATTACAATAGGCTCATAGCCTTTATATCATTAGAATATAACCGCAACTCAAAATGCTAACAATCGACTACTTACTCTGTTCTTCTCTGGCACACATTGGCTATATAACTTCAATTATCTGTATCTTTCTCATACTTGCAAATCTGATCATGTGCTTATAGACTAAGCATGAATATAGTCTAACCAACTTATCTTCTAGGGTGCATACCATAACTCGGTCATACACACGTGCGTTGATGCTCTAAGCTTCAGGAACTCTGTACATTGTCTAGTCTTCAAAACTTAGCTAATTTCTAATCTTCCCATCAAGTGCGCTGACTCCAAACTTCTATATGACTTTGGTTCCATAATGAAAACACTATACTAAGTCATATACATTAGTATATCCAACTTGCCAACAATCTTCCCCTTTGTCATTGATGGCAACAAAGGAATATGGCCAAGTTGCTAACTGTCCTTAATACAAAAAACTTTTGTCTTATATCTCCCTATACATATCTTTCTATCTTATATCTCCTTATACATATCTATAATCCATATTCTACACATACTCCCCCTTTGACATTAATGAAAAAGGTGTATCAAAATTGAATCTACAAAAACTTACTGTGATAGAACATCCAGATATGCTATCTGCAGATTTTGGATCTCCTTCCAAAATGTGATTAGTGAATTTACAATCTGTAGATGGGCGCATAAAGCATACTATAGCTTCTCCATCTTCTCCAGATTAGTGCTAGGACCTTGATCATATGTCACCATGATGGCATTGATCTCCTTGATATTATGATTTAGTATGTCTAATGAGGGCGCAAGAGCATTCCTTAACTGAGTCTGTCTACCCCTTATCTTGATCATCTCTTTTTCTGCCTTCTCAATCTTGTCTAACTGTCCTTGGTAGACATTATTGGACATGTTCACATCAACAAAGGGATCTTCCAATGATTTCTTGATGTTGTCTATCATGACTTCTACCTCTTGTACCTTTTTGTATAGACCACCAGTCAGTTTGTCCTGGTCCATACTATATGTTGGTTAAAAATCTCAATTTTTGTTTTTTGCCCCAAAAGACAGGATGTTTTTGAAAAATTTTACAGTCTTGTAGGGATATGAAAAGATAGTGGCATAGGGGGATGAATCCATAGGGGAAGTGTAGGCAAGATAAGGCAACTCTTCCACCAGGAATGCAAAGTATGATTCTTGTTCTTCCATTTGTAGAATGGATGCCAAAGTAGTCATGACATCAGCCGCCTTGCTCTCAGATTTGTGCTTCTCAATATCAACCTTAACCAAAAATGCCATATGGGGAGGCATCTTTATGAGCTTTTTCTTGACAGGTTTTACCCTTGGAATCATTTTCTCTAGAAAGAATGCAGCAAATTGTTCTTGATTTGTAATCTTTTTAGGTTCAGATACCGCCACAATGTGGTTTTCACCATCCGACCATTGTTTTTTTCTCTTGATTGTATGATAGAGATACTTGATATTTGATTCCAGCATGTTTGTTGCAAGTTTGCTGGTGGAAGAGATAGTAGGTTGAATGGCTATGAAATCTAAATGTATGAAGGAGAGTAGAGTGATAGGTGCAAGAGAATTTATGCGAGGGATGTCATCTCTGGTGATGAGAGAGGTTGAGCCTATAAGGTCGGCTCCAAAAGTGTCAATATCTAGATTTTTCATAGAAGGACTAGCATGGTGTACTAAAGAAACACGTGGAACAAACTTGTCAGACCCTACGTGAGACTCATCAACTACGTTGGGTTGGGCACTATAGGTATGAATTGCATCAACATCCATATCTACTATGGAAGATCCATCTGAGAGGGTATCCCATTCATATTCATTGGAATCTGTTGTTGAACTTCTACTGGGATGTTTGCACCAAGAAGGTTTAGGACATCTAGAAGTAGAGGCACTTGTGTCATTGTTTGTGAGATCTTCTCTTTCTAATAACCGCTCAATATTCCTACGTTGTCTAGCTTTGGGATCAAATTCATTATCTCTAGACATAGAAGCTTTAGTTGAATCATTGTTAGGCATACATTCTCCTTCCCAAAGGAGTGAAGTAGAAGGAAGATCATCTCCCATTTGAGCCATAGTGTGCAATGTTGACTCATCTTTATCTTTGTCTGAATCACTGATCATGGGAGAATTTGTAGAACAGTCAAAGAGGTCATCCTCAACACCATATCTGAGACCTATTGTATCCTTAGAGGGTCTACCATTGGTATGACTTAAAGGCTCAACTAGGGTGTGCCCATTATCATTTATAGGTCCTTGACATTGATAGCCCATTTGCTGTAAAAATTTATAGCCTTTACCATAGCGCTTAGGGGAAATAGGAGTAGAAATTATTGTACTATCCTCTTCTTCTCTATAGATCCACTCCCTAACAACTTGTTCTTCTTTTTCAGCCTCTAAGGGCATGGATGATTGGACGAATGTACCAAAAACTATCATGGTAGAAGTGGAGGGCTTTGCCTTCTCTGAATGTCTACCATAGGATTTAGGGTAAGTAGGCATGGTAGCAATGGAATCCAATGTGTATTCTCCCATACCAATACTCATCATCTTTAATTTTTTCTTAGCAGCAATGAGGGACACATTATGATCATAAGAGGGTTTTTTGTGAGGAACAAATGTCTCAACAATAGTTAGAGTATTGATAGTGATGGCATTGTCCCCAGGAATCACAATCTTAGCTCCATTATGTGGAAACTTGACACATTGATGATAAGTGGAAGGGACAGCTTGCATTTCATGGATCCAAGGTTGACCCAAAAGAATGTTATATGCGAGTGGGATGTCCAACACTTGGAAAAGAATATCTTTCATGACAGGGCCCACTTGGATAGGCAGCGTGACAAGACCTTTGGAAGATCTTTCCACTTCATCGTAAGCTTTTATAGTAATCTTCTTCTTAGGATCTACAACAAATTCTGACAATCCCAACTGTTGCACCACATGAAAAGAAACAATATTTAAGCTTGCACCATTGTCTATCAGGACTCGGTGGACTCGGGTGTGGTAGACTTGAACTTTGATATGTAGAGCAAGATTATGGGGGTGACTAAGAGATACGTCATCTTCTTTAGAGAAGGAGAGATAGCGGGGAGATGAGATATGGTTGACCATAGCCTGGAACCGATCCAGATCAATGTCATTAGGGACACATGCTGTATGTAGAGCATCTTCAAGGATTTCTCTATGTGAAGGGGATAACTGAAGCAACTCAAAAATGGATATCTGGGCTGGTGTCCGTTGCAAGTGGTGGACAAGATCATAGCTAGAGGTGGCTGAAGGAGCCGCTTGTTTGGAAGACAAGGTTTTCTTGGGATCAGGCGCAGTTTTAAGGATAATTTTGGCTTGCCCCCTAGTCACAGCATTCAGTGTCTCACTTTGAGAGGATGAACCATCCAATGTTTGCAAGACCAACTTTGGCTTACCATGATTGTCATTATCATCTTGAGATCTCATCATAAGAACACTCTTGACGGGCTCTACCATGTTGATCACATGTGCATCACTAGCATATGTATAGTTGATCTTTGCATCATGATTCTTCTTATTTGTTTGAGAAGATTCCCTCTTGTCATGCTTAGGTAGAGGGTCTTTGAAAGCTATGTGATCAGAATTTTTAAATAAGCCATCTATGAGAATTGTGCCATCATCAATGAGATCTTGAATATCATCTTTAAGCTTGAAACAATTGTTCGTCTTGCGTCCCTTACTTTTGTGATAGTGGCAGTAATGATCTTCTCTCCACCAATCAGGCTTAACTGGTGGAGCATAGGGATGATCAAATTCAGGAAGTGTAAGATGTTTGTTGGCAACCAAAGTCTTAAGAATCACATTGTATGGTTCAGCCAACTTGGTGTAGACTCATCGTTGGTACTGCTTCTTAGGTTTGTCTGCATTCTGAGGCTTAGGAGCACTGTGAGTGTTAGCCACTTCTTGTTGTTTTGTTGTGTAGATAGCATTAGAGAGGTTGAAAGTAGTTTCTTTAGCTTTTGGGACATCTACAACCCCATCATTCACAACATACTTATTTCTATTCCAAGGCTTGTTCTTGTCTCTGCCATTGCCTCTAGTATCTTTATTAATAACAATATCCCCCTTTCTAATGGCCACATCCTCAATCTGATATGCACTTTCAACCATGTTGTTGAAAGAGGAGAATAGTTGTTTCCTTAGATCATAATACAGCTCAGGCACAAGAGTGTTGACAAAAATATCAATCTTTTCTCTTTCGTCTAGCTGTCGAGGATATCAAGAATACAATGACCTCCAACATTGTAAGTGGCAAATGGCTCACCTTGATTTTGCTTTAGAGCACTAAGATCTATCATGGTGATAGGCTGTTGGATGTTGTATGAGTAATGCTGGGTGAAGCATCTAACCAACTCATCAAAAGTTTTAAGAGGTGGTGTCAACTTTGCAAACCATTCTAGAGCTTGTCCTCTCAAACTTCTAGGGAACAATCATAGAAGAAATGTGTCCTCATAAAGGAAGTCCATGATAAGAGCATAAAAGTGATGCACATGGTCATGGGGGTCACCGTTTCCATCATACTTGTCGTATTTGGGAACCTCAATATCCCTAGGAAATGGGACCATGTATAGACTCCTATCAAAAGGAAGGGCACAAATAGATTCTATGAAAGAAACATTTGGAGGTTCTTTTTCTATTGCAAGTTGAGCAAGATGTTGATTGGTTCATTGCAATTCATCCCTAAGGATTTCCAATTCAATTGGTACTCTTTCTTGAACAATCTATCATACATCATAGCCAGGAGGGAGCTTGTATCCCCGAGAAGTCATGTATTGGAAATATTGGTCTCCATTACGCTCTAAAAGTTTAAGCATCATACATTGGGAGGCTTCATCTTGTTAAAACCTCATAAGTTCTTCACTAGAAAGCTCATCATTGGCTTCTTCCTCATGCTGAGAGGGAGGAGGTCTAGGAGGTGAAGAAGGAGCAGCAAAAGTTTGTCTTGGAGGAGATCTTGGTGGCGTGTTGTTGCCATTGTTGCCACTGGTGTCAAAGAAAGGTCTATTTTCATAGCTACTAGTCTCAGGTTGTTCATGGGACATCCCTCTTGAAGTCATGCACCTAGAAGCTTCCATTAAGATTTTACTATACTCTCTATCCAAGAGTGCTTGGTTATCTCTTTGTGCAAAGTGATCTTGCATATGATGACATTTCTCTTGTTCGCTCATAGTAAGTGAGACACTATCTATGTTTTTGGGGGTTTTGAACATGGAAAAGAGGAAGCCTCCTTTATACCACGGGGTAACCTTAGAATCCTCAGAACTAGCACTAGACCTATTGTTGCTAACGGGCGCTCGTGAGCATCTTGTTGGAGAAGGTAACTGTGTATAGTTGAATGGAGGGTGATCCCCTTGCTCAAATTGAGATTGAGTTGTAACCAGCATGAAAAGAATTGTTGGTTGACTAATAGAATGAGACAAAGTTTCTCAGATATTGAGATAAGCAAATCTAGTAAAGATCACTTGTCAAAGTAGAACAATAGAGATGGCTCATCAAAGGTGCTCAAGCACTTACAACAATCAATTGACTTAAGTCAAGAGAGGAGAAAGAAGATTGATTAGCAAGTAGCTATAGAGGTAATCATAATGTGACAAGTGATCAAGAGTAGCATTTGTTAGGCTCAAACTCAATAGTTTTAGCTCATTTTTTAGTCTAGAACAAATCTAAGCATGTAGACAACAAGCCAGCTTTAGATAAGAACAGGAAAAGACACTCTATGACTGGTTAAAGTTCAAGTTTAGAAACTCTAGATTGCAACAGCAACAAGACAACAAAAAGGTTCTGTGCGATAGTTACCAGGCAAATAGTGTGATAGAATATTGCAGTACGATATTTCGCAGGAAGCAGTGCGACAGTTATCAGGTAGGTAGTGCGACAAAGTTTACAGTATGCAGGCAATATGATACCAGGGATGAAATATCACATGATATTTATTAGAAGGGTGTGTGATGCAGTTTTAGGATCATACGAATCTTGACCAGTGAGTGTAAAAATTTTAGTTTTAAAGGCAATTTGGTCAAAGTAGCAAGCAATTTGTTCAATTTTGTTGATTCCAAACACAGTGACAATAGTAATCAGACAAGTTTGCAAATAGTAGGGATCAAACATGTCATAGAACACTTGCACAAGGGAAAAAGAAACCTTTTCAAGACAAGCACTTGTGATATCAAAGCTATAAAATCCTATGAATACTACCGTGATGTTTGATATTTGAGAATGTTCACACGGGTAGATCACAACGAGAACACTTCAAGCACTTACTAGCCTAAAGGACAAAGGCTCAATACTTAACAACTTGGCCCACACTTGATGTCCCATTGCCTCACACAAAGTGGTTACCCACAATAGATATTGTCTTTGTCATGGAAGTGCCAATGACACAACCAAAGGAACACAGATGGTGAGTAATCTTGGGGTGATCCAGGTTATTCCACTTGGATCAATCCTTGCACCAAGAAGCTAAGTGGAAAAATAGGGTGGCTTCTATCTATGGTTCTTAGTAAGGGCTTCCATTCATAGCACCCCTCTTGCTCCTCAAAAAGGACTGGGACCTCGTGGCCACAAGAGTACCTTAAGCATTCTTGCTCAACACTTTCCTCATTGTCAAAATCCCATAAGTACTCACATCAAGCGAAGACAAGCACTACGTCTACCAAGGTTTTGTGTCCTTGATAGCCTTGAGATTATAGTGGGCTGGAATAGCTTGGTATTAGCTTGTCCCCACTTGGGTCATCCCTCTTGATTGCTCAAGAGCAGGCCCGCTAAAGGATCCTAATGCTAAACAAAGAGTGGATCAACCTTTGAGTGTCAAGATTTCTATTTCACCTCAAGGGTGAAGAGCATACTCTCCTAGCTCAAAAATTTCTCCCAAACACACCAAGAAAAGGTTCAATTACCCTCTTACCTTCAAAATCCAAAGATATGTCAAAATTTCTGTTTCACCACAAGGGTGAAGAGCATACTCTCCTACCACCAAAAGATTCCTACAACAAGATATTATGTGCCTATGAAATGAAACAACTAGTATATGCCACACTCAAAATAAAGCAATGAAATAAGCACTTGGTTGGTTTTTATGCTTTGGGTAGCCCTGCAAAAACCATTAGTATCCCTTTTTCCTTTGAAGCTTTGACATGCGTTATTTTGGAAAAATATTTCAAGCAATGAGAGCACCTACAAGCACAACTTGTTAGCTCCACAATGGTTAGCACATAAAAAATTAGATAATCTGCAAGTAAAATAGCTGATCAAATGGAAAAATTTGAAAATGAAACCAACATGGTTGGATCAGGCTTGGAAAGAGCTTTCCAATGATATATCAAACTTAAATTTTTGATACCGTATGCGAAAATTTCTCAAAAATGGGTGCTAGTTTTGCACGGATTTTGAAAATGCTAAAATTTTCAAAAAGATAACAGAAAGCCCGAAACTTGCAAGATAAAAAAAGACCTAAAAACAATCACTTCCAGGTCTATGCAATATTTCTGTTGCCAGAAGAATCACGCGATACTTTGCAGTATACTGGGGTGATATTATCTTTCTGTGTGACAGTTCACATTACCTGCGAGCAACAGAGTACAGAACTACAGTGCGATAGAATGTTGCAAGGCACGTGATACTTTACCTAGTAAAGTATTGCACTGCTATATACAAAACTATCACATGACATTGGAAAACTGTCACATGATAATCTGAGACAAAAAGAACAGAGAGCCGAAACTAATGCTAAAATATGATGAAAAATTAATAGAAATGCAGAAAAAGAAGGAAAAAACAATAATGTTCTACCCCACGGTGGGTGCCAAAAATGTACACACTAAGATGTGCACTTCTCTAAGTCATTACTTCCAAGGGAATCCATGAATGGGAAACCTTGAAAAAGTGACCTAGAGCTCCCTAGGCATGGAGTGCAAGGACATTAAGTGTGCTCTCAGCTAGAGCTATTTAAACCTATGACCTTGCTAGTAAACCATGCAATGGAAGATTCAATGGAGACAAGGGCAAGAATGCCAATATCCTCAAGAATCAATATGAGAATGAAATGCAACTATGCTAGAAATGAGAATGCAAGCTAAGCTATGAAAAGAAAGATGCAAGTGTTACAATCCAAGCTAATTAATTTATGTGAGCTAATCTAGAGCATAGAAATGAAGCTAATCTAGGAAAGCATAAATATGAAACTAAGATGCAAGAAATGAAAGATGGATGCAAGAATGTCTTCAAAAAGCTCCAAAGTCTCCAAGCAATCTTGCAGCATAAGGTTAGTATTCAAAAGATGGATGCTAAAATGAGAAGAGAGCTCTCCTTTTATAAGAAATGAGAAAGAATGGACCATGGAGATTAAGAGGCAAAAGATTTAATCAAGGGTGGAGCATCAAAGAGGAGAAATCTATGTGCACAAATATCCTCCAATGAGAAAATAAGAGTTGAATTTTGTGTCCATATGAGACAAAAAGTGTTTTTCTTCTTTTTATAAAATAAGAATAATGCTTTATTTGTGCAACTTAGGATAAGAGGAAAAGTGGGGGCTTTTTATTTATTAAAAGGGGAGGAAATTCCTTTTAAATAAATAAAGACTTTAGGATAAAATGGTTAGCCAGAGAAAATAATCGAATAAATGATAGAACTAGGATTTGATCAAGAATAAGCAACTGATGATTTTAGCAAATAATGCTAGAAAGGGGCTAATAGTCTAGATGACCATTTTTAGATGATTACACATACAATCAGCAATGATCTTTTTTCCCTTTGCTGCAAAATCCTTCAAAGATACTTGACCAACCTTTAGTGAGCTTGGGTCAAGTGTATAGTTGCTAACCAATTCACTTAATCTCTTCTTCAAGTACTTCTCCTCTGCAACTAAGGATGCAGATTCTTCCAGGCTAGAGAAATTGCTTTTGAATTGTGAAATGACTACACTGACATCATCAATAGAGTGTACCTTGGAAACTTTCTTGTCTACAAGTAACAAACTATTTAGTATGTTCACTGACTCTACAAGGAGAGGATTCCTCATCACTTGTTTCTCCTTGGCCTTCTCCATAGCTAAGATGCTGAACTTAATCAGGTCTTCTTCTCCCCATGAGTCCAAACTAGTTGTGTCAGGTGTCAAACTTGGCAACAATGTTGCTAAGGGAGTGATGGGAGTGCTATCCACCACTTCTTGTTTTACCTTGATTGGTTCAACTGATGTTTCATCTTTTTCTTCACTTCCTTTTACCTCTTCTTCTTCTTTTTTTTTTCAGCTTCCTTTCCTTTTTCTCCTTCTTTCTTTTCTTCCATCTTTTCTTCTTCTTTCTCATTTGTTATATCCTCAATCAATATTTCTTCTTGATGAGTAGGAGGAGTGTTACTACATAAGATTTCAGCTTCTTGTGTGCTCACTAAAGCTTCTTCAAACTTGTCCAACTCTGTGTCAGTGGCCTCCATTGCTATCTCTACATTATCAATGATAATGGTGCTATCCTTGTGTGACTCTGTCATGGTCACAGACTTAACTGTCTCTGTTTGTGTTTCAACTATAGGTGCTGAGTCCTAAGGACCTATCACTGATGCATTAGTGGGCTCTTCCACCTTGACTTCCTTTAAGGGTACTTGTGCTATGGGCGCAGTAGCTGGATACATGTGCCTATTCATAAATACCTTCTCAAAGGCTTTTTCTATTTCCTTAGCCACCATATCATAGTTTTTGTCCACTATATGCAAAGTCCTTGACTTTGTTTTGAGATGTGGCTTCACCAAATCTAACAATAGAGATTTCTCTTCTAAGGAACATACTAGAAGATTGTCATCTAGAATCTTTTCCCTTATCCTTAAATCCTCTTCAATGGCTTGTCTCTTTTGGAATTCTAGGATGTTTCATACATTGTCAGGGATCATAGTCTTAAGTTCCAAGACTATCTTCTTGAACTTCAGCATGTGTTTGACTATCATTCCATGTATCTCAGATTTGTCTCTCACTATATTTTTCATAAAACTTTCCTACTTGATCAATTCTTCCCTCATCAATTATTCTTGCACTTAGCACACTGAGACTAGGTTTGAAACTTACTTTAGGAGGTGCTTGTGAGTTCTTTCTATTCCTTGTTACTCTCAAGGATGGATGACCAATGTTGATCTCTTTCTTCCTCTTTGGCATTGCCTTATACTCAAGAGTAGCATTAAGTTCAATCATTTCTTTGGGCACAGAAGGAGTAACATCAATTTTACCCTTCTGCTCATCAAATTTTTCAATCTTCACTTTCTTCAGCTTAGGATCATCTGATTCTACCTTTGCTGCATCTGCGCTCTCTAATTCCAAAGAAATCTTTTGTTCCCTTACTTTGTCTAGGTTTGCTTGAGACACTCCATGTATTCTCAAGATTTTTGAGGTAACCTTAGCAACCTTCCTTTTTGTTGCTGCACTATTCAAGACTGCATCAATTTCTCTTATTTTCTCCTCATAGGTTCCCCATCTTGGCTCATTAGGGTCTTTAGGGGCTGAAAGCAATACTTGAGCATATGCTTCCAAGACTTGTTCATCTACTTCATATCCAAGTGGATGAATCCACTTTTTTCTAGGTTCAACTGCCTCCATGCAAGTTGTGTCTATTTTAACCATAAAATAAATAGTATCCTTATATTTCTCAACTATCTTCTCTGGTATCCAATACCTCATCCGCATCTTAGCTCTAAATGTCTTCAATTATAGAGTCATGTAGTCTCTTAGAGTGCTCTCAGTAGATGCCTTGAATGATATCTGTGGCATGGTAGGAATTGTCCTGTCAAGGTATAAGTCTGACACCTTTCCAATAATATGGAAGTACATATAAATGATAAGAGACCCAAATCTGAATATCTTGGTCTTATCATGCTTGATTGCCTTGATGTTGTCAATTAACTATGCATGCAAGATTTCACACAGGTTGAACTCTCTATTCTCATTTACAATTCTTATGGCTGCAAGAATTGTGGCCACAAATACAATGTTTACCCTGCTGGTGTGTTGAAACCTATATCCAAGTATCATGGACATCAATTTGATGTCATCTTGCTTAATAGGATATATTGTCATTCCGTGCCTATCACTCCTTGATTTGAAAGTCTATTCAACAATCTTTCTTAAATCTTTTCCCACTGGAAGGACGATGCCTGTCCTTGGGAGGCCTGTCATCTCATGAATTAGGTCACCAGTAATTCTGATCAGCACTTCACCTATCCAAAATAGGTCATCATGAATCCTGCTTAGAAGAATCTTGATCCATTCTAATTCATAGGACTCATATGTCGTAGCATACTCCACTATAGGGTGATTATCCAACCACGCATACTCATCCATGAAGGTTTTTTCTGGTTTTAACATAGTTTCTATGTGCACCCTTAATCTATCCAATCCTACTGGTTCTTTCTTACAATAGATGTATGCCCTAATGTCCTTGACATGCATAATGCCCATAGGCATGCGGGAGAATGCCCCTTCTAGGTCATCTAGTGTAGATTTAAATGGATGCCTCTTAAACACATATCTTTTCTTTTCTGCAACATCAAATACTATAGGAGTAGCCATCACTTACTTGTATAACACTTCTTCAAAGGTTTCCAAGAGATTCTGAATTGGCACAATGAACTAGGGTTTCCGCAACTGATCAAATGCACAACAAATCACTTGAAGAATCAAACTGCAATCCTTCTCAATCAACTGCTAAGGCTCTTCTACTTTTCAATCTCTCTTAATTTGAATGCAATGAGAGATCTTCTAACCTCTGTGTACTTTAAAGTAGAAATTTTTTGATTAATGCTTGTCGCGTAAACCAGGTTGTCACTTGGAAATTTCTATCTTTCATTCTACAAACAATCAGCTAGTGTGCTCTTGCACGAAGGTTCCCTTAGTCTTCAAAAGCTTAAGTCCAAAGGTGCATACTCTAAGAGTGAGTATACCAGCCACACAGGGGTCTAGAGCTAAATTAGCTCCCCCTATGACCCTAAGGGCCATTCATCTAGATGTAGAGGGTGTGTCTACTATGGATGCATCCAATAGATACTCATCAACCTTATCCTTCTTTTCTTCTGACCAAATCAAGCTCACACCGTCTGAAGCTTTCACAAAATTGACTTCTCCTTCGAGATCTAAAACTAATTTTTTGGGCTTTCTTGACCTTACTTCCTTGATCTGCAAAACTTTGAGATGTGTCCAGCCTTGTTACAAGAGTGAAAAATGACTAGAGGCCTTATATTCCTCGGCACATTGACATGAGTCACCATCTTACATTATTTAGCTGAGTGACCATTATAGTTACATATCCGACATGTAACATTCTGAGAACTTCTTACATTTGACTGATTCTGATTTCTTTGATTATGAGTCATGTTCTTTTGACTTTCCTTGCAATTCATAGCTTTATGACCAAATTTATTGCATGAATAATAGTAACCATTGAAGGGTCTTACCTCTGTACAGTTCCTTTCTATGTGTCCATGCTTGTTACATGCATAACAAGTGTGGTCTACTAGATTGCGCTCATTCTTAGGTGGTTCAATATGATCTTTAGTCTGACTTCCAGTCTCCTTAGTATCTGAGGTGCCTTCTGGTGCTTTCATTCTTGCTTGCATGTTGTCAATCTAATTTTGTGCTTCATTGTATCCAATGCAGCTAGTATCTCCTTTAGCTCTTCTTGCGTACAACTAAGATTCTATCAAATTAGAACTGGTGTGTAATTTATCAATGTGATTCTTAGCATCTCTTAATTTAGATTCCAAGCTTTCTTTGTTGTTTCTTAGCTCTAAGATTTCCATGTTTTCTTGCCTCAATTCTTCATTCATTTGAAGGTTCTCTTTGACCTGTTCATCATAGACTTCCTAATTGTTAGTCAGGTTATCATCAAATTCTTTGAGTTATTCTTTTAAGGAGGTATTTTCTTCATTTAGCTTCTTGACCATTGTCCCTAGATCACTAGTAGAGCATTCTTTCAAATCCTTCCTTAACCTTTTGATGACTAATTGAGCATCACTGAGTTTTTCCCTTAGTTCTTCAGTTTCTCTTTTAGATTTGTCTAGGTCTTCAAGAGCAGCTTCAAGATTTCTTTTCTGATGTTTCATTTATGCTTTTCCCATGATCTCCTCAAGTGGTTAAACTTCTTTGCTGAGGACCAGAGCTCTGATACCAATGGTTAGGAATGGGAACATTGAGAGGGGAGGTGGGGGGGTGAATCAGTGTTCACTGTATTTTATCTTTCCACTTTAACCTTAAATTGAACTTAAATGCTTAAGTATTGAAATGAACATCTACATAAACATGAAACATGAAATCAACACATAACACCAATATGGTTACGAGGAAACCCAAATAGGTAAAAACATCGATGGGAATTGACACCCACTAATATTCTGCACTAGTGTATTATGATCCTTGTTAGAAGATCCTTAACCCTGTTAGGAATTGCTTTACAATATGTTTAGTATAGTAGACCTTGTCAAGAATCAGACCCTGTTAGGAGTCTTTTACAATAAACCATGTTAGGGTTGTGGATGCACTATCCTAAATCTCACTACTCAAGTTTGAAGGCTACAACCTTCTGATCTCAGATACACACTATATATGTTGGATGAACTATCACTGTGACACTGCTTGTCTGATCATTTCCTTTGATGTGTTGATGCTTTGCAAGCTTTGACCTCTTGCAAAGCTCTAATACATCTTATAGTCTCTTCGCACACTTCTTCTCTTCTTATCATAACTCTATATCAACTTCCATTCTTATTACAATGGGCACATCTCATATTTATATGTGCATACAAAACAAACAACTAGGTCGGCCCTTAAACTTATTACATACAATGCTTTCAATTGAATTGGCTCAATTATGTTTACAAACAAACATATTTATATGTTAGAAACCTAATTACAATAGGTGCATAGCCTTTACATCATTATAATATAACTACAACTCAAAATGCTAATAGTCAGCTGCTTACTCTGTTCTTCTCTGGCACACACTGGCTGTGTAACTTCAACTGTCTCTATCTTTCTCATACTTGCATATCTGATCATGCGCTTATAGACTAAGCATGAATATAGTCTAACCAACTTATCTTCTAGGGTGCATACCATAACTCGGTCATACGCACGTGCGCTGATGCTCTAAGCTTCAGGAACTCTGTACATTGTCTAGTCTTGAACACTTAGCTGATTTCTGATCTTCCCATCAAGTGCATTGACTCCAAACTGCAATATGACTTTGTTGCGATAATGAAAAAACTATGCTAAGTCATATACATTATTATAGCCAACTTTCCAATAGTCATGGCATCAAGACTTCATTCTGAGTTTCCAAGTCCAACTCCATACAGTGAGAATGCTAACAAAGACTTTAGATTACAGTTGGAAGAAAATGGAGAAATTTTACCACACATGAACCAGGAAGCCTGGAGCCATGAAAATTTCCAAAATTTTAAGATAATTCAAAATATTAACTAGGTTATTGTCGGATTTTGAGCAGCCCATAAACTTTTAGTACTTCCTTTGTAAAATGGTCGATTCTGGCTTGTTCGGCAAACACAAAATAATCACTGGGAACCACCTCTTAAAAGGATGCAATAAAATACCAAATGAAATGTTGAGGTCAAACCAGTGATGGTGAAAGAAGATTCATCTACAAAGATTACAACAAAATGACCCTCAACTCAAAACAAGCATTTGACATAAAGTTACAAATTTTGGAAAATGGTTACTTTGAAGATTATTCTATCTCCACTTTTCATTAGCACAAAACACTTTTTTGTCTGATCTTGCAATCCACTCAAATGGAACCCTCATGGTTTAAAACCTTGGGTGAATGATCTATCTCATACATAGAAAACAAGGCTATAATCAGATTCAACAAAAGATCATCTGACTATCAAGAAAAAATCCTCAAAGTCAGCCACTTAGAACATCCTGAAATGAAGGATAGTGAAACCGTAGAAATTGCATTTGGAGTCGGCTGAGGAAAGGGGTCAAACGGATTGGTCATGATCTAAAACTCATCAAGGGGAGTCATTTTCATGTCTACAACATAAATCAACCTTCAATTCCTCCTGATTACCTATTGGGTACAATTTGCCCTGGTAAATTGATCATACAAACCTTTAGGAATCTGAAAATGGCTATGGAGACACACTCGCATGCCTAAAATATGATTCAATATTCATTTCATCATGACTATCATCCCGATGTCAGATAGAAACCTCTAAAGTAGGACATTCAGTGAAAACCAGACAAAATACAAAGTGCAGATTCTGGGCACTAGCCTCCAAAAGACTACTACAAAAACTTATCAGAGATAAAAACTAGGACCTCAAACCTATTACA
This sequence comes from Chamaecyparis obtusa, assembly GCA_027943335.1. Lineage (NCBI taxonomy): Eukaryota > Viridiplantae > Streptophyta > Pinopsida > Cupressales > Cupressaceae > Chamaecyparis > Chamaecyparis obtusa. Next base: position 197,609 of record BSBK01008501.1, read on the forward strand.
TATATCAAATGATAGGTGATGAAAACCCTATCCAAGTGACACATCATGAAAATCAATAGGCCCTTATTTTAAATGCACTCAAACCAAACATCTTTCAATGAATTTTACATGCACAATTTCGACACTTAGACAATTTTTTTGAACATGGACTTAAAAACATTCTAGATTTTTGAGCTCCAACAAGCCCTAAGCTATTATGAGTTTGAAGACATCAAGAACTATGCTAATGCAAATCAAATGTGGAACACACTAGTAGCTATCTATGGTGGGGAGACAAATGTGATGAGAGATAAATCTTAAAGCTTGAGAGGTAAGTTTGATGAAATGAAAATGCTAGAAGGTGAAAATATTGTTCAGTATTGTGGTAGAGTTAAAGAGGTAGTTAATGCTATTAGAGGAGCTAATAGAAACATTGATGATGAAAATTTTATTAGTAAAGTTTTGAGAACCCTACTTCCTATCTATGCTATAAGAGTTTCTACAATACAAGAATGAAGATGTACTCCTGGTAATGTCCTAACTTTGTAAGGTCTTGTTGGTAGTCCTACTACTTTTGAGTTGTCTAATTTTGATAACTTTACTACTTATAATATTGAATCTATATTCAAGTCGGAGATGGTTCTTCATAAGTCTAAGAAAGGAAAATAAAGATGTATGAATAGTGATAGTAACAACAATAGTGACAGTGATACTTTTGATGATGATTTCGATGATCTTGAGGCACTTATGGCTAGAAGGCTACCGAGAGAAAAAAGAAAATTCAAAGGTAAACTCCCTATAATCTATTTTTCATGTAACAAAGTTGGCCATATTGCAGCAAGATGCCCTGATAGGAATAGCAAGGATGAAAGAACTAGGGAAAGTAAGTATAAAGACAAAAGAAATGATAGAGATCACAAAAGGTACAAGGACTACAAAGACAAAGGTAAGAAGTCTTGATTTATTGCTGAAGAAGAAAATGATAGTGGAACTAGTGAATTTGATGATTGTGATATAGAAGTTGTTTATGTTGCTATGAAAGATGATTTTGATGAAGATGAGAAAACTACACTTATTTCATATGTGAGTAAAGGTGACAAATGGATTATTGATAGTGGTTGCTCACATCACATGACTGGTGATAAAAGTAAGTTTGAAATCTTAAATCATTACAAAGGTAGAAGTGTTAAGTTTGGTAATGATGCACCATGTCCTGTGAAAGGAAATGGATCAATAAGATTGACTGATAAGATCAGATCTGACAATGCTTATTAGGTTGAAGGTCTTAACTATAATTTGTTAAGTATTGCACAAATAAACAGTACTAGTTACCGAGTTGAATTTCATCACAAGAAGGCTAAAATATTTGATGTCACTGGTGAACTAGTTGGAAGTGGAGAACAAACAAGAGGTAATTTATTCTATCTAGACCTATCTGAAGAAACATGTTTGTTTGCAAAATTTGATGATGTATGGTTATGGCATAAGAGGTTGTGTCATGTGAAATTTGACAATTTGGTGAATATTAGAAAATTAAAGAAAGTTAGAGGATTACCAAGATTGAAGAAACTTGATAATGTGATGTGTAAACAATGTCAATTGGGAAAAATGACAAATTCTAGTTTCAAGAGAAAGACATATACTTCTGATAATATTTTGGAATTAGTTCATATTGACCTTTATGGACCTATTGGTGTGCAAAGTTATTGTGGTGATAAATATTTCATTCTTTTTGTTGATGATTATTCTAGAATGATGATTGTAATGTTTTTGAAAGAGAAATCTGATGCCTTTCAGTTGTTTAAGTGGTATTCAGCAAAATTTGAGAAAGAAACAGGTAAAAGCTTGAAATGTATGAGATCTGATAGAGGAGGAGAGTTCATATCAAATGAGTTCAACATATTCTGCAATGATAGAGGAATAACGAGACAAATGTCTGTACCAAGGACACCTCCACAAAATGGTATAGCAGAGAGAATAAATAGATCGATTATGGATTGTGCTAGAACATTGATGATAGAGAAGAATGTTGCACAAAGATACTGGAGAGAACTTGTAAGTACAGTTGTTTATACCTTGAATGAAGTACAAAAAAAAGGTACAAATGCTACACCTTTTGAATTATGGCATGGTTATGCACCTAATGTGAAATACTTTAAAGTCTTTGGAAGCAAATGTTATGTACTGAAGGATAATAGGAATGGAAAACTTGATGCTAAAAGTAATGAAGGCATATTCCTAGGATATTCCACTAAGATCAAAGCTTACAAGTGTTTGAATTCTAACACTAACAAAGTTGTGGAAAGTGAAAATGTTAGAGTTGATGAATATGTAGAAAAGAATGAAGTTGAGTGCAAGAAAGAACCTAAACATTATAGATCTTTTGTATACATGGAAGAAGGAGATGCCATTAATATACCTAAAAGAGAAAATAAAGATGTTGAGCAACATCATGAACCTACCGAGCAACAACAAGAAAATGCTGAGAATTAGAAGGATGCTACTAAGCAATCTGAAGAGGAGGCAAATAATCTATTAGATGAAGCTGAAGAGAAAGAACAAATAGAAAGGAGATCTGAGCCTACATTGGCATAGTATGTGAGAAGACATCATAAGCCAGAACAAATCATTGGAGAAAGAAATCTAGATTCATGACAAGAAGTAAGTTGAAAGATCAAACATGCTTGTTATGTGAATTTGAGCCCAAGACAATGAAAGATGCTTTAGAGAATGAAGATTGGATTTAAGCCATGAATAAAGAAATTGAGAAGATAGAAAAGAACTAAACCTGGTCTCTAGTACCGAGACTAGAAGACAAGAATGTTATTGGAACAAAGTGGGTGTTCAGAAATAAGCTAAATGAGCATGGAGAAGTCACTAGGAACAAAGCTCACTAGTACAAAAACAACAATATATGACCAAATAAACTACCAAAAATTGTAGATAAATGACCAAATTTGGTCACGTGATCAATGGTAATTTATTGCCGATCATTTATCTCGCAACCAAATTTATGACTAAACTATTTTAGTCATTTATTTGGTCATTTATTTGGTCATTGATTTGGTCATTGATTTAGTCATTTATTTGGTCATTTATTTGGTCATTGATTTAGTCGTTTATTTGATCATTTATTTGGTCATTGATTTGGTCATTGAATTAGTCATTTATTTAGTCATTTATTTAGTCATATATTTAGTCATTTATTTAGTCATATATTTAGTCATATATTTAGTCATATATTTAGTCATATATTTAGTCATTTATTTATTCATTTATTTAGTCATTTATTTAGTCATATTAGGGTATGATGGAATCGAACCACCATCCTCCTACTTGTAAAGTAGGTGCTCTTCCATTGAGCTAGTACCCTTTAAAGAATAATCTCATCATGTAATAATTTGACACCCTATCAATGTAAAACAAGTTAGACACATAAAGCATATATAAGAAAACCATTGATATTGAGTATTTTCTTTTAGAAGTTGAAGTTTTGTAAAACACAATCACACTCAAGAGTTCATTTCATAGAAAGAAAAACATAGCATGATGCAATTACATAAATGGTTGGATAATATTAGAATAGCAATTGCACCTTTGAAGGGTGCAATGGCTATGCCGATGGATCTCTCTCTCTCTCTCTCTCTCTGTATATATATATATATATATATATATATATATATATATATATATATATATATATATATATATATATATATATATATATATATATATATATATCATCTTACCCACTCTCCCCCTTGTTTCTCCCCTTATCTCTCCCTATATCTCCCCCTATATCTTCATATCCATCTAACTATCATATCCTAGATGAAATGGGCAGCATAGCTTTTTAAAATCAATAATTCAAAATTGGCTCAATGGATACAAGGGTCTAGATTTGGAAAGGGAAAATCCAATATTATACTCATATATAGAATTAGATAAGGCTTAACTTTTTTCAAAAAGATCAGGAATAAATATTAAAAAATTGACACCCATCCCTTCAATAATCTAAATGCTCTAAGGAAAAATTTAAATCAATCATTGGCCTTTATAGGATTAGTGTCAAATATGTTTGATAGCTTTACTTGTGTGTCTCTATTATAATTAGGGTGACCTATTGATTATGAAATGCTTTTGATTTTCTTCTTTTAGTCATGTGCATTATCATGCATCAAATAGGCATAATGTTTTGTTGGTGAGTATGGTGGAGACAAACATGTTTTATATAGAAAGAATTGTCTCGTGGGATTTATGACACAAGGATACATTATTCATGTTCAATGAAGAATGTTTCAAGATTCATTGTGTTTATTTACATAGAAAAGTATCCTCAAACACCTATTGTTGATAAATTAAAAGGCAAATGAAAAGTCAACAAACAAAGGAAGGGAAACATAAGTTTAGGGTTAAGAAAAGGAAATAAAGAGATAGTTTTTTAAATTATTGATAAGGTAATGATTACGTTTAGGGTTTTACTTTAACAACACATTAAAAAAATTGTTTGCAATCTTAAATTACTTAAATTGTTAGTTGTGTTTATATCAGTGAGTGTTAAAGACATTTTAAAATATGATTAAATAGAAGACTCTTGAGTTCCCACATGGATAATAGTAAAAAATAATTTAATTATTGATAAATAAGCACTCTTCTAAGAAAGTAAAACTCCAATATGTCCAGTGTTGATGGAAGCATCTGATTCTATTAGATCAAGGTGTGGTCGCATTAGCGTTGATGGCTTCTGAAGGAGGAGAGGGGCCATCAAAATGAGGACCAAAAGGATCTCGAGGAGAGTAAGGCACATGTATTGGTGATTGTTCTCCTCACACATTAACTACACCGCATCTGGGGAAAATCACCACCAAATTAACTAGCATAAACAACAGCATGACCACAATTTTCTTCCTCTCCATCTCTAACTCTGAAAAAGCATAACATAAAAAGTGTTAAATATATTGGTGCTATATATTGCATGCATTTCCTTGTCCTAGACTACAAAGCACAAATGAGGAGTCATGTCTGAAATGGGAAAAATTGGAAAGTGTGCACAAAATCCGTTCTTCATTCTGCACAGTCGATTGCAATCGTGTAGGTATTTGGAATGCCCAATACGTACACCACTTTACATATATAATCTGCTATTGATTACAATGCTTTACATGGGACAATTACACCACTTCACCAATTTCCATTGAATTGCATTGTACTCACAATACATTTTTTTTAATCTATGAATTGGATGAAATCAACAACAACCAAGCATAGAACCTTACAGGAATGTTTTTCAAAACCCTTATTTGAAGTGACCCAAAATAATAAAAAATACCTTAATATTTATCAAAGTGACTCATATATCAATGCAATCAAATTAAAATTTGTTACTTTTTCACAAAACCTAGATCCAAAATCTGATTAAGAGCTGAGTGGTGCACTGTGCAATATACCATTAGTATTAAAAAATGGACAACAGTGTTTCAACTTTCCAGCCATTCAAAGAAATTGATGACAAATGATTTGAAAGAGAATAAAATATCCAAAGTTTAGATTGTTTTAAATTTCTCAAGGATGCGATAGCCCAACTTAAACCCAATCCAAATGGGAGAATCCATTCCCTAAACATGGAAATCCTATAAGAAGTTTAAGCAGATTCTAGCAGGGAGAAATTTGTCCAATAACTACGACTTGATCTTCATTTGGGAATTTAACTCTTGGAAGCTCCCCACCTACAAATATTTCATAATTCCCAATTTTCTAAGAATTGTGCATTAAAAAGGGCATTTAGGGTAGGATTCTTCACATAATGATAAAATACATGTGATTGGAATTTTTAGGTACACAGTCCTGTAATTTTGATATTCCTATGTAAAGATTCAACTTTTATAAAACATTAATTACAAACAAATTTTCATTATAAATGTGAGACAATTTATGTTAATTCTATAAAAGGAGACAAATATGAAAGAAAACACCATGCCCACTTTACACCCATCAAATTTAATCAACACCTTATTTACAAACTGTGCATATAGTAAAGGATGAAGCCATCGAGTTGCAATGCTGATCTCAATATTTGATTCCCCCATTTCTGAATATGTGGGTAGTTCCCCCATGCCCTATTCCTTTCCCTAAATAGAATGGGATCTAGAATTCATTCAACATTGAGTGCCCCCATATCTAGTTAAGTTTATAGTATACCCTTGATGTCTTTCAAAAAAAACATCAGGGCCTAATCTTTTCCGTAGGATTGTTAAAAAAATATACTACAATCTATGGCCTTTATCGTGCTTGCATACAATTGACAACATGTAGGCTCAATAGTGTACCTGAAAAGATCAACATGTAAAAGTATTTTTCATACAAAATAACAATTATAAACTGGCAGGAAGGCTCTCTTAATAGTGCACTGATAAGAAGCCCATCCAGATGGCCATAGTCCAAAATTCCAAATTGAGTGATTGATGTAAATGCATCTCCACAAATTTTTTGTTTGGAACATAGAATTTTCAAATATCTTTGTGTCAAGTCTGGAAAATGGGTGCCAAGTGTCAAATCATACATGTCATAGATTATTTGTACACTGAATAGTTATTATTAATTCATTAATGGCACAATAACCCTTCCAGCTTGCATTCTAATTTTGATAGGTAATGGCAGTGACTTTCTCGGCCTCTTCGGTAATCAACATTCGACAATTGATTTTCTCAGCATAGCTTCCTTTTGGCCGGCATCGGGAAAATTTTATGTATCAAACATTTCTAGTAGGATTTTTCAGTGGGCGATGCCCATAATAAAAAAGCCTATTGGCTTAAAAATATAGGACCCTTGGACTAATTGTTGTCTTTTGAATTTGCACACTGGACAACTCAAATAGAAGACTTTCAAAACACATGAATGGACAACTGGCAAGCAGAGATTAACTTGTCATTTTCCTTAACTTTTTGGAAAAGAGCATTAATAGTGTTGTTACAATGTAAAAATCACTCAAGGCAATAACCAAAACAATTTAAGAAGTAAGAGACTAAGCATTGTCATGGAGCTATGACAACTAATGAAGCTATTGTTTCCAAACACTAAAGGGCATTCATGAAGACCACATGAGAAATGATAGTTCACAAAGGGCATTCATGTTCCATAAGCAAGGCATGACTGTCATATGAGCAGCAAAATCTATCATGGCTGCTACAAATCACAAAGGTATAATGCGAAATAGTCTTTTTGTTCAATACAATTACAACACAAGGATACAGAATAGTGAACATTGAGGTTCAAAACAACCATATATATTACAACACTTAACAGTTCATCAATAGTCCAAGGATCAAAGGGTAGTCATATAGGAAGTTTGACAGTGACTTTTAATGAAAGAAGATATGTAAGGTTCATGAACCACAGTCAAGGGAATACACAAAAATAGAGGACAGAAAAGTCCTTCGTGAAAGTCACAAGTAACATTGATTTCAATGTATGATAGTAGTGAAAGGAAAAAGTTGAAAGATAGTGGCAAATAGCACAAATAAAGAAACAGTGATAATTCTAATGCAATTATACAATGACCACAAACAATGAAAGGCGATCAAGAACACTAATGGAGGACAACATCATTATCAATGGATATGCTGCTATTTTTTTATCAGAGGTGAATAAGAGATAGAGATCCCTGATATACAATTAAGGGACATCCCTATTTCAACACAACCATAATAGCCAAGAAGGTCATAAAAAAAAACACTGCAATAGACAATAAAAGATACCATTCAAGTCATGAAAGGTACAGTGGATGATAATGTTTAGGCATGGGTATGTTTAAGAAGCATCAAAATCGAATGATACAAGAGCCAATTGACACAAATACATAGATGTGAAAATAGTGGTTAGTATTTTAGACAATAGTCCACTACAATCAATAAGAGATGTGAAAACAGTGATAAGAGCATAAAAAATACAGTGGGCAATATCTCAAAGATAGTTTTTCAATTTAAAATATTTCATAGGATAATGAACCAAAATGGAAATTTCCATTTGTAGGACAGTGGAGTAAAAGATAATCATGGCATGACACATTCTCCAATTTTCTATACTAAAATAAGAAGGGACAAATCTATAGCATAAGACATCTCTAATGGTTATGAAGAATGTGATTGCTCAAGGAAAAACTCAGAATTTTGATTGCAAGCAAATAGTGACTGAGAATGGAGTGTTGATAGCTACACTATGGTGTCCTATAGTGCCAAAAATGTACAAAGATGTGAGCCTATCCATGAAGGATTAGGGCAAGGGTTTAGTTGATCCTCTACAACAAGTTATGAAGCCTTTTGCAAGGTTAAAAGATGATTGTCCACAGTCAGCAAGGAGCAAGGTTGCCATTGATGGTAATAAGTGCACAAATTTCTTTTTTGATCCTAATAGTTTGATTCCAAGGAAAACCATCATGTTTAACGATACCCCTAGCAATACCCCTAGAAAATCGAATCAAGGAAGCCATGGGTATTTTCAATTCCATAAATAACAAAAACATAAAACTAGATCGCAATACATAAATAACATTTGTAATTTTCTAGCTGTTTTCTACTTGTGCTAGATGATAAATTCACTTGATGCAAATGATTTTGAGAAGAAAAGTGTAGCACCCATCTCCATTATGATGCAGCTAAATTTTGTACAACAAATCTAGAGAATTGGATGGTTTTTAAATTTTCTTTATGGGCCATATAACAAGGACTTATGTTCTATTTATTCTGAGAAATTGAAAGTAATCATTTTAAGGCAGTTTAGTGGTTATAGCTTTTAGAACTTCTCTATATATCTTCAAAGGATAGTTTTCTTGTTTATAATGAGAGGCTCATTCACAAGCTACTTCAAAATCAATTTTAGCAATTTTAGTTTCGAGAAAAATAATAGTTGTTACTTGCCTTAAGTTTTGCTAAAGACAATCATATGGTCCGCCAATCTATATCACATTCAAAGGCAATTCCTAAATTTTATAGCTTACTTCAAAGTGAGAAAATTTATTACTCATGCAAGACAAGCATCTTAAATCTTATTGCATATCTTGTCGAAGACATAGTACTTGGACAACAATTGTAAATCCAAGTTCACTTCCAACTCTTATACTACATTGTCTTCAGTCATCAATATGATGTTCAAAATAGTACAGTAAGACTTTATGGTTTAGCCTAGAGGTGCATTGGACATTACTAAAGATATGGTAGAAACTGCAAAATGCTTGGTGGATGAATGGTTATTGTTAGTGTTTCACTTGTGTATGTTGTTTTGCACCAAAAGTGGATAATGTGCAACTATTGCTTGAAATGAATGGATGACCCTTGAGTCACTATAATATTCTAGGAAATGTTGTGGTGTATCACAAACCATGGAAGTATTCCTTCACTCTCCTTCTCTTCTGTAGTGCTCCACCACTTTCATGTACATAAACAAATCCTAATGCCTAAAGAAAGACTTGTAATTTATTCTGGGATTTACCTAATTTTAAATTTTCTCATAGCTATATAGTACATCCCAAGTTCTACTAGCTACATGGATATTTATATTTTCATGAAACAGAAAATTCAATAACAATCTTACCTTCCCCAAAATAGGAGCCCTACCCATGATAACATAAGCCAAGGTAGAATGGACATGCTATGAAGAATCTGTTGACAAGTCCTGTCAAGACAAATCTAACTTAATGAACAAATAAACAATAGAAGTGAAAGTATAACAATTTTTAAAACAAGCATAAAGAATTCTGATGAAAGTATAGCTTGTACAAATAAAATTACCTTCACACAAGGAAGTACGTGCTGGATTGCAAGCTGAAGATTCAATATTCTACAAAACTTGGTCACATTTCCTGCAGCTGCAATACAAAAAATAGTGTTAGTCTTAAAAGACTAAGAAATGACAAATCTTAAACCTATCCATAACATTTGAAATTAAACAACACAACAAGATCCAACAACAATGTTGACACAAGATATAAACAACTTAGAAATTAAACAACACAACAAGATCCAACAACAACATTGACACAAGATATAATCTGAAGAAATCTTCTGGGTGTTAAAACACCTTCTTGTGTCAAATGAAATCAGCAAGATCACATACCAATGCTCAGTTGCAACCCACCATAAACATTGACAGGCTATTGTAGCACCTCTATAATACATCTTGTTTTCTTTTCTCTGCAACTTACCCAAACCATAGAAGTACATATATTTATAATACTACCAGATATCTTGATATATATTTTCTTAGCAAGTTGTCTGAAAACTTCTTGAAAACAACATGAGTTTTTTAAAATATTGTTGACCTCAACTTTGATCAAAATTTGTACAGTTGAATTGTAATATTGCTGGTAATATCATGATAAAATCTTAGTTTTCAATATAAGCATCAAACTTGCAATTTTTCATCACTTTTCTTTGACACTTGTACACCTTGAACATTGTAAGTAGCTATCAAGATTTCTATCTGTCAACAAATTTCGTAAATGGCATTTGTACACTCAATAGATATTCAATTGACAGTTGTTTTCTCATTAGAAAAGAAAAAAGTACACAGCGTGAGATTATTTTAGGATAAACAAATGAGCATATGAAGTTTTACTAATGCTATATGAGATGGTTTTTGTGGACCTTATAAAAACAAAACATGGTTTAAAAATATTGAGCCATGCAATATCAGTGACATGCAAATCTTAGTTGAGTTAGAAAAGTTTTACCGTAATTTAAACCGAGGTCATCACCAAGTACACCATCAACAAGATCTACAATAATATTTATACAATAGAAATCATATGCATACTGATGCCATTTACAATCACATCATTGAAAATAAATCCAGAGAGAAATGTTCCATATTGATTTCTACTGTAGCTAGAATCTACAAGCAGAAAAACAAGTTGAAGAATATTAAAATTCTCCGCAGGTTCAATGTCTCAAATCTTCAAGATAGCAACTTAAATCACAACCATGTTTTTAATACAAAGAAAATATAAATTGATAAAAAGTTTGCAACTTGCAAGGAATTAATGAATACTTGGTGAAGCCAGGTAAAGATCAGATACTGTCTACCATATGCTAAAAAAAGAACATATATAATCTTAATATTGACTTATGAGTATATCAGTCAGTATCAAAAATAAACTTATTAAATGATGAGTACAACTGCCAACTATATAAAAATACTAATTAATGAGTACAAAAGCCAATATAAGTCAGCATTCATGGAGAACTCCAATCCTAGAGTTCATATAGCCATTTGAAAGGAGTAAAGCAGGGCTCCACATAGACACATCCACTATCCTCTAGAGGCAGAAATCACATTCACGATCATTTTAGAAACCATGATTACATTTAAACCTCCATGCATCTTCAATAAATTGCAAATCATTCATTACTAGATGAGGTTCACTACCACTACAGGTATTCTAAATATATGTTCAAAGAGTCCACATGCCTTGCCTAAACTCCTTGTTTCCCTCTCTATTTACTTCCCTCCAAAAATATCATACATTCACCTCAAACTTTCATCAAGATTTCCCCCCATAACATATTTCCTCCATAACTTGTTTATAAAATATCTTAAAATATCTTCCTGCAGAAATATTGGTGATGTGGAGCTAAGCTACAACATACTCACAGTTCAAACATATTCAAATGGTTTATGAACATGAGAAAATAATACGTTGATAGCTAGCAAATATCAAATGAGAGTACTCTATGCAAGACATAACTTAAGAATTGTGATATATCATGCTAGAACTGTAAATTACAATATTGTATTATGCAAAAACTCTATACAAAAAAGGAGACCCAATATATTTTAAGTAACCATGTTGCAATGTGTAGGTACAGAAGGGAAAAGGTCATCATGACATGCACAAGAAATGCAATGTCTCACATCCTAACAGTTCAGTTCTTCTTATCTTGTTCATTTCTAGAAGCACAAGAAAACTACTGCTCAATGAATGCATCTAGAGGATATGAGTATGGCTTTGAATCTTTTCCCTCCAACTTTGAAATGATTTGATGAAGACAAGACAACGACCCCTCCATAAAACCTGCAGTTGTATGTCACTTTGTTGAGTTTCAAATTCCTTGTTGCCATTTCCTTTTACATATTGCCTGCCATGTTTATGTATTTTGTTCTATAGGATGAACATACCAAAGCATTATATGTAATGACATCAGGGAGATGTCCCCTCTTTTCCATTGTAGAAAGAAGTGAAAATACTTCCTTCTTGTTGTTAATCTGAGATAAACCACCAAATATGCAATAGATGTATGGTGGAATATTGATAAATTTTTACATAGGTGAAGATCACAATTATTTTCACACTACTAATGAATTCATCTAGAGGATATGAGTATGGATTTGAAAAATTTCATGATTAGTGGATCTAGTAGTGTGAAAATAATTCATCAATATTCCACCATACATCTATTGCATATTTGGTACACTGTGCCTTCAAATTTTTACATAGGTGAAGATCATAATTATTTTCACACTACTAATGAATGCATCCAGAGCATATGAGTGGTGCTTTAGTTTTAATCAATGCTCTTTGTATTGCATTCACTGATGGTTGGAAAATATATGAGATTTGTCCAATCTAATTACAAATTTATGATAAGAACTCAGAAAGCTACTACAGGCATGTTTTCATAAAATCATGATTTTTTTAGGGAAAAAGTCACAAAACCTAACATTTCATGATCATGACAATGTTTATTTTTCTTTCTCTTTGAAATGTACCCTTGGTGCTTTAGTTTTAATCAATGCTCTTTATATTGCATTCACTGACAGTTGGAAAATATATGAGATTTGTCCAATCTAATCACAATGATTGGTTGCTGTAAAGGTAGTGGATCTAGTAGTGTGAAAATAATTGTGATCTTCACCTATGTAAAAATTTGAAGGCACAATGTACCAAATATGCAATAGATGTATGGTGGAATATTGATTAATTGTGAAAGTTAATATGCACATCCAAATATAGATGTGTGGGCAGACACAACCATTGGCATATTACATATATCATATACCAATGAGGATTTGGTAGATCTTAGATCCTTACTGTCTCCATGTAATATCATATTAGGGTTGTGTTTATCTACTTGCCTCCAGACATGATAACATATGAATCTCTTCCCTTTCACAGGACATTCTAAGAAATGGGTGCATAATAATAAGAGTTCCTGATCCCACAGAAGTAGAAGAATGGAAATTTTTTTAATTAATCATGAAATGTTAGGTTTTGCGACTTTTTCCCTAAAAAAATCATGATTTTATGAAAACATGCCTGCAATAGCTTTCTGAGTTCTTACCATAAATTTGTGATTAGATTGGACAAATCTCATATATTTTCCAACTGTCAGTGAATGCAATACAAAGAGCATTGATTAAAACTAAAGCACCAAGGGTAAATTTCAAAGAGAAAGAAAAATAAACATTGTCATGATCAGATTAGAGGGAATGAGTTTATAACTAAATACATGAAAAACATTCAAGGCAAGGAACATTAGGTGCAAAATAGTGGACATATCATAATCAATGCCCTTATAGTGACCATAATATGAAGATTTGATTCATGAGTCAAACCAAGAGCAGCCAATGATTAACATTGATAAAAAGCACCAAGGGAAGTTTTAACAGAGAATAGAACAATGGCACTATCAAAGTGAGAATATGATGTTTGAGGGAAGCAATAGTCACATGCACTGTTAAAGCAAAAGGAAGGCAATATTAGTGCAGTCCAGTGATATGAGGTCCATCAAATTGGGGGTCAAACAGTAAAGAGGTTACTAAAGAGCAGAGATGAGATCACAATAGTGACAATATAAATGCTACCAAATTGTGCAAAGGGAAAAAGGTAGATATATCATATAACAAAGAGATGCTTTCACTATCTTGAATAAAGAATCACAATACAACTATCAGTGATTAGGTGAAGACTCTAAGGGTACACGACAATATGAATGTTGGATCTAAAGGGTTGTGGTTGACTATTGACAGTAGATGAAATAAGCACAAAAATCACTATCTTAAGGGAAAAAATATGATCATGAAGGCAGGAATGATTTGTAGTAATAATGAGCCCAAATATTTAATTTGATAACAGTTCCATTTACTTTTTTATTAGATAGGTTGTACAATGCTACTTATAATTCTTTGATATGTAGTTATTGATAGACCGTACAATGCTACTTACAATTCTTTGATATTTAGCCAATGTGAATTGCATGAGGTGCGGAAGGCTCAAAAATTGCTTAAACATATGATAAGGGAAGGGCACCCCTAGATGTTGTTACCTACAACATTATAATTGGTGGTTTATGTCATATTAATAGCAAAAAGGAAGTATTTTCACTTCTTTCTACAATGGAAAAGAGGGGACATCTCCCTGATGTCATTACATATAGTACTTTGGTATGTTCATCATGTAGAACAAAATACATAAACATGGCTGGCAAGATGTCAAAGGAAATGGAAACAAGGAATTTGAAACTCAACAAAGTGACATACAACTGCAGGTTTTATGGAAGGGTCCTTGTCTTGTCTTCATCAAATCATTTCAAAGTTGGAGGGAAAAGATTCAAAGCCATACTCATATCTTCTAGATGCCGTTCTAAATTTTTTTTTCTAAGATTTGATTAAATGTAAAGGAATCTATATTGACAATTCATTATTTAGTTCATCAAACCCACTCCATTTCTTATATGGTAATGATTGGTTGCAGCGATTGATTTTCTTTTTCATTTTGATTTCATTATCCTTATTGTTTAATGGTTGGTGGTATGGCTAATTTGTACTGAAAGATGCATTCTACCCCCTACAATACTGGACTTTCAGTGCAGCTGGGTGGGTGGGTGGATGGATTTGAGGGGAACATTGAAAGATCATGTTTATATAGATGTGATCCTGAGCCATAATACTAAAATTAATAGGGACAAGTATAACAAATGCATGATACAATGAAATGTTAGACAAAACTTTTTCGAAAACATAGTAATTTGATAGATTCATAAAATGATTTGATTTAGAGTAAAGGTAAAGATCATTGTTTAGGTCACTTCCAGGTGACATGCCAAATTAATTTATGAGGCCCCACCTGTGAATACTCCCAGGGAGTTATTCTTTTTTAAAAAAAAATTACATTATATATTGTGCATACTAGGTAAACATACACTACCAGTTTGAACACTTGCCTCCTCTATGGAATACATATCCCTTCATCGACTCATTAGGTTGTAAGTGTATGCATTATAATCACTTTTACATTATTCATAATCTATGAATATAAATATGTGCATTGATCCATCTAAATCTTCCATGTTCTGAGAGGCATCCAAAGGCTTAAGGTGTCATTACCACCACAAGTGTATGAAAATAGGAGTAGGAACCTCAAATCATTTCTATACCTCTGTACATATCAGATCAATATTAAGAGGAATCTATGCTAGTTATTATTCATCTACAAACCGTCTAGTTAAAACATGATGGTAGTATATTAAACTAGTATATTTTCCTTAAGTTTATTATTGTTTCCATTTCTAATTTCAATTCTTCCTAGGTTCTGCTTCAATTCCCAAAAATGCTAAATGTTTCGAATGTGAATGGTATTTTGCTAATTCCTCTCAATTTATATTTGTCAGACTTCTATTCGGCTATCATAGAAGACCATAGTGAAGGGCTCTCTTTGTTAAAGGCTATTAAACCTTTTTATGTTCTCCCAAATGTTTGAATTAGCTTCTCTATTAATTACATTTCATTTCATACTCTACTATCCTATGCATAGGAAATACACTCTCAATGCCACCCGACTGTGAAACCATCATACTTGAATGTATTTTTCTTTCTATAAATCTCTGTTCTCCATGACTTGTATCCATAAGATTATTTTAGTGTACTATATTTCAATGAGAATCTATGCTTTTGAATACTATTTTGAATTCATTAGGCAAGCAACTCTTTTTTAATTAGTGTGGTAGGCAGTTTTTTGCATTTATTTGAAACATACAGACTGGAATATGTCAAACATAGTTATATCAATAAATGGTGGAAGCAAAGTTGACTGTAAATCTAATTCAGTTGGAATACAATAAAATCAAATCTAAATAAACTTGGAGCAACTGTTGAAGATTTTTGTACTCACTCGAAAGAGTTATTTTTTGAAATTATATGTCTCTTTTGTATACGCTATAAAAGCTTAAAAGCTTGGAGCTCCATAAACATCATATACAGAACATTGTTGATAGTTTATCAACTCTGGGTAGAGTTGTTTGTCTGAAGTAAGCTTCACAAACCATGACCTTGCAATTGGGAGGAACAGACTGAGGCATTTTGTCAAACAGTTCACTGTCCTATTGACATATAAGTTCGTATATGGTAGAGAACTAGTTGAAGGCTTAGAAAGTGGAGTTTTTAAGGAAAATGTAGCAATTCAACATTCAGTTAAGGACTCCACATGGTCACACATCAATCAAGGCAAGTTTTGGGATAGAAAAGAATTAAAACCTTGCTTTCTTAAAGTTGTGCAAATCACTAACCCGATTTAAAGATTTACGCATCTTGGCAAGCCTCTCTGCTACTATCTAGGCTGAGGTGGGAGTGATCAGCTTGCCTCTTTATTCACTCTACAATGACATAGATAGAATCATATTCTATTTTCATCAATAAATCAAAATGAAATATGAAATAAACTAAATTTTCTTCAACCAAATTCAAGATCATAATGAAACCCTAGGTAAATGTAATTTTTCTTCAAGAAAAATTGAAATAGTAATGAAACCCTAGGTAAAGGAAATTTTCTTCAAGAAAAATTGAAATTGAAATAAAACCCTAAATACATGCGGCCAACAAGCTCGGCATTGAGGACATGAGAATTCAAAGTTTCCTTTCCATTGATTAGTAGAAAATGGAAATAAAATGTATATAAAATGGAAATGACATCTCTGCAATAGATATCAGATCTTCCTCCCAATCAACCAGTGCATGAAGGATAACTAGCATCTCAAAACAAGTGAGAAACATTAGAGGCTCCGTAAACTGATATTAACAATTAACAAAAATATGTTAAAATTAACAAAGTCATGTTAGAATTTCACTTCCCTCCATTCTTCTATCCTTTGCCGCCTATTGAAAATGCATGATTCTTTTGCCTGGCCTTTTAATTTAAGACAATTTAATTAGTTTATATTTTTAATTTAAGACAATTAAATTAATTTTGAAAATAAATAAATTTCAATATATGTGTTCAAGAGTATGTAAAACAAAGGAAATGAATTGTAATATTTACACACTAGGATGCAAAGGTCAAGGTGTGAAAGTATCCCAAAAGAAGTTGAATTGCATGTAAGAGAAAATGTGTTAAGTAAACTCATCCTAATGAGAAATATGACACATAATACTATCAATCAAGGAGATGAATGATGTAGAGATGACAAATAATTCTATCGATCAAGGGAGTTGATATGTCCTCTTATTCATGATTTACCTAGGTAAATATAGGGTGCAATTGTATATTACGCCAATAGTATGGACCAAGTATCTACTAATTGCTTGATGCCTATATAATTGTTACCTAAATTCTTGGTATTTACCTTCTACTAGTCTTGCCTTTGTTTTGATGTGATTTTGGCGTGAAATTTTGGTAGTAAAATTTAGTTATTTATTTAGTCATTTCTATTTGTGTGACTAATTATTTAGTTGTGTTTTTTATCCAGTGACCAAATTAGTCATTTTTATTTGTCTAACCAATTATTTAGTTATGATTTCACCTGATGACCAAATTAGTGCAGAGAAGTCTGTATATGCTGTTAGATTGGGTGGTTGTCATTGCACCAAAAGCTCAAATTGTTAATGCCTGATACAACCACTAGACTTATAGAATCCATGGGAGGCTGTTAAACCCTTGTCACCAACCATTGCATTAAGCAGATGCAATTCAATGTAATTATGTTAAAATTTATAATTGTAGAAATGTTTGAAGATTTGCATACTTTTCAGATCATTTGTCAAAACTACCATGCAGACTGGTGTCATCAATTGTAGCATCTGGGTGTAGGTTGAAGAACAGTAAGGCATCCCATTTGTTAGGATTCACTACATACAAAAAAGAGGTTTGAGAAGAGAAGAGAACATTGAGTGCATTTGATAAATGTATTTGAATAATATAACAGATAATTAAATTCAAACTTTTAGCGATAACACATGAATAGCCATGCTTGGCATATTTTGATCATGAATAATATTTTGGTTGGCTCGATCTTGCCTGAAAATTAAACATATGTATCAACAATATTTGAATAATGGCATAACTACTAAAGTTCACCTTGGGATACAAACAAAATAATGAAACATCTAAAAATTATAGAGCACATAGAATAGTTAATGTGAAATGCAACAATAAGTCTATTGGTAAACAGAATATTAGAGCACACAAAATAATGTTCGCATAATAAGTCTATTGGCGAACACACATTATTGGTGAAATGCAACTTCTAAGAATATAAGTATATGATATTATCAAATGTCAATGTTTAAAGGAGTATTAATCATTCATTTAGTCATTTTTATTATTAGGGTGACTAATTATTTAGTCATTTATTTGGTCAATTATTTTGTCATTTATTTAGTCATTTATTTGGTCATTTTATCCGATGACCAAATTGGTCATTTATTTAGTCATTTTACCCGATGACCAAATTGGTCATTTATTTAGTCAATTTAGTTGTGATTTTACCTGATGACCAAATTGGTCATTTATTTAGTCATTTATATTTGTGAATTACAAAAAATGGGTAGAACATGATCAATTTTAGTCACGTGACTAAAATTTTTAGTCATGCGACTAAAAGTTTTAGTCACCTAGTCATTTATTGCCCAAATTATACTAGTGGCTAGATTGGTATGCAAGGAATATGCACACGAAGAAGGCATTGACTATGGGGAGACACTTTCCCCAGTTGCAAGATTAGGAGTGATAACTCTACTTGCATATGCATATTTTAAAGGATTCAAAGTGTATCAAATAGATGTCAAATCTACATTTCTAAATGGAATATTAGAAGAAGTATACATTAAACAACCAGAAGGATTTGTTGATCCAAGCAAGAAGAACATAGTTTGTAAACTACACAAGGCATTGTATGGATTGAAACAAGCCCCTAGAGCATGGTATGAGAGATTGCATAATTATTTGATAAAGATTGGATTTGTAAGGACAAATGACAATAGTAATCTATATTTGAAGACTGAAAAAGGTAAATGGATATTATTAGCTTTAATCTTTGTTGATGATATCATATTTGGAGGACAAGATGCCCTATGTCAAATATTTTCAAATGAGATGCAAACTGAATTTGAGATTTCTATGTTTGGTGAGATCAAATTCTTTTTTAGTTTGCAAGTTTATCAGATGAAGAAAGGTATCTACATTACTCAATCTAAGTGTGTTAAGGAGATACTAAAAACTTTTGGTATGGAATATTCTAGACCAGTAAGTACACCTATGGCTACTAGAAAAAAACTATCAAAAATTGATGATACAGCTGAAGTAAATCAAACCTTGTATAGGTCTATGATTGGAAAGTTACAATATGTTGTCCATAGTAGACCAGATATTTCCTTAGCAATTGGGATTATTGCAAGATTTTCTGCAAATCCTAAAGAGAGTCACATGATGAGAGTGAAAAGAATATTGAGATATCTAAAGAGAATAAAGGATTATGGATTGTATTACAAGAAGAATGACAAGTTTGAACTGAAAGTTTACACTGATGCAGATTGGGTAGGAAATGTGGATGATAGAAAGAGTACAAGTGGTGATGCATTCTTTCTAGAAAAGAGATTAGTCTCTTAGACAAGCAAGAAACATAACTGCATTTCTCAATCTACAACAAAAGCTGAATATGTAGCAGCAACAGTGAATTATTCAAATTTAGTGTGGATTAAGCAATTGTTAAAAGGAATGAAGGAGGAAATCACTAAGCCAATTTTTATTTTATGTGTAAACACAAGTGCTATTAATATATCAAAGAATCATGTAATGCACTCTAAGACTAAGCATATTGCTATCAAGTATCATTACTTGAGAGAGCTAGTTCAAGACAAAGAAGTGCAATTGGAGTATGTGAATACAAAGGAACAGTTAGTAGATATATTCACTAAGGAATTACCTAAGGATGATCATGAATACCTAAGAGGTAAATTAGGGGTGATTACCCTAACTGAGGCTACCTAGTAATATATATGAGCATTTCATCAAATAGAATAAATCAGAATATATGACAAATTGATGCAAAGGAGGTCACACTTTAGGAGTTGCCTAGAGTTGTGAAGAGTAAAGCACAAGATGTTGATCAGTCATAAGCAAGATGATAGAGGGAGTAATAAAATTCAGAGAAATGACATGAATATATCTACATGGTGAAGATGAAATGTCTTTTGCATTATTTTTAAAGAGGGAGAGATATAGTAAATTTGAGAGAAAGACACATAAGAAGATTATCCTAAGCAAAGAGAGAGTGATTGAATAAGATGAGGGAGAGATTTAGAAAATAGTTCATCAGAATGAAAGAGAACTTTTGGATTGTATGGTAGAACATATAGGTGTTTCCATCAATGCTAAAGATGGAGATTATTGGAAACTACAATTGAAACAATTTTTATATTATCATTGATATCAACTCTTAACTGGTGAGACAGTTTCTATCTATTAGAGTACCATATCTTTGATTGATGAAGATGATTTGACAAGAGGAGATAACAAGAGGACCTAAGGAAAGGTTGAGTTATGTGACACTTCAATGGGTACTTAATTAGTTGGCACTTTGACAAGGTAATTTGTTGTTTATCTTTAACACTAAGTGAAGAAGTCAATAGATTTGAAGCATAGGCTTAACCGAGCAAAAGAGAAGAAATTCAGTTTAAGCTGAGTGATGCTAGTGTTGACCAAGTGCCAGTATAAGCCGAGTAATTTTAGTGTCGACTGAGCATCAATAATTGTGGAGCATCAGAGAATAAATTGAGGGAAGACAGTGTCAACTGAGTAGAAAAGTTATAGCAATGATCGAGATATTCAATGATGACCAAGGAGATGAACACACTATTGATCGAGTGTCAATAATTTACAGTTTATGGAGGAATTGAGAATCCCAGCCGACATAGTTGAATTCTTGGGATATGTAAAATGTGTTGACATTAATAAGGAATGATATGGAGCATTTAATGCATGGTAAACCATTTTCTTATGGATTCAAGGATAAGTTTGAAGATGCATCTAGAATGATAAGGAGAAGAACAAAATGATGGAAGGATTTGATGAATCTGACCTAAACCTAATATCTATGAAAGAGATTAAGTGGCAAAAGATTAATCTTACCTGATCAAGGAGGTATAAAGATGACCTAATTGTGAGGTTATGTAGTGTGGTGATAGAATTTGATATTATGGATTGATGAATCTAAGAAGAAGGCTAAGAAGAGATGTGAAGAGCTGAACATAGTTGAGGTGATTGCTTAAAGGTATTTCCAAGAAGATCAAAGATGGAAATGGAAATGAAGGTCAGTCAGTAAATCAACATATGAGTGTATTGGATCTATATTTTCAAAGTGAGTTGTATATTTCAAATCCGAACCTATTGTTACTTTCTAACCATTGTATCAGTTAAAATCCTTTAATCAAGGTTGACTTAACAGTCATTTTGTAAACCTTTTAATCAAGGTGATATTCTTATGGAATGTTCTTAAGCCCTCTAACCAGGCCACTCTTAATAGGGTGATTAAATCCTTTAACAGGGTCACACCTAACAGTGTGTATTGTAAACCTTTAACAGGGTTGGCTTCTCATAGAGCTCACTTCAGAAGAGTGAAAATTTAGTAGCATGTTACTGGTAGTTTTTTCACATATTGGGTTTCCATATTAAATCCTAGTGTTATACTTGTGTGAATGATATTTGATGTGTTAAGTTGTTGAAAGTTTTATATTCTGCAAGTTGATTACTTTTAGATAGTGGATTGCAAGTTTTATGTTATTGATATATTCTATAGAGACCAAGTGAATTATTGAATAGATCTAAAATTGTTGAAGAGTTTAAAAGTTGAGTTGGTACATCTGGACCTAAGGATAACTGATTCACCCCCCTCTTAGTTATTCTAAAATCATTCTAACAATGATCATGAGTTTGGGTGTTGTGATCAGAGACAAATGAAGTACAGTGTGCTAGAGATTATAAATTAGAGTGGATCTATCAGGCAAGTAGTGCCATTCCCAGATCAACTATTTGAGTTTATTTCTCAAGGATAACTCTAATAGGTTAGAAATTTAAGTCCCTTAACTGGGTGGACTTTAACAAGTATTTTGTATAAATCCTTTAATAGGGTGACTTATTAACTAGAGTTCTAAATCTCGTTGCTAGGTAGATCCTAACAGATCTTTTGGTACTTCTAACAAGGTACTAGTCACTTCTAACCAAGTGAACCCTTGAAAGGGTATTGTAAGCTCCTAACAAAGTAACTCTTTTAACTACAATAAAGAGATTCATGGGTGTCATCCCCATGGTGGTTTTCACCCTCTTACAAGGTTTTCCATGATAAAAATAGTGGTGTTATATGTTATGCTTTGTGGATGCTTAAATTATTTTACTTATATTGCATAGTTATACTTGCATGTGTGATTGTACGAAAGTTTCTTAAAAGCATAATCAAATTATTGGTTCAATTGGTTTATTTCTTGTTTACACTAATATATCCCCCTCTTTTAGTGCCTTCTATATCTAACAATTGGTATCAGAGCATATTTTCCTATAAGAAGCCTAACAACTTGGGAGAGATCCTTGAGGAAGCCATGGAATCCTATCGAAGAAAACTTGGAGAGGATGAAGATATGATTGAGAAACTCACAGATCAGTTGAATAAATCTAGGACTAAAAGAAAAGAATTGGTTCAATAATTGAATGATAGCCAAGACCTAATTGAACACCTATTTAAAAAAAGTGGATCTAAGGAATCTGAAGCAGCCCTAGAAGCCTTGCCTCAAGAGAATGAGAAGTTACTTAAGAAGAACAAGGATATGAATAAGGAGATGGACAAGCTAAAGCAAGAAAAGAACATGCAGAGGGAGTTGGAAATCTTCTCAGTAAAAATGGGTCAAGAGATAGATGCAAGGAAAGCTAAAGTTGAAGATAAGAGGGTTTCATATAATTCTCTCAAAGGCAAAGATGATGTAATGACCCTCGATTAATATGAATCCTTGTCAGTTCTTCATAGTAATTGTAAATCCTCGGAGCATAAAATGTTAACTGAACAATGAGTTAATATTTAATTTGTCCTCAATCAAAATAATATTAATTATTAATAAAAAATAATAATTAAATTGTTTATTAAATTCATTTATTAAAAAATAAAATTAGGTATTAATAACCAAAATAATAATTCATTATTAATAATAATAAATTATTATTAATATATAATAAAATAAATAACCAAAATATTAATTCATTTATTTATTTATTAATTACTAACCAAAAATAATAATATGTAATAAAAGACAAAAATGACATAAGGTGGAAGGTCGTGACTCTTTATACCATGTCGTTGCATATAAAGGCAAACATACGAAGGTGTAGGGAGGATCATCGTTGGAAATCACTCACGAAGCAAGACAAGGGAGCATACAATCAGTAAAATGGGAAATAAGACCTATCGTTGATATTACTACATACTGCATAAATACCCAACTCACTAAGGAGAGAAGAAATATAAATAGCGGACTCCAAGTGTGCGACAATAAATTATGTAGATAACACTCAGGGAGAATATATGAAATAGTCTCAGTCAATAAATATAGAGCCACCTCCATTTCCCATCACTACACAAAGAAATTATCACCACATCCATAATATGCATTCATATCAAATATCCACCCATAAATACCAGCAAAGACCCTACGCATATAACCATTCTATTATTGCCATCAATAAAACCAATGCAAATATATTAATTTGTCCAGGAAACACTACCTCTCCCCTAAATAAGTTATCCATAATAAATAAATAAAAAGAGACATTCTCAGTCTAGGATTAAGACTTTTGAAGCCTTAAAGAGGAAATAATAAAAGACAAAAGAACTTTGGAAATTAAGGCAGAGGTCTGAGGATCTCTGAAAAGATTCAATAGTGGCATTCCATAGAGGAGTATCGAACTAAAGCAAGGTAGGGATTGAACATCTTTGAAGGTTTGTATACTGAAAGGACTAGATCATATGCATATGAAGGGATGTATATACCTAGTGTGGTTATCTATAAGGCCTAGGATGAATAAATTATCTCCTAGGAAGGATGGATACATCAATACCGATTAACCATAAAGTCTTAAAGAGAGGAAATAACATGAGGAGATGGTTCTTAGTGTAGATCTATTCTAATAACTAGAACCCTAGGAAGCACTCCCCCAGGAACTAAGCAACTGATCATAGCATCTCCTTAAGAAGAGACATAAATTGGGCATTAGAACTTTGTATTCATTTTAATGGATAGAATATATCTTATTTCTTGTTGATAATTATTTGGGTTACTAACATATGTTACAGGTTTATTAGCCAGGAAATTATGAATGCCATTTAGAGGACCAGGGACATTACAATGGTACCAGAGCCAAGTTCTTACCATCTCGTGAATGATATTTTATGAAAACCTACCAAAGAAAAACAAAGAAGGCCACCATGAATGAAATAGCCAATGAGATGAGATCCTACATTTAACAAAAAAACCAAACCCTAATAAGACAAATGGAGAAATCAAACTAAGCCCTCCTCCAAGTGTTACAAAGAATGGGGAATTCAATCAATAATTTGAAAATCCATTCCCCCCATGGAAGGGGCATGAGTTCAAATCATTCAAAAAATAATAATGTAGTATCATCCTCTAGGGTACCCCAACTCACTTTCTTTCCAAGAGAAGAAGAGAGAATGGACCAACCAATGAACAACACAAAGGAAATTTCAAGGGCTTATGAAAATCTTGAGCCCCACATTAGAGAGGTTGTATCCTTTAGGGAGTTTTTTGAAGACAAACATCGAGAAGTACCTAGGAGGCACATAAACAAAGAACTCAAGCATAAAGTGACCAAGGTTATACTCCCAAATTTTTATGGGTCAAGAAAAATGACAGCTCATGCATGGCATAAAAAAATTAACACCTACTTCACTCTTATCCCAATGACTGAATAGGATTCATTCCAATTTTCCATACTCCATTTGGAAGGAATAGACCACAAATGGTGTCATATTGGTCTTCTCTCCCTAGGCCAAAAAAATATAACCTCTTATCAATAATTCTCTCAAAAAATTATTAATCAGTTTGACCAAGTGCAACATGAATGGTATTTTAAAGATCTTACTCACCTAAGATAGCAAGGGATAGTAGAAGAGTTTGCTAATGACTTCCAAAAACTTTCAGCCATGGTTCCCAACTTATCCCAGAAGAGACTCACATATTTATCTATTGAAAGGCTAAAAGATTCTATTAAAAATATAGTCAACCCATTAGAACCTCAAATAGTAGAAGAAGCCATTCAGAAAGAAAGGAAAGTAGAGTCTAATACATCAAAGGAAAGATTCAAAACCTTTCTACCTAAAACATCACATAAGGATGAAGGGTTAAAAAGAGATAATAAAGGGAAGGCGTGTCACTTCTGTAAAGAACAATGGAATCTAGGACACCGTTGTCAAGGGAAAGAAGCACTCAAGCACAAGGATGATTTAACAAAGAAAGGATTATGTTTTAAATGTTTAGAGCCTTGGGAAAGGGATCACCAATGCAAAAGAGGATAATTAAATAAGATTGAGGAGACATGTGAGGATGAGATACCTAGTAAAAGGGAAATGGTTGATGAGAAAGAATGGGGATCATTAGTGGTCATCAAACAAGAAAGTGAAAATAGACCTTTCCATATCAAGGGAGATATTAAAGGTCAAAAAGTGATAGCATTAGTTGATACAAGAGCTTCCCACAATTTCATTAGTAAACATTTGGCAGTAAATAAAAAATTAAAGACTTAGAACTTCAAAGGTTTCAAAGTAGTTATGGGAAATGGCACCATTTGATGTAGGAGCATCTTGGGTCCTTGGAAATCCTATGTCACCAAAAACATGTTTGAAGTTTTATGTGTTGCTCGGTTCCTTCTTTGACCAAGTCAATTCAATGTTTCCCAGTTTCCTTTGCTCACCGATGTTGGTCAGTTATCTCTTTGGTGCTCAGTTATTTCCTTGGCACTCAGTGATGCTTGTCTAGTGCTCGGTTATGCTTGCTTACCGAGTTGTTTATTTTGGGTTTTTGTTGAGGCTGACTCTTGCATTTATATTTGGTCATGGATTTAATGATGTTATATATCATTGGGAAGCATGTGGACCTATATCTGGTCATTTCTTTAGTTAATGGTAGATCTGAAGGCTGACTTGTTTGGTAGCCTCTTGTATAAGTGTAGTTGTTTGGTTAGAGTTTAGGGAGTCAGTTAAGTTAGAAGATAGAAGCTAGAAGATTAGAGATTATTGGAAGATCCTTGCATGTTGGAGGACTTTTGTACTTGATTATAATATCTGGCCTAAATCGAGAAGGCCTTACAGCCCAACATGTATGAATCAATTGAAGAAAATATATGAAGGTTTATGCATTCTCTCTCTCACTTTTGTGTGTTGTTTCTTCTGCGTGTGATCTCTATAAGGTGGATCTAGTTAGGGTGTGCCTTTGGCCCCTCTCCCCATCCTCCCTTGAGTTAGGTGGTATCAAAGCGAGGTGAGATCTAGATCTAGGTTTGTGAATCTAGGTTTGAGGGTTCCTTCTTCTCAAACCCTAGTTGAATTATTGTGGGGTAGCAGATTATGATCTGACCTAAAATTGCAGAGGGTTTCAAGATGGTTTGTGGGAGGTGAGATGCGGATCCAGGATTGGTAGACATGTTGAGACAACTTACTGCTAGATTAGAAGTTGTTGAAACAGCCCAGAGAAGAGGAAGACATCTTGAAGATGTTAGTGATGATGAAATTGAGGAAGAAAAAGGTGATGTAGAGCCTACACTGACGATGGATCAAGGTGGGGAAAGATTGTTGAAGGCTTTGAAAAATCTGAATTCTACACCACACTTTAATCCTCCTAAGTATAGTGGAAAATTAGATTCTGATTAATTGGTAGACTGGATCACTGAGATGGAAAATTACTTTGAATATGAAAATGTACCTGAAGAAAAGAAGGTGAAAATTGCAAGCACAAAGTTGAAAAATCATGCATCCTTGTGGTGGGAACATCTGTACTTGGACAAAAAGAGGAAAGGCAA
Source organism: Chamaecyparis obtusa (assembly GCA_027943335.1). Taxonomy (NCBI): domain Eukaryota; kingdom Viridiplantae; phylum Streptophyta; class Pinopsida; order Cupressales; family Cupressaceae; genus Chamaecyparis; species Chamaecyparis obtusa. The sequence continues at coordinate 224,922 of BSBK01008501.1, forward strand.
AGACAATATCAAGGTATGGAAAAAAATGGTAAATAAATTGAAAGGAAAGTTCTTACCTTGTGATTATCAGATTGACCTAGCTAGGCAAATGCAAAGTTTGAGGCAAAAAGATAGCTCGGTAAAAGAATATATTGAGTAATTCTATAGATTAGATATCAGATTTGGACATGATAAAGATGATGTGGAAAGAATTGCTAGATACCTGAATGGTTTGAGAGTTTCCATCTAAGAAGAAATCAGTTTGGTTAAATTGGAGAACATTGAAGGGCTTATCAATTTGCATTGAAAGCTGAGGAGAAATTGAACAAGAGACATGAGCAAAGACAAAGAGGTAGAGGTGGTAGATTCCCTAGAGGAAGAGGTAGATCTTATGGTGAAAATAGTAGATCTGAACCTAAAAAGACAAATCAGGATAAAGGCGAGACTAGGTGGAAAGGTGAAAGTTCATCTAGAGGTAGAGGCAGTAACTACTGAGGTGGTTATAATAGAGGTGGTTTCCGAGGAAATTTTTATAGTTGTGCAGAAGAAGGAAATAGATCATTTGAATGTACACATGCAAGTAAGAAGGTCGGTAACAATAGAAATGCTTTGGTGCAAGAAGAGTCACCGAATGAACCTGAGAAGGAAAATAACTTAATGGTAAGGAGAGCACTTTGGAGTGAAAGTAATAAGGAAGATCCATTAAGGAAAAGTTTGTTCAAGACCAGATGTAGAGTTTCTGCTAAATTTTGGAACGTAATCATTGACGATGGTAGCTTGGAGAATCTGGCATTTGAGGAAATGGTCACAAAGTTGTAGTTGAAAAGGTTGGAACATTTGAAGCCCTATCAAATTTCATAGATCAAAGATGAGCATACACTCTTGGTAAGTGAACAATGTTATGTGAATTTAAAAATTGGAAAGTACTATGATAAGGTGTTATGTGATATCATGCCTATGGATTGTTGTCATATTTTGGAGGGTAGACCTTGGCAATATGATAGACATGCTATATATGATGGGAGATTGCATAAATATACTATTTTTGCTGATGGGAGAAGAAAAATCTTGCTACCTTTGATTGAAGAACCTTTTCATAATATTTGTACATCTATGAAATTTTTCTTGGTGGAAGGAAGAAAGTTTGTTAAGGATTTAAAGAAGAATTATGTATGTTTTGTTGTTATTCCTAACAAACCAAGTAATAAAAAAGAGGATAGTATACTTGAGGAGATTGATAAGTTACTCACTGAGTACAGTGAAATCATTTTTTGTAATGTACCTAATGGTTTTCCACCCAAGAGAACATTGATCATTGCATGGATCTAATCCCTGGAGCTAGTTTACCGAATAAGGCACCACGTTGGTTGACACCTACTGAGAATCAGGAATTGAACCAACAAATTCAAGAATTGTTGCAGAAAGGCTTGATCAAAGAAAGTTTGAGTCCTTGTACAGTACCTATTGTATTGGCACCTAAGAATAATGGAGAATGGAGAATGTGTACTGATTCCAGAGAAATCAACAAGATAACAGTGAAGTATAGGTTTCCTATACCGAGAATGAATGACATAATGGATAGTATGACTGGGCAAAGTATTTTACCAAAATTGATTTGAAAAGTGGGTATCATCATATCAAAATCAGAGAAGGTGATGAGTGGAAGACTTCTTTCAAGATAAAAGAAGGTTTGTATGAGTCGTTGGTTATGCCTTTTGGTTTAACTAATGCACCAAGTACTTTTATGAGATTGATGAATGAAGTTTTGAAGAAATTCTTGGGTAAGTTTGTGATTGTATATCTTGATGATATTCTGATATTCAATAAGACTAGAGAAGAACATTTGTTGCATGTTAAACAAGTATTATAGAGGTTGAAAGAAGAAAAGTTGCTGATAAATCTGAAAAAGTGTTCATTCATGAAAGAGGAGATTGTGTATTTGGGATTTTTGATTTCAGCTGATGGTTTGAAAATGGATCCTGAAAAGGTTGAATCTATTTTGAATTGGCCTACACCTGAGAATGCCAGTGAGGTAAGATGATTTCATGGTTTGGAATTTTTTTACCGAAAGCTCATTAGGAATTTTAGTTCAATTTGTAATGCTATGGTTGAGACTATGAGAGGAGATAAAAGAGAATTCAAGTGGACACATGGAGCTAATAAAAGTTTTGAGACTCTGAAGCAGAAGGTTGTTGAATTACCTGTGTTGGCATTTCCTAATTTCAATAAGGTATTTCAAGTAGAATATGATGCAAGAGGAAGTGCAATAGGAGCTGTGTTGAGTCAAGAAGGTAAACTTGTTGCTTTCTTTAGTGAAAATTTGAATGATGCAAAAAGGAAATACTCTGTGTATGATCAAGAATTCTATGCTATTGTTCAAGCACTGAAGAAATGGAGACATTATTTGATATTGACTGAATTTGTATTGTATAGCTATCATAAGGCTTTACAATATTTGGGTAGTCAGAATAAGTTGAATCAGAGACATATGAAATGGGTTGAGTATTTGTAGAGTTATACATTTGTGATAAAGCATAAGAGTGGAGTCACTAACCGAGTTGCAGATGCATTAAGTAGAAGAAGATCTTTGATGACCGAGATGAAAATTGAAGTTCTTGGCTTTGATGACATGAGAGATTCTTATGAATTTGATCCTAATTTTTTTGAGCCTTGGAGAAAGTGCAGAGCACCTATTCAAGATCAAATGAGTACTAAATGGGAAGAATATTTTATTCAAGAAGGTATGTTGTTTAAAGGTATTCAGTTGTGTAGACCGAGAGGACCAATGAGAACTAATTTGATAAAGGAGAAACATAGTAATGGTTTGGCTGGACATTTTGGTGTTGATAAAACATTGAATTTGCTTAAGGAGAAATACTTTTGGCCACAGTTGTATAAAGATATTCAGAAATTTATGAAAAGTTGTGGAATTTATCAAGTTGCAAAAGGAGTAAGTCAGAATACTAGATTGTATACACCGATTTCTGTTCCTAAGAAACCTTGGATTGATATCAGCATGGATTTTATTCTAGGCTTACCAAAGACAGTGAGAGGTAATGATTCCATATTTTTTGTTGTGGATAGATTTTCTAAAATGGCACATTTTATACCTTGTAGAAAGATATCAGATGCAGTACATATAGAAGATCTTTTCTTTAAGGAAATTGTCAGATTGCATGGATTATCAAAGAGTATTATCTCTGATCGAGACGGTAAATTTGTTGGATACTTTTGGAAGACCCTTTCGAGAAATTTTGGCACTGAGTTGAAATATAGTTCTACATTTCACCCATAGACCGATGGATAGACATAAGTTGTGAATAGAAGTTTGGGAAATCTTTTGAGATGTCTAGTTGGAGACACACTGAGTAATTGGGATTCTACATTGGCACAAGAAGAGTTTGCATACAATAATTCAGTGAATAGGAGTACTGGAAAAACACCTTTTGAGATTGTAAATGGCATACAACCAAGAGGTATATCATATTTGAGGGATATATCTGATGAAAGAAGAGAAGTGCTTAAGGAGTAAAGTTTGCTGAGTACATGAAGACATTGCATGAAGATGTTAAACATAAGTTGGAGAAAAGTAATCATAAATACAAAGACAGAGCTGGTAGATCAAGAAGACATAAGACTTTTGCAGTCAATGATGAAATAATGGTTCATTTGAAGAAAGGTCAATTTCTTGTTGGAACATATGGGAAGCTAAAAATGAAGAAGTTTGGACCTTGCAAGATATTGAAGAAATTTGATAGTGGAAATGCATATGAGATTGAGTTACCTGATGACATGGATATGTCACCTATATTCAATATTACTGATTTATATGAGTATCATGAACTTGATGAAGACATGACAATACCAATGGATTATCCTAAGAAATAGATGGAAGAAGTTGAGTGGATTTTGGAGCAAAGAATTGGCAAAAGTACAAGAGGAAAATAGTATATGGAATATTTGGTAAAGTGGAAGAATAGACCGATTGAAGATAGTTCATGGATTTCACAATCTGAGTTTGATTTAGCTCAAATCATACCTACTTCATAATTCAGAGAATCATTTTCAAATAATCCCAGGTGTCTGATGTAGGAGCATCTTGGGTCCTTGGCAATCCTGTATCACCAAAAACATGTTCAGAGTTTTTTGTGTTGCTCAGTTCCATCTTTGACCGAGTCGGTTCAGTGTTGCTTAGTTTTCTTTGTTCACCAGTGTTGGTTAGTTATCTCTTTGGCACTCAGTTATTTCCCTGGCGCTCAGTGATGCTTTCCTAGCACTCGATTATGCTTTCTTACCGAGTTGTTTATTTTGGATTTTTGTTGAGGCTGACTCTTGCATTTATATTTGGTTGCATATTTAAAGATGGTATCTATCATTGGGAAGCATGTAGACCTAGATCTGGTCATTCCTTCTGTTAATGGTGGATCTGAAGGCCAACTTGTTCGGTATCCTCTTGTATAAGTGTAGTTGTTTGGTTAGAGTTTAGGGAGTCAGTTTAGTTAGAAGATAGAAGCTAGAAGCTTAGATATTATTGGTAGATCCTTGCATGCTAGAGGACTTCTATACTTGATTGTAATATCTAGCCTAAACTAGGAAGGCCTTACAGCCCAACATGTATGATTCAATTAAAGAAAATATATGAAGGTTTTTGCATTCTCTCTCTCACTTTTGTGTGTTATTTCTTCTACATGTAATCTTTGCACAGTGGATCTGGTTAGGATGTTCCTTTGGCCCCTCTCCTCATCCTCCCTTGCATCACCATTGACCAATGTACCGAGATCATTCCACAATTATAGATTACCCTCAATGATTACACCATTAAGGAAGACTTTTATGCATTAGAATTACCAAATGATGCCATCCTAGGGATACCTTGGATAAATTCCTTAGGGTTTTTCACCATGGATAATCCTAAATTTAGAAATATTTTCCAAACTTGAAGGGAAAGAAATAACATTAAAGGGGTTGCCTGATGGCTCCCCCAAAGTGGTATCTTGAAATAGAATAGAACATATCCTTAGGCATGATCAAGAGGAATGGATAGCCCAATGTATGGTTCTAGACAAGTCACCTAGTAAGGAACCAATGATCCATATAGATATTTGTCCCATTCTGAAGAAACACAAAAGGATTTTTGAGGATATTCCCTTAGGACTACCCCCAAAAAGAGGTTTCAAACAATCCATAGAGTTAGACGAAGGGGGGAAACTGGCCATAACAACCCCTTATAGACATTCTCATAAATACAAAGAGGAAATTGAAAAGACTATCAAAGAATTATTAGAGATGGGTCACATACAGCTAAGAAACTGTCCTTTTTCTTCTTGAGTAGTACTTGTTAAGAAAAAAGATAGAACCATGAGGATGTGCATTGACTATAGAGAATTAAATAAGAAAACTATCAAAAATAGATACCCAATCCCAAGGATAGATGAATTAATGGATGAATTGCACGATGCTTGATTCTTTTCAAAAATTGATTTGAGATCAGGGTATCATCAAATCAGGATGAGAAAGGAAGATGTCCCTAAAATATCTTTCAGATGTCACTATGAACATTTTGAGTTTCTAGTCCTCCCATTTGGTCTCACTAATACCCCCACAACTTTTCAATCATGCATGAACCATATTTTCAGGAAACATCTAAGAAAATTTCTACTCATATTCTTTAATGACATACTCATTTATAGTAAGACATGGGAAGAGCACCTACGTCGTATTGAATAAGTTTTGAATATCCTAGAAACATAATTATTATATGCCAAAATATCAAAGTGGAAGTTTGGACTAGAGGAGATTTTGTATTTGGGGCATAAAATCAACGTAGAAGGAGTAAGTGTAGATGAAGAAAAAATCAAAGCCATTAGAGAATGGCCAAAACCAAGGACCTTAACCCAACTCAGGGGATTTGTGGAACTCTATAGTTATTACAAGTGCTTTGTAAAAGGATTCTCTAAAATTGTAGCCCCCTTCACTGATTTGACAAAGAAAGGGGCCTTTACATGGAATGATAAGGCACAACAATCTTTTGAACAACTTAAGGAAATGATGAGTTGTGTCTCATCTTCACCATACCCAATTTCACCTTGCCATTTGAACTACAATGTGATGCATCGGGGGAAGTGATTGGAGCAGTCCTCATGCAAAAGAAGCATCCCATAGCCTTTGAGAGTTGCAAGCTTACAGAGTCAGAAAAAAATTATTCCATATATAATAAGGAAATTTTTTCTGTAATGCATGCCCTAGCCAAATTCTGACAATACCTACTTTGTGGAAGATTCATTGTCAAAATTGATCATAATAGCCTACGCTTCTTTTTGAGCCAGAAAGATCTTAATGATTGACAACAAAAATGGGTAAGAAAGATCTAGGATTACGATTTTGATAAAGAATATGTAAAAGGAGTAAATAATGGAGCTGCAAATGCCCTCTCCAGATGTCCCTGTTTATAACTAAATGTGGACCTCTTATTCAGCCATAGACTTCAACATAGTCTTTACGCATCAGCCACATACAAAAATGAATATGAATTACTCATTTCGCACATCCATATGAATCAGCTTGTTGCCTCCTATTTAGGTGGGGTTTTGAGTAACTCTCAGAATTTAGAGTCCACCAACAATAGACCAAGCTCTAAAATGGAGGATTTAATGCTAGAAAATGAATATAATTGAAATTAAGCTAGAATGAGAATGCAATATTAATCTAAGAAACTTGTAATGAAAGAAGCATTAATCTAAGAACATGGTAAGGAACTTAAATTAAGCATGAAAATGCATCATTAATCTAAGAATGGAAATTACTCTAATTATGCAATATAGAAAAAGCTTAAAGTGCAAGAGTGAGACAATAATTCAATAGAATTTCGATGCTCAAAAATTGCCTCCTCAAATGAGGAATGAGAGGGTTCTATTATAGAAGTTCCCGAGTGGAGATTGAAGAGTTTCTTGCAAAGAAACGGTCGACCCTTCGTCTCCTTGGTGGGAGGTGAAACAATTTGGAGAGATTATTTAATTAAATAAATGAAATATGGCCACATGGGTGACTTTTCCAATTACTTGAATAATTAAATTCAAATGATGATATTTCATTTAAAGAACTAAATATTATTTAATCCCTCTTGATGTGTATTAGCTAAAAGGGGTGGAATTAATTTAATTAGAGTGCTAGGACTTTGTAATTAAATAAATCAATCATAGGGTTTATTTAGCCAACAAATGTAGATATTTTAGGAATAAATATAGCATGTGATTAATGCAAATTTAGGGTTTTTTGCATTTGACACTAGGTCAAGTAAAGTCAATTAGGAGACATAATTGACTAGTACAATAGGACTTTGATGATATAGAAATTTGAAGGAATGCACCAAAATTGGTTAGGATCACAAGATGCCAATTTTGGGGTATTACATTTTGCCCCTCTTTGAATTGATGTGCGAGAAACACGTTGATTCAAAGAATAGTCTGATGTGATAGTTGATGAGGTTTTCTAGAATGGAGCTTAACCCTTGAAAGTCGAGGTTAGGTTGCCAAGACACCGATCAGATTGAGTTGTGGAACCATCTCTAGAATGAAGCTTGATTCTCTGAAGTCTAAGTTAGATTGTGAAGACATCAGTCAGGTTACCACTTTTAGTATGATTGTCCCCAAGATGAGGCTCAATCTTTAGGAGTCGGGGTTAGATTGCCCCATACCCATGGATTAAATGATAACTGATGCAGGTTTTCAAGACAATCTCTAGAATGAAGCTTAGTCCTTCGAGACCTAGGTTAGATTGCCCAGATACCGGTGAAAGAGTTTTCGAGAGCCATCTCTAGAATGAAGCTTGACTTTCAGGAATTAGGGTTAGATTACCCCAATACCTAATGAGATTTTGAGAACCATCTCTAGAATGAAGCTTGATCCTCGAGGATCTGAGTTAGATTACTTAGATACATAATAGATAGATGACAAGATGACAAGATGCAAGGCACAAAGATTCCCCTAGTGATGAGATGCCCCGATCGATGATGACTTTTGATTTAGATCAGATTGATTTGAGACTGATTCGACAAGATTCAATGATGCAATCATCCTGCCCCCTTGGGAGAAAAATTGAAAGATGATATGTCACATGATGATTGACAGCAAAAGGTTGCAGATAGAGATCTAGAAGAACTCATAACAGATTATAGAAGAACCGAGAAGATGTAGGAGCGCTCTGGAGCGATCTGGAGGTCTTGTTGACCAAGTTTGACTATGGTTGACCAAAGTTGACTAGAGTTGACTTTTGATGACAAAGATGAAGGAGTCGAGAAAAGATGATGAGATGTGATTCTGGTAAGAAAATGACATTAGAAGGTCGACTGCACAAGCGTCCAATCGCGTCGGTCCTAAAAAATTTAAAACGTGATTTTGAGCTCTATAGAGTTGTTAGATTTCGATTTTGATTCCAAAAATGGATTCAGAGCGGTCGATTTAGCTAAGGGTGCAATTTTTGCGCAAAATGAGCACTTGTGAAGTTATGATGAAGTTGGGACGTAAAATGAAAACCCCTCATTGTACAAATCCAGGGGAATACAATGAAGTGATAATCGAAACCCTGTCACGATACAAGTCTAGAATGAAAATGCAAGCCTAAGCTAGATGCAATCCCTAGGACTTGGTTTTTGGACCCATTAGATATTTTCATTAGAGATTTTTTAGTGTCGGATGATCGTAAGATGTCATACAACCCTCACTGACATTGCAATCATGAGAATATGGATATGACATTAGTCTTAGATTTGTCGAAATGAGGTGTAAGCATTAAGGTAAAAGAAGTCAGAATGACCTGAACACCTATTCCTTTTGATTTAGCAAGTTAACATAAGCATCAAAGCATAGTTGCTAGAATGACCTAAAATTTCCTTGCGTACAAACATGCCAGACACATGAGAGTTCCTCCTCTTTGCTAAGTGAATGATAAGCATACCAAAGGTGCTCGTAGTGACCCTTACATTCAATTCATAGGACGAGTGTTTGAAATTTCACTTGTAGCGAAAAGGAGTCACTCAAAGAGACAAGGATAAGAACCAACCTCACCAAATTTTCCATATAAAAGGAGTTGAGGTACACATGGACATCCAACACGAGATGAAGGCTCTCATAGTGGACACCCCTCTTATATGGATCCTTTGGATCATTGGAACTAAACCAGAAAACAAAAAGCAAAGAAAAGACCATGCCCCAGTCTTCGCTTCTCTCGATCAAGATAGACGTCTTGGAGTTGCTCTAGGAGGAATGATAAAGCAAAAGACAAGCACTCAAAATAAAAGCTCAGCAAATCTTAAAGAGTTACAAATCTAGTTTCAGTTTGAGCGAATTGATGTCAGATCGAAAGCATACATCGCAAGAAGTCTCAACAGGACGGCGATAGTAGGTGGACACAATAGAATCACTGGTGACTGACGTGAGAGAGATTCTCACAGAGAGATCAAAGTGAAAATAGAGTATCAGCAGGAAGATGCAGTGAGAACCACTGGTGACTGATACAAGAGATCCTCAAGGAGAGGGAACTAAATACAAATGAAACATCAGTAGGCAGACGTAGTGAGAACCACTGGTGACTAATGCAAGGAAGATTCTCAAGGAGAGTGATAGGAAAATGCCCCCTAGACCAAGAAGGTGCCCCCAAGTGTGACCAATTTCAATCCATGTAGAGTTGAGCATAATCTTGAAAATAACTGAGAGTGAGTGCATGAGCTAGCAAACTAAAGCGGGGAAAAAAATGAGAAAGCAAACTAGAGCAGGAAAGCAAGGAGCAGTCATGTAGAGATAAGCGGTTCTGAAATAGGTATAGCCTTGCGGAACAAGAGGCACCTGTTTACCAAGTTTTCACCATCTTGGTAGAGATTCTATTTTTGCTACCATGATGCCTGTTTGCCAAGTTTTCATCAATGACACTTTTTTTATTTTTTTATTTTTTTTGTATTTTTTGTATTTTTTGAATTTTCAATTTTTTTGGATTTTTTTGGATTTCAATTTTTTTTCGTATTATCAAGGTGCTTGTTTACCAGGTTTTCACCAGGATAATAGATGCATCAAAGTGCCTATTTACTAGGTTTTCACTAAGATCATTTTTTCAATACATTTTGCAATTTTTAGGATTTTTTTAGGATTGAGTATGTACAAGAGCATGCAGAAGATGTCTCAGTTGTAGAATCACTTTAGGTGCAAAGCATTGATTAGCTCTTTGAGTTGTTCTCCTTTAGTAGTAGAGAGTTGATAGGCACTAGACCCAAACGCTGCAGTGATAACATACGGCCCAAGCCAATTTGGTTCAAACTTTCCCTTGTGGATCTGTTGTTGTTGATTCTTGGGGTTCTCTCTTAGGACAAGATCACCCACTTGGAATTCCCTTGGTATGACCTTCTTATTTTAGCTCTTGGACATCCTCTTTTGATATGCTCTAAGATGATCAAATGCCACTTGTCGACGTTCATCTAGTAATTCTAGCTCTTGTAGCTGAGATATTCTAGTATCTTCATCAGTAATGAGGCCCATCAGAGAGACTCACAAGGTAGGAATCTCAACATCAATAGGCAACAAAACATCCACTCTGTAAACCAAAGAAAAGGGTGTGGCCCCTATCGGTGTTCTTATACTTGTGCGGTAATCCCATAGAGCCAAATTAATCTGGAGATGCCAATCTCGTCCAGATTTTTGAACTGTGCAATGCAGGATCTTAAGGATCATCTTGTTGGATGCTTCTGCTTGTCCATTATCATTGGGATAATAGATGGAAGACCAGTGCTGAATGATTTTGAACTTAGTGCATAAATCTTTTAGATCCTTGTTCTTGAACTACCCCCCATTGTCAGTGATTATTAAGGAGGGTACACCATATCTACAGATGATGTAATTCAATATAAGCCTGGCTACAGATTTTCCATCATCTATGGTCAGAGGTACTACCTCAACCCATTTAGTAAAATAATCTGTAGCGGTGATAATGAACTTGTGTTCTCTCGAGGAAGAAGGATGAATCTGACCCACCAAATCAAAGGCCCATTGTTGAAATGGCTAGAAACTGATGAAGGGAATGAGCTCCTTGGCAGGAGCATGAATCATATTTCCATGTAACTGACACTGTTTGCAAGATTTGGAAGATTGTGTAGCTTCTTTTTCCATATCCGACCAATAGTAACCAGCTCTAATAAGCTTACAAGGCAATGTCAGGCCATTCGAATGAGAACCACAGAGGCCTTCATGCACCTCAGGTAACGTGTGTTTAGACTCATCATGCTCTAAACACCTAAGGAGTGTACCATCTAGACCTTGCCTATACAAGTCATTAGCTATAATGACATAGCATGAAGCACTATGGATTAGGTGATGTTTCTCATTCCAGGTGGAAGTGTTTGGAACAATCTGGTCATAGAGGTAGGATTAGATATGATGGTAGTGGGATGAATTGTGTCCAATGGTTGAGCAGATCATCCTAGATTCAGGGGTATTGTAGGCTGGGTAGTGTAATGTTTCCACCAAGAATTCATGTTGGAAGTCATTTTATGGCATCTGTAGCATAGAGGCAAGAGTAGCCATTGCATCAGCTTCTTTGTTATCTGCTCTCGGAACCTGCTGGAAAGTGATATGTGCAAAGTATTTTCTTAGATCATCGACCATCTATTTATAAGGCATGAGCTTTTCATCCTTTTTCTAATAGACGTCATTGACCTGATTGATGACCAATTGTGAGTCTCCAAAGACTTTAAGTTCATCTACTCTCCATTCTATGGCTATCTTCATGCCATTGATTAGGGCTTCATACTCAGCAATATTATTTGTACAAGGAAACAACATTTTGTATGCCTTTGGTAAAGAGTACCTCTATGGGGTAATGAACAATATTCTGGCACCTGACCCCTGCTAGGTGAACGATCCATCGAAGAACATATTCCATGTTTGATGTGTAAGAAGCATTATGGACTCATCTGGAAACTCAATGTTTAATGGTTCATGATCCTTGAGGGGAGCTTCTACCAACTGATCTGTAATTGCTTGTCCTTTGATGGCCTTTCTCTCTACATACTCAATGTCAAACTTACTAAGTATCATGACCCACTTTGCCAATCTACCCGTGAGGGCAGCTTTGCTGAGCAAGTAATTTAATGGATCGATCTTAGAAATGAGTCTTGTAGTGTGAGCAAGCATTTAGTGCCATAGTTTTTGTGAAGCAAACACCACTACTAGGCAAGCCTTCTCTATCGAAAAATAATTCACTTCATATGAAACCAGTGTTCTTCTGATGTAATAAATGGCTCGTTCTTTGTTATTCTGATCTTCTTGAGCTAACAAGGCACCTAGAGATGTATCTGTAGCTGAGATATAAAGGATGAGTGGCTTCTCATGAATAGGAGGCATAAATATTGGTGGATTTTCTAGATATTCTTTGATCTATTGGAGCCCTTTGTCACATTCTTTGTTCCACTCATAAGTCACACCTTTATGTAAATTCTTGGTGAATGGTTGTGACTAGTCTACTAGTTGTGCAATGAAGCATCAGATAGACTATAACTGACCTTGGAGACCTATCATCTGACTAATGTTGTGCGGTGGAGGAATTTCCATGATAGCTTGAACTTTCTTAGGATCTACCTCTATGCCTTTGGCAGATATGATGTAACCCAATAGCTTGCTAGAAGTGACACCGAATGCACACTTTTTTGGGTTGAGCCTCAGACTAAATTGTTCCATTCGATCTAGTATAGGACCTAGATCTATAAGATGTGCTTTTCATTGCATGCTCTTAACCAAAGTGTCATCCACATAGTCTTCCATCATTTTGTGCATCATGTCATGAAAGATAGTGGTGACAGCCCTTTGATATGTAGCTCCAGCATTTTTAAGCCCGAAGGGCATGACATTCCAATAGAAAGTTCCCCAAGCACAAGTGAAGGCTATCTTTTCTTGATCTTCTAGTGTGATCTTTATCTAATTGTAACTAGAGAAATCATCCATTAGAGAGTACATTTCATAGCCAGCCGTCATGTCCACAATCATGTCGATGTTGGGTAATGGGAAGTCATCTTTAGAACATGCTTTATTCAGGTCCCACAAATCTATGTAGACTTAGATGGATTTATCATGCTTAGAAACTGGAACTATATTGGAAATCCATTTCACATAGTCAATGGCTCTAATGAAACCAGCTTTGAGAAGTTTTTCTAACTCTACCTTGACTAAGAGTGCCACATGTGGATGCATCTTACAAAGCTTTTGTTTGATAGGCTTAATGCCTGGTGCAATAGATAGGTGATGTATGATTAGATTGGGATCCAATCCAGGCATATCAAAGTAATTCCATAAAAAATTGACTTTCTTACTTTGAAAGAAACTGGTGAATTCTTCTTTCTCTTCTATAGATAGTGACTATGCCAAATGAATTGTTTGAGGTGCAAATTTCATGCCCAAGTTCATTGTTTGGGTTGGTTCAATCAACACTGATGATCTTTCTTGAAAATGACTTGGAAGCGTATCAAGTATCTCATCCTTGGGCACCTCAGAGAGGTTTTCACCCTCGAATACGTCTTTTATTTTTACTTTTTTTGGCTCTGACACTGCCACAATGTGGTTTTCACCATCAAAGCATCTATTCTTTTTTCTTTTAATTTTATGATTGAGATACTTGATATCAACTTTACTCATGTTGAAATTGTCTTCAGTGGTGGAGAACATTATAGGTTTGACAGCGTTGAGGTAACATGCAAGATTATAGTCATTCTGCAACATAAGGACTTCACTGGATGGAGAGGGAGAGTTCCAGTTGATGAGCTCGGGATGGTGGAGTGAAAGATAAGTGGTGGGTTCAAGTGCATTCACTGTATATTAGTCATCAAAAGCGCAGACAAGTAAGTTGAGACCTAAAGCAATCTCATCCAAAGGTGTGTTTGAGTCCCTTCGAGACCTCACATCGGAAGTAGAGGGTATGTTAATGTTAGTGGAATCACACTTGGCCGTCCTAACACTAGACCCTTCACCTACTTTGAGAAGGTTTTCATACACATGAACAACATCTATATCTTTATCAAAAGTTCCATGAGATAAGGAATCAAACTCATACTCATGTGAGTAGTGATGCTTGATATAGGAATTCCATCAACACTGGTTGTACCATCTAACTCATTTTCATCTCTTGTAGTATTGATGGTTTTCTGGTTTTGTTCTTTCTTGAACTTCTCTTGAAAGGATGATGGCATGTACAACTCACTTGCATTATTAGGATCAGTAGTTTGGATTTCCATCAACCGCTCATATGTCAATGGGGTGGCCAAGGCGGTGTCATCAGAATCTATGTCAGTCTTTGCATTACTGACACATGGTACAAAATCATCTGGTTCTGCAAGGAATGCAACAAGATCTGGAGGAATCGGATAGGGAAAGATATCCTTGTCAGAGTTGTCCTCCTGACTTGCAACTATGGTAGTGTCTTGAGGTTTTGGCTGGAATTTTGGTTCTAGTATAAATTTTTTAATCCCTAAATGAAACAAAATTTTATTGAAGCCTAGACTTGTGGTATCTTTGGTTGGATGACTTATGGCTTCAATTGGTTCAAGTAAGCCATTGTCATTCACCCCTATAGGGCCACTCCCTTTGTAACCAAAGCACTTCATGATTTTGAAGGCTTCACTGTATGGTTCTTGTTCTAAGTCATGAGCTGGAGTGGTTGTTTTAGATGTGTCCTTTCCTTTATAAACCCAAGTTGTAATAGCCCTATCCTCATCCTCATCTTCTAGTGGCATTGTGGCCCATACAAAGTCACCATCATAGACTATTTGAGGAGAAGCAATAGAAGGTTTATTGCTCTCAGAGGGTCTCCCATAGGAACATGGAGATGGAGGTAGAGCTGCTAATGATAACATAGGTTCAATATGATATCCTCCCATGCCTGTATCTTTGATTTTTAGAGTCTGTTCCATTTCTTTGAGTTTGGCATCAAAGAATTCAATAGACTCTCTGTTGTTTGGGACAAAATTGTTAGCAATTTGTATGAGTGTATTGCAAGAACAGTCCATATTGGTAGGAACTGTTACTTCTACTCCATGGAATGAGAACTTGATACATTGATGATATGTGGATGGAATTGCCTACATTTTGTGAATCCACGGTCTTCCCAATAGTATGTTTTATGCAAGAGGAATAGCTAGAACTTGGCAGATGACATCCCTCTCAACAGGTCCAACTTGAATTGGCAGCACAACCAAACCTTTGGACTTTCATTCCTCTTCATCATATGCCTTGATGGTGATTTTCTTGCAGGCATCTATGCAATCTTCATCATAGTCTAATTGGGTGAGCATCTTAGCAGAGAAAATATTAAGGCCAGCACCATTATCAATGAGGATGTGGCAGATGTGCTTTGGGCCTATCATGACTTCAATATGTAGAGGGGCATTGTGTGGATGGCTCAGTGAATGGTAATCTTCCTTGGAGAAAGATAGATAATGGGGTGAGGTCAAGTGACCCACCATGGATTGAAACCAGTCAAGATCCAAATCTTTTGGGACATTTGCCTCAGTGAGGGCTTTATCAAGAATCTGCCTATGAGAAGGCAAGATCTTCAATAGCTCAAATATAGTGATTTGAGCATTGGTACATTACAACTAGTCTAGGATGATGTAATTAGTAGTGCTAGGCATGGGGACCAATTTTGGGTTCTTATTGGTGGGGCCAATAATAGCTTTATCCGTAGGTTGTTTCAGTGTGGATGTGGAAGGCTCAAGACCCTTAAGAATAATATTTGCACAAGATTGGGTAACAATGTTCGCACAATCCTAAGATTGCTTTGGTTTGGAAGAGGGAGACACGGGGCCTCATAGGACAAATGGAGTCTTAGGCCTAGGAGCATATTCACTCCCTTTGATGGTGATCACATCACAGTATTCGGCCTCAACAAGTTCAACCATATTAATGACATTGTCATTGGTACTGTATGTTTAGTTAGCCTTAGTGTTGGCATTCTTGGTCTTAGAAGATTCACCCTTCTCATGAGGAGGAAAGGGGTCCTTAAATGCTTGATGATCTGAGTTCTTGTTATGACCGCCCACAACAATATCACCATTTTCGATAAAATCTTGGATCTTATGTCGAAGTTGAATGTAGCTGGAAGTTTTATGACCCTTATTTTGATGGTAATCATAGTATGCAGTTTCATTCCACCATGCAAGTTTCAATTGTGGATCATAAGGATGCAAATTTTCCAGAGGAGTGAGTATTTGGTTTTGCACAAGAGTCTTGTAAACCACATCAAGGGATTCTCCTAGGTAAGTGAACTCATGTTTGGGTCGAGAGATCCAAGGTTTGTTTCTGGAAAATCTAGAAGGTTGCTAAATATCTTTTGTATCCTTTTCAGTGGCTTTGGCTGCCTGCATATTAGAGGTAAGGTTGAAAATAGCCTTTGAAGGTTTTGGGGTCACATTGTCAACAACTCCATCATTCACAACATCCCATTTTTTGTTGACAAACTTACCTTTGTCTTTTCTTGAGGAGGAAGACCCTTGTTTGTTATCCTTGTGCAAAGTCATCTCTCCTTTCTTGACCATGAAAGCTTCTATCCTCATAGCTTTTTTAATCATATTATCAAAACTTAGGGGACCTTGCAGCTGTACTAGATATCCAAAATCAGGGACAAGATTGTCTAAAAAGATACCGAGCTTTTTGGACTCAGGTAGTTTGCGAGGATATTTTGTACAGAGTTGTCTCCATCTCTGGAGAAATGCCAAGAAAGGTTCCCCTTGTCATTGTTTCATATTGCAAAGGTCTCAGATATTAACTGGATGTTGGATATTGTGTGAATAGTGCTGGAGGAACAAATTGGCAATCTCATCAAAAGTCTTGATGCAAGTGGGTAGTCGAGAGAACCACTCCATAGTTGACCCACCCAGGCTACATGGAAAGAGATGCATGAGGTAGGTCTGATCATGTATGAACCCCATGGATAGAGCACCAAACTCTCTCAAATGATCCTAGGGATTAGAGGTACCCAGGTATTTGCCGTACTTGGGAAGTTCTACACCTTCGGGAAAAGGTGGCATACGAAGACTTTTATCGAAGGGGAAAGGACATATGTTTTCCAATGTGAACTATTATGCTGGTTTATCCTTATCCTTCACAAGTTGACTGATTTGGTCTTGCATGTCTCAAACCAGCTTTTGTAGCTTAGCGGTCTCGGATTCCTATTCTTTGACCACAAGTGTCTCTACTTTGAAATATGGGGGTAACTTGCCCCCTTGTTTGGCCAGTTCTAGAAATTATTTCTCCTTCTCTTCTATAAGGAGAATTTCCATCATCTTGAGAAGACTTTTATTGGCTTTTGCGGCATCTATGTCACTTTGGGTCATCTCCTCATCATCATTACCAAGAATTTCAAAAATGCTTGGGGATTGATATAGATGTTGTTCATTTTGAGATTGATCATGACGCTAGTCATTTCGAGAGTGATCATGAAGTTGGTCATTTCGAGATTGATCATGACTTTTTTTGTATTCACCCTCTTGGAATTGGAATGAGTCTCTAATCTTGTCAGTGTGCGAGTGTGCAATGTGCACAGACTTAGTATGAGTGTGTGTAGTATGTCAAGAGGTCGTGGCAATAGGGTCGAAAGGCTCGATAGGGTCAAAAGGGTTGATAGGATCGATAGGTTCAATAGGATCAATAGGGCCAAGTTCAGATGGTGAACTTTCAAAGTTTTATTGGTCTTGGAACAGTGGGTTATGATGTTCCTAAAACAATAATTCAGGCTATGTTTGAAACAATGAATTATAACACTCCTGGAATACTGGATTCCAATTCAGACTGATATCTATGCGGAATGAACATTATGATGCTAGGTCAGCTGATAGGAGATGAGGATCAAGATGGGATCTTTTTTGAGGCAATCGATGAGGTGGAACGCGAGGATCCTTTGTAGCACTCAGATTGTGTGATAGATTCAGAATGACCTCTTCCTTGATTGTGAGATCTACCTCTACCTTGTCCAGTACCACGTAAGGGGAATATGTTGCCACTTCTAGTTGTAACAGTCATAGATAAAGATTAAGTAATGAGGGAGGACTTAAGATTATGCTTAGAACTCTATCTCTAGGATAGCAAAAAAAGTGATAAAAGTGAGATGCACCTGGCACGAATCGTCGAGAGTAAGGCTAAAATAGCCAAGATGTGACTATCGCGTTGCAAGGCACAAGAACACAATAGGAAAGGGCAAACAACAAAGAGACAATGTAAGTTTAAGCAGTAATCGCTCAGTTCTCAACTTGAGACACCTAGTTTCAGGCAGTGGATAATAGGAGAACAGGTAGACAGACCCCAGACATGAACCAGATTAGACAGAAAGTTGACCAGTCAACGGGAATTAGCTCATTGTTTTGCAAATCAGGAAATAGTCTCGCGTGAAGAAATAAAATCTTGTGTGAGGAAGTGTTGAACTACGCATGAGGATGTGTTGTCTCATGTGAGGAAATGTAAAGGAACTGAAATCTTGAGCGGGAAAAGACTAGAGTTTGATAGTTTGACATAGTTTTTGACACAGAATCAGATTTTGAGACACAGCATGAGCTATTCTCTGGTAGAATTTCTAGTTTTCAAACTGATTTAGGACAGTTTTGAATTAGTAAGTCTCAGTTTAAATGTTGAAGCCAATCATTTACAAGCATAAAGTTTGGACCAAGAAATAGTAATGCAATCAGTAGTCACAAACAGTTCTATCGAGGACAAAGCAACTTGGAAGAATCATGGGAATCTTGACAAGTTTGATCATGTTGGACAGTTAAAGACTCAAAACAAACACTCAATTATCCCTACAAAAAAAATGGTAGAGAAGACAAAATTCATGCCTCACAACTTATGTGCATGCGTTCACCTCACACAGTTGTGTCACCCCCTAGAGGGCACCCATGTTTTTGATGTTTCCAAAGACTCAATAGTATATGTTCAAAGGTTACCCTTGAAGTAGGGGCCAGTGTCATATACCATGTTCAAACATCCAGGTGCATGCCTATGGTGAGAATCTAGGGCAGAGATTATTCCCCCTCCCTGCGCAAAGATTATGTCTCCTTTCGGAGGTGAACCGAGTAGGTAATTAACTAAGAGAGTGTTTAATAGGCTTCTATTCACACTAACCTTTGATGCCCCTAATATAGGGCTAGGGCCTCATAGCCACACTGAAACATAAAATTTATACAACCCCCCAAGCAGGGCTAGGAGCGGCACCGCTCAGTACAATAGACAGAGCTTTCTCAAGATGATACTCATGGATCAAGAGAAAGAAGTTAACATGGCTTTGGAGTCTATAGACTCAATAAAGCTACTTTATTATAGTGAGGTGGAATCACCAGCAATAGGTGTGTACTCACTTGGGTCATTCCTAGAGGTTCAACTTCCGGCAGGCCCTCTAAAGGTGACACAGACTTGGGCTTGGATCCAAGGGTCAGATTTTCTGATTCTCTCAAAGAGAGAAGAGCATAATTCTCTACCTCTTCACCTTACCCAAACACACCAGACATGTCTATCACCAAGCTAACTCCTCTTCAACCAATCCATAAGCTTTTGGGTTTCTAGTTCTCTCAAAGAGAGAAGAGCATAATCCCCTAACAAATGGACGTGCTAAAGATTTGTTACATTTCCTTGCTTCCCCAGGTATCTATCATGCTAGCAAAATCTGGATCTCGGATTCATCCATGGGCATCACTTCCATGTAATGAAGAGCCTATTACCCTATCCTGCTATCAAGACCCTTAAGAAATCTTCACAAGGCCCTAGTTAAACTATGTGAATAAAGCAGTAAACAAACATAATGTTTTTAAAATGGCTTCGAAAAACATCCTGCAAGAAAACCATCAGTAAGTATGCATAGTTATATAGTCTTCGTGAAATGTCCTATAGCCCACTGTTATGCTATGTCAAAAAAAATAGAGATATGAAAATCATAGCAAGTAGCAAATGTTATAAAATAGTAATAGGAAATTGCAAAAACTAAAAATTTTAAAACTCTGATATCATGACTCACGCAAGGAAATGCACAGTCCCATGTGAGAAAACACCTTTTTCATGTGAGGAAATGCCAGTGCTAGCAAAACTTTGCACGATATAGTGGGAATCTTCACGCAAGATTTCGTACCTAGGGATGTATGGACGTATGAACAAAGTGCAGAATTTTAAAAAAGTTTTAGAACTGATGAGGCCAAAAATCAATTTTCTACCCCACGATGGGCGCCAAAATGTTTAAAACTGAATGTGGACCTCTTATTCAGCCATAGACTTCAACAGTCTTTACTCATTAGCCACATACAAAAATGAATATGAATTACTCATTTCGCACACCCATATGAATCGACCTGTTGCCTCCTATTTAGGTGGGGTTTTGAGTAACTCTCAGAATTGAGAGTCCAAAAACCATAGACCAAGCTCTAAAATGGAGGATTTAATGCTAGAAAATGAATATAATTGAAATTAAGCTAGAATGAGAATGCAATATTAATCTAAGAAACTTGTAATGAAAGAAGCATTAATCTAAGAACATGGTAAGCAAACTAAATTAAGCATGAATATGCATCATTAATCTAAGAATGGAAATTACTCTAATATGCAGTATAGAAAAAGCTTAAAGTGCAAGAGTGAGACAATAATTTGATAGAATTTTGATGCTCAAAAATTGCCTCCTCAAATGAGGAATGAGAGGGTTCTATTATAGAAGCGTCCGAGTGGAGATTGAAGAGTTTCTTGCAAAGAAACGGTCGACCCTTCATCTCCTTGGTGGGAGGTGAAACAATTTGGAGAGATTATTTAATTAAATAAATGAAATATGGCCACATGGGAGACTTTTCCAATTACTTGAATAATTAAATTCAAATGAGGATATTTCATTTAAAGAACTAAATATTATTTAATTCCTCTTGATGTGTATTAGCTAAAAGGGGTGGAATTAATTTAATTAGAGTGCTAGGACTTTGTAATTAAATCAATCAATCATAGGGTTTATTTAGCCAATAAATGTAGATATTTTAGGAATTAAATATAGCATGTGATTAATGCAAATTTAGGGTTTTTTGCATTTGACACTAGGTCAAGTAAAGTCAATTAGGAGACAGAATTGCCTAGTACAATAGGACTTTGATGATATAGAAATTTGAAGGAATGCACCAAAATTGGTTAGGATCGCAAGATGCCAATTTTGGGGTATTACAGTCCCCACCTCAACATTATCACCGGCATCTCAAGAGAGTGGAAAGGAGATATCATTGCTGAGTATGCAAAAGACCCTCAAACCACTGAGATTTTAGAGGGAAGAATACCCAATGAAGATTTCAAAATCCATGATGATGTCATATTTTATAAGGGAAAAATATTCTTGGTTGATCAGTCAAAGGTTAAGAACAAGATTCTGAGAGAGTACCATGATAACTCGTTATCCGACCATCAAGGGTACTTAAAGATATACAAACGTATTAGAGATAAATATTCATGGAAAGGATTGAAAAAAGATGTACAGAGATATGTGCAAGAATGCATGATTTGTCAAGAAAATAAGACAGAACAAACACACCCCACGAGTTTACTCTAGCCATTGCATATTCTTAACCAAAAATGGGAAAGCATTTCAATGGACTTCATAACTGGATTACCTGGAGTTCATAGGAAGAATAGTATCTTTGTGGTAGTAGATAGACTCACCAAATATGTACCATTTTTTTTCCATTTCCACATAATACACAACACATCAGGTAGAAAAACTCTTCTTCAAAGAGATATTCTAACTCCATGGTCTACCACAAAATATTATCAGTGATAGGGATAGAAAATTCATTAGCCAATTTTGGCAGGAGCTTTTTAGACTAGCAAGAACCAGTCTAACCCCTAGTACAAGCTACCATCCTCAAATAGACGGGCAAACCAAAATAGTGAATAAATGGCTGGAAGGATATCTAAGGAACTATGTCACTAGTCAACAAAGAGCTTGGATAAAATGGTTGCACCTGGGTGAGCATTGCTACAAAACTACGTACCATATTTCTATCAGCATGAGCCCCTTTAAAACTCTATATGGATATGAGGCCACTACTTTAAAAAATCTAATCCGTCTTGAGAGCCAAGTACCCAACACACAAGATTTTGTCCAACAAAGCATGAAAATTCTAAAAATTCTTAAAGAAAACTTACAACATGCCCAAAACCAACAAAAGATCTATGTGGATAGAAATTGCATCGAAAGGACATTTGATGTTGGAGACCTAGTATTTTCATGACTGCAACCATATAAAAAATCCTCAATTAAGAAAATCGGGGAAAAGAAACTTAAATCAAGGTTCTATGAACCATATAAGGTATTGAGAAAGATTGGTGAAGTAGCGTACAAACTAGAATTGCTCGCGAATAGTAAAATCCTTAATGTATTCCATGTCTCCAGACTTAAGAAGGTTTTGGGACAACAGATAAAACCTTGCACAGAATTACCACCACTTGATGATGAAGACCAACTCATCCTAGAGCCAGAGGTCATCTTAGACACTTGGGAAAGGAGGCTAAGAAATAGAGCTATTACAGAGTACTTAATCCGATGGAAGAGCCTGCTCGAGGAAGATGCCACTTGGGAGAAAGAAGAAGTTGTCAAATTGATTGAGGACAAGCAAAGTTGAGACGAAGGGACTATAATGACCCTCGATTAATATGAATCCTTGTCAGTTCTCCATAGTAATTGTAAATCCTCACAGCATCAGTTGTTAATCGAATAATGAGTTAATATTTAATTTGTCCTGAATCAAAATAATATTAATTATTAATCAAAAATAATAATTAAATTACTTATTAAATAAAATAATTTAGGTATTAATAACCAAAATAATAATTCATTATTAATAATATAATAAAACAAATAACCAAACTATTAATTCGTTTATTTATTTATTAATTACTAACCAAAAATAATAATATTTAATAAAAGAAAAAAATGACATAAGGTGAAAGGTCACGACTCTTCAGACTGTGCCGCTGCATATAAAGGCAAACACATGAAGGCTTAGGGAGGATCGTCATTAGCAATCACTCACGAAGCAAGACAAGGAAGCATACAATTAGCAAATAAGACAAACTCAATAGGACGCAACACAACAATATCCGACTAGAAAATAAGAATCGATGGCAATACAAAAGAGGATCGGAGGCCAGTAAAATAGGAAATAAGACCTATCGTTGATATTACTATGGACTGCATAAATACCTGACTCAGTGAGGAGAGAAGAAATATAAATAGCGGACTCCAAGTGAGCGGAATAATTAATCCCATACAAGAAATTATGCAGATAACACTCAGGGAGAATATATGAAATAGTCTCAGTCAATAAATATAGATCCGCCTCCATTTCCCATCACTGCACAAAGAAATTATCACCACATCCACAAAGAACATTCATATCAAATATCCACCTGTAAATAGCAACATAGACCCTACGCATATAACCATTCCATTATTGCCATGATTGAAACCAATGCAGATATATCAAGTTGTCCAGGAAACACTACCTCTCCTCTAAATAAGTTATCCATAATAAATAAATAAAAAGAGACATTCTCAGTCCAGGATTAAGACTTTTGAAGACTTCAAGAGGAAATAATAAAAGACAAAAGAACTCGGGAAATTAAGGCAAAGGTTTGATGATCTATTAAAAGCTTCAATGCTGACATTCCATAGAGGAGTGTCGAACTGAAGCAAGGCAGGGATTGAACATCTTTGAAGGTTAGTATACTGAAAGGAATAGATCATATGCATATGAAGGGATGGATATACCAGTGTGGTTATATAAAAGGTCTAGGATGAAGAAATTATCTCCTAGGAAGGATGGATACATCAATACTGATTATCCATAAAGTCTTAAAGAGAGTAAATACCGTGAGGAGATGGTTTTTAGTGGAGAGATGTTCAAATAACTAGAACCCCAGGAAGCACTCCCCTAGGAACTAAGAAAATGATCACAACCTCTCCTTAAGAAGAGACATAAATTGGGCATTAGAACTTCATTTTCATTGTAATAGATAGAATATATCTCATTTCCTGTTGATAATTGTTTGGGTTACTAACATATGTTATAGGTTTATTAGCCAAGAGATTGTGAATGTTAGTCAGAGGATCAGGGATATTATAGATGAAACCTTAAAAGAAAATATGGAAGAAATATTCAGATATGAACAAGAAGTTTCTATTGTGAATGAACAACTACATGATACAAAGTTAGAAAATACCAACGTCCTAGGAGAAACTGAGAAACTGGGAGATGAGAATGAAAAGTTGAAAGGAGAACTAAAAGAAGCCACAAGCCTGTTGAATAAGTTCAATAAGAGTTCTGCTAAACTTGATGAACAACTCTCAAACCAAAGGAGAAACAATGAGAAACAAGATTTAGGGTTTTCAAAATTTGAAGTCGGTGAGTCATCTGGTACTGAAGGTTGATACAAAAGAAGACAAGTCAGCACCTAAGGTGATCAACAACAAATATGATAAGAGGAATTACAGAACAATGTGTTTCAATTGTCACAAAGAAGGTATACTTGATGAGGGTAGCCGAGTTCAATTTGCTACTACATAATCAGCCTGACTCTGCTCGGAGATCCTTCTTCTAAATCTCTCAGGGCATTCACTACCCTATACCAAAATGAGCCACTGGGGACTCGATTTCTTCTCCAAACCTAGTCCTCACCAAAAAGTTACTTTCTCCTTCACCGAATCTACACAAGTAGATTTACCCTTCTCATTCTATTAATGCTCCTACAACATCTTCCTAACTTGTTTACCCTAACCGGACTATTACCGAGCTCGCCTAGGGTAAATTTTCCAGATTCAAGCTTATTGCCTCTCCTACCAAAAACAAAACAAAGAAAACTATGTACAGGGGCTCCTCTTGAATTCCATCCAGGAACATGACTTTCATCATGGATTCAGGAACCTTGAGGAGCCATTCAACAATTACAACAAAACCAGTGAAGAACTTACAACTTGCGAGTAAACCAAAAATGAAAGCAAACATCTAACACACAACAAAACTGAAAGCAAACATCTAAGCACTAGAGTGTTTATTCATCGACTTGACCCATTTTGTACTCGGTCATCATAGGAGTGAATGAATAAACACTTTACAAACCAACTTAAAGAAAATCTAAAAATTTTGCAAGATCCCTAATCTTAGTTATCGAGGTGCTCCTGCACCATACTCCCCCAAAAGATAAAAATCAACTTCCAAGTGATTGGATGAGGTCGGGGTTGATGCCCAACTTCTTGAATTTGGTCTCTTGCACCCATGTAGCCTTAGAATCAGCTTTCCCTTGCCACTTGACCAGGTATTCCATGTAAGTCTTTGTTCTAGTCTACTTGGCAACTCTTGAATTTAGGATCTTTTCTACCTTGGGCTTTGAAGTAACTGGAAGTTTTAGTGCCTTGAGATCTTCTACAGTTGTTGATAGATCAGGACCTTCTTCTAGAATTGGTCCTTTGTAAAATACAAGATCTGCCACATTAAAGATTGGAGATAAACCCATATTAGTGGGAAGGTCAATCTTGTAGGCATTAGACCCATACTTTGCCAAAATTGCACAGGGGTGTATCTTCCTCATTTGAAGCTTACTCAAAACACCTTTTTGCAGTCTTGCTTTGTTCAGGTGCACCATGACTAAATCTCCTACTTGAAACTAAGCATCCCTTTTCCTTTCATCTACCTTCTGCTTGGTGTGAGTTGTATTCTCCATTAATGTCTTCTTCACAACATCATGGACTTCTTTCATGGATTGAGAAAAATCTTCTGCATAACCACTCTTCTCCATATTGTTTCCAAGATTCCTAAGTTCACATATACCTCTGGGATGGATCCCATACACTATTATAAAAGGGCTTTTTCCAGTGGATCTATTGATTGTATCATTATAAGAAAATTCTTCTTGTGCAAGCAACTGATCCCATGATTGTCCATATTCTTTTGTGAGGCACCTCAAAAGGTTTCCCAATCTTTGGTTCACTACTTCAGTCTAACCGTCAGTTTGTGTATGGAAAGCTGAGCTAAAGGAAAGGTTTGTACCAAGCTTCTGCCATAGGGTCTTCCAAAAATGACTCATAAACTTAGAGTCCCTGTCTGATACAATGCTTAAGGGTAATCCATGTATCCTTATTGCTTCTTTGAAGAAAAGATGTGCTATATAGCATGCATCATGTGTGGTTTTGCATGGTACAAAGTGAGCCATCTTGCTAAATCTATCCGCAATCACAAAAATATTGTCCATGCCTTACTTAGTCTTAGGAAGTCCAACAACAAAATCCATGATGACACATTCCCAACGTCGGTCTAGTATTGGAAGTGGTTGATACAATCCTGCATTTGATGAGGTCCCCTTGGCTTTTTGACAGACTATACAAGTCTCTACATACTTTTGAACATCATTGTTCATCCTTGGCTAGTAATAGTACCTGTGTACTAATTCTAAAGTCTTATGCACCCCAAAATGTCCACTTAATGACCCATTATGTTTCTCTTGTATCAAATTATCTCTCATTGAATCTTTCAGTACACAGAGTTTTCCTCCCCTAAATAGAAGACCTTCTTGTAAGGTGAAATCAGAGTATTCACTATCAAAGTGATTTTGGAAATCTTGACATACCTTATAGATTTCTAAAAAATCTTCATATGTTGGGTACAGGTCTTTAAAACTGTCTATGACAATGCTTCTTAGCTAAATTTCTTACACTGTGAGCAGTCTTCTACTTAATGCATTCACTACCTTATTTTGTACTCCCTATTTGTTTTTTATGGTGAAAGTGTAGGCTTCGATATGCTCCACCCATTTCATGTGCTTATGGATTAGTTTGTCTTGTGAATTCAGAAAACTCAAAGCCTGGTTATCAATAAAGACCACAAATTCTTTGGGAAGCAGATAGTGCCTCCATTTCCTTAGTGCTTGTACTAGTGCATATAATTCCAAATCATATGAGGAATACTTCCTCTTTGCATCATTCAATTTTTCGCTACAAAAAGTGACTGGTTTTCCCTCTTGACTCAAAACTGCACCGATGGCAACATTGCTAGCATCACATTCCATAGTAAACAACTTGTCAAAACTGGGAAGTGTCAGGATAGGTTGAGTTTCTATTCTCTTCTTCAAATTCTTAAATCCTTCATCAGCCTACTCATTCCATTGGAACTTTTCTTTCATACCCCACTTTATGGTATCCAAGATTGGTGCACCGATTTCACTAAATTTCATGATGAACTTCCTGTAGAACTGTGCCAATCCATGGAAACTCCTTACTTCTATGGTTGATTTAGGTGTAGGCCAATTCAAAATGGCTTCAACCTTGCTTATGTCCATCTTCAAGTTACCTTCGAAGATAACAAAACCCAAGTATACAAGCTCTTGCTTCATGAACTCACTCTTTTCTAAATTGATTGCCAACTTCTCTTCATGTAACCTTTGTATTACTAGTTGCAGATGCTTGAGATGATCCTCCTTGGTTCTGATGAATACTAGAATATCATCCAAGTATACTACAACCCATTTTCCAATGAAGTCCTTCAATACTTCATTCATCAATCTCATAAATGTGCTTAGGGCATTGGATAATCCAAAAGGCATTACAAGCCACTCATAGAGTCCCTCGGTAGTCTTGAAAGCAGTCTTCCACTCATCTCCACCCTTTATTCTTATCTAATGGTACCCACTCTTAAGATCTATCTTGGAATAGTACTTAGCTCCTCCTAAGCAATCCATCAAATCCTCTATCCTAGGGATCGGGAATCTATACCGTATAGTGATCCTATTAATGGCCCTGGAATCTGTACACAACCTCCAAGTACCATCCTTCTTTGGAGAAAGAATAGTGGGAACAACACATGGGCTTATGCTCCTTCTGATTAGTCCTTGATTCAGTAGCTCTTGAATTTGCTTCGCTATCTCCATATTTTGTTGTGGGGTCATCTTATAGGCAGCCCTATTGGGAAGTGAAGCTCCTGGGATGAAATCAATTTCATGGATAACAGATCTCATCAATGGTAGACTAGCCGGTCGACCATCATTTATGATGTCCTGATATTGACTCAGTAATTCCTTGACTTCTAAGGGTAATTCTTCCCTCTTGTTTCCCTTGCCATTCTTTGGCTTTAGGACCAAATCAAAGCCTACTCCATCCTCTTCCTCTAATGTGTGTATGAACTCTTTTTCACCTAATAGCAGTATGTTAGGACTCTCTTTCTTCACTTCACCTTCTTCCAAAATGGACTGTATCTTGAAGGTTACTCCATCCTTCTTGAAGGAATATGAGTTTAACTCCATTATGTATTGCAACTCACCTAAACTGCTAGGGTCTTCCTAACAATAAATGACAAGCATCCATGGGCAGGACATCACACAAAACACTATCCTTCTACTTCCCTATGGAAAACTCTATCCAAGCTTGCTCATTAACTAACACATGTTGATCCTTATTCAACCAAGTGACTCAGTAAGGGTTAGTGTGAGGATCCTTTTCAATTTTAACTTTTCTACAACTTCCATAGAAATTATGTTATCGGTAGAACCATAATCTATGATAACTTTTCAAACCTTACCTAGCACCTTGCATTTGACTCAGAAAAGAGATCTTCTTTGGCTTGGTTCCTCCTTGATAGGTTCCTTGAGGAGTTCTCTTCGGATCATCAAATTGTCTCCCATCTCAGAGTCTAGGGCTACTTCTATTGTCTTGTTGCTAGAAGATTCTCCTTGAACATAGTTTGTTCTCTTCTCACCTCCTTGGGATGTGGAACTCTTCTCGGGACACCTATAGGCTAGATGCCCAAACTATTGATAGTTATAACACTTCATTGAAGAGAAATAAGATCCTCTTCCCTAGTTATTGTTCCTTCCTCTTGAACCATTGCTTGAATTTCTTCCTCGGTTGTAACCTCCTCTTGTGTTACTGGATTCTCCTTGACTCTCATTGGTTTTGGACTCACTTTGATTTCTTGTTTCAATGTTCCTTTCACCGAATCCTCCTCTGTGACTTCTATTGTCTCTTCCCCTTCCTCTTCCACTTGTATCCTACCTATTCTTGAGCTTCTCCTCCACCTTTAGAGTGAGTTGATAGCACTGATGTACTGTCTTGGGACTTACAAGACTGAGTTCCTCTTGGATACTCCATTTGAGGCCATTCAAATATCTAGCCACTTTTAGGCTTTCCTCCTCCATTACATGTGATCTCAAACATAACTTGTTTAAACTCTTCGGTATAGATACTAACCTCAAGATCCTTTTGCCTCAAATTTTGTCTTCTCTTATGCAACTGTACTGCATAATCCTCGGGGAGATATGTTTCTCTTATCTTAGCCACCATGTCTTGCCAACTGGTTATGGGGTTCTTTCCTTCTTTAGTCCTTTCATCTTGGACAAACTTCCACCAAGTGAGAGCAATTCCTCTCAATCTTGTCTTGGCTATTTTGACCTTCTGAGCATTGGTCACATTGTCACAGTCAAAGTGATTTTCCAGTCCTTCTATCCATTCTATGACTACTTCTAGTTCCATTTTTCCACTTAATAGAGGCACACCTTCCAAAGACTTGCAATTCATTACCTTCAATGCCTTCAAGAACGGCTCTTCTTGAAGCACAGGGTTGGGTTCTGGCACTATGTCTTCTTCAGCCATTATCTTCTCTTTTTCATCCACTTCTCTCATTCTTTCACTAACTACTACAGTTCTCAGCTGCACTTCCTCTAACCTGGTTGCCATTTCGGCCAACCGCTCCTTTAGGAGTCTATTCTCCTCTTTTTTCTCTTCCACACCTCTTGCTAGTTCTGCATTGGACACCATTTTGAATGAATCAACAAACACCTTCTGCAAGAAACACTCAAACAATTACATGCCCAAATATTTTAGGGCTCTGATACCAATTTGATGAGGGTAGCCGAATTCGGTTTGCTACTACAAAATCAGCCTAACTGTACTTAGAGATCCTTCTTCTAAATCTCTCAGGGCATTCACCACCCTATACCAAAATGAGCCACTAGGGACTTGATTTCTTCTCCAAACCCAGTCCTCACCAAAAATTTACCTTCTCCTTCATTGAATCTACACAAGTAGATTCACCCTTCTTATTTTGTTAATGCTCCTACAACATCTTCCTAACTTGTTTACCCTAACCGGACTATTACCGAGCTCACCTAGGGTAAAGTTTCCAGATTCAAGCTTATTGTCTCTCCTACCAAAAACAAAACAAAGAAAACTATGTATAGGGGCTCCTCTTGAATTCCATCCAAGAACATGACTTTCATCATGGATTCAGGAACCTTGAGGATCCATTCAACAATTACAACAAAACCGGTGAAGAACTTACAACTTGTGAGTAAACCAAAAATGAATTAAACTATTAGCTACACAACTTACAACTTTTTATTAACTGGAAAATTAAACTATTAAAAAAGAAAATCTCTCTTCTTCTTCCGGTATTCTGAACCCCTTGCCTCTATTTTTATGCTTACTTTTATTACAAAAACCTTCTAAATCAGAATCAGAAAGCTGAGATGCCATAAATGACTCCTTCACAATTCAGGATGGTTTGGATTGTTGCTTCTATCGATTCAAATGGTACGAAATAGTTTCTACTATCCATACTAACATTGCAGACAAAATTCCACCTTTACCAGGCGTCAACTATGTAAACTCCACTGGTAGTACCAAGCACCAGCATTATCGAGCGTCAGCATTATCGAGCACCAGTAATACCGAGCAGCAACATCTACCAAGCATCAGTATTTACCGAGAAACTTCTCTACATGCTGAGAAACTTAATCTCAGGTTCTTGATGCCTTAGCTAGCTCTCTTCAGGCTTATTGACTACTTCTAACACACAACAAAACTGAAAGCAAACATCTAAGCACTAGACTATTTATTCACCGACTTGACCCATTTTGTACTCAGTCATCACAAGAGTGAATGAATAAACACTTTACAAACCAACTTAAAGAAAATCTAAAAGTTCTACAGGATCCCTAATCTTAGTTATCGAGGTGCTCCTACACCAATACTACTAATGTATGTAGGTTTAGACCTATTGGACCTAATAGACCTAATGCACCTATTGCTAGATCAGGAAATTTTCATGGTAGATTTGAAGGTTGCAGATTAGAAGATTGCAGATGTTGAAGGAATCAAAAATTAGATGAAACAAATATGGGCTAAGAAAGGTGTACCCAATTATGCTAAATTGATAAAGAGCTCTACAACATCTGGCAATGTGGATAATTTATCATCAGGTTAAGTCAATACTATTGTCTTAGGGGGAGAAAATCAAGTAAGATCTATAACTGATCCCCTAAGTTGTGTGAGCGGTAAGTTTTATCAGCATATTTAGGTGCCTATGGATGTTTTGGATGAATTTTATGAAGAATATTATATTTAATATGATTCTATATGACCGCATAATGATTTTTATAAAATTGCGACCTCTTGATGTTCTAACCGGTTGCAAGTGGTTAATGATACTATTTGACCATTGTATTGAGTGTAACATTATTAAATAGAAAAGAGAAGGCCCATTGTCACATTTCATTCTACAAGATGTGGTGAGAATTTGTGAGTGATTATAAGGAAATTTGAAGTGATTTAGATTGTTAGTTGTGATCTTATGCCAAGATTTAAGTAGTGATCAAGGAACCCTTGTTATGTATGTGGAGCCTAATCAGACTCAAGTTCTTTCAGCGCAATTTCCCCCCAGACTTATCTACAGGGGATTGGGGGCAGCGCCCCCAATTTTAGAGTCAAGGGGCAGAGCCCCTTGTGGGGTCCTGGGGAAGCATTTTTTGCTTTAATTAGGTGAAGTCAAAAATACTTGTAAAAAGGGCTTAGGGTTGGAGATTTATTGGATGAGGGTTTTTTTGTAGCTTCCTATGGCAGTATTGAGTTGTAGGTTTCAGATTGTAATCACTGGATAATAATAAAGATATTGGACTCACTGTTGGTGGACGTAGTCAAGGGATTGGGTGAACCACGTTAATTTTTGTGTTATTGTGTTCTCTTCTATGTGTTAATATTTTCATTTTTCTGCTTATTATTCTAATAACCCTAATCGGCAAGCAAAGTGGTATTTCTCTGTGTTGAGGTTTTATACTTTATTGTGTGAAGAAAATTATTGTTGGCATTATGGATACTCTTGTATTGGTCAAAATTAATGAGAAATTGAGGCCATTTTTTTAAGTTGCATCTTATGAACGTGGTGGAGAATGATCTTGTAGGTGCTTTATCTTTGATACCCCATGGTTTTTTGTTGACCAAAAACATAAGATCATTTATCCATTGTAAGGTTGAATATTTTGGTTTCAATGCTTTCTTCAATGCATATACTAAACTGTGTAATGACTCTAGATTGAAGGGAGAACACAAGCATTTGAAAGATAAGGGTTTTACCTATGTTTTTGACCTACCCAATGATCTAAAATTTGAATGAATCAAATATGTGTTTAGTTGAGTGCATGATCATTTTATCTAGTTGGATAGACCGCAAAAGATAACTAAGGAGATCATTCATGCAGTAAATGGTTTATGTGCGACTGGTATCTTACCTATTTTGAGGATGATCCCTACAAATGAAGTTACACATCTAACAAAGTCAAGACAAGATAATTGGGCCATGACAACTAATGATATCAAAGATATCAAGGTCAAGTTTGCATCTATGGTAATCAGTTACCAAGTATATCAATCGAGAGATTGAACAAAGTGCTTGTTGGTGGAATTCATGTTGCATATTGGATGGTGAAGGATAATGCAAAGTTTGACCTATGTGAGGTCATGCAAAGTCAGTTCTTTGTGAACATGGAAAGAATCACGAAGAATAAGAAAAAAAATTTCAAGTATGGTTAAGTCCTGGTACGTATATTTTTCTATTTTCAAAATCATTTCCCTCGTATCGGAAATGTTTAGTGGTCAACCAACAAACTGGTAGTAGTGGAGATTAATGAATGCATAAGAATGCTAGGAAATAACTTTAGTAGTTCTATGTGGGGTTATTTCAAAGATTTTCAGAAATGAATGGAGAGGGAAAGGATCCTAACTAGTATTATGGAGAAGCACAAAGAGGAAATTCATTTTTATTTTGGATGTCAATACATGTAGTACAACCGATAAATTCCTAGGCTTTATTGATGGGATATGAGGTATATGGTGTTATATTGTCACTCCATGTTGATAAGTTACTATCCAAACCGATTGATGCTAGTACTCCTAGGTTTGGAACTTATGAAGAAACCTATATGAAAATACACTTACAACTAATGGAACTAGTGATAGAGAGAAGAGTAAGGAAAAGATTTGATGACCTAGCCAAGAAGAGTGGCATTACCAAAGAAATGATGGATAAGATAAGGAAGAAGTTTGTGAGTGAAGAAGATGGTACTTCTGGTACTATCAGAGAAGTAGAGGTAGGGTTTGTATCTTCTACAACTAGTAAGGCTATAGGAAGAGAAACTAGAAGTTCCACAATGATAAAGGAAACTCCTTCCCCTATTACTAGAAGAAAATAAAAGAGGAAAAAAACCATTTAGACTGAAGCAACATTGGTTAAGGAAGAAGAGAAGACACCTGAAATTGAACAGATAAATTACAAGAGAAATAAGGGTGTAACTCATGGCTATAAAGAGGAAAAATGAAAGAGTAAAAAAAAAGATACAGTAGAGGAAGAAGAAGCTAAAACCAAATTTGGCAAAGAGCAAGCTGAATTGAGGGCCAATGGTAAAAAATAAAAGGTTGTAGGCATAAAAAGTTAGAAATCAGTCAAACTGATGACTACAAGATCTAAAATAATAGACAACATAGTTGAAGAAGTTAGAGAATATTGAAACATCATTAAGGTAAGTGGATCATATGATAACTTTAATGATGAAGATAAGCAAAAGATTGAAGAAGTTGTTATATGCAACATGCACAAATTCTGCAGAGGGTCTAGTGAGCTAAATAAAATGATACACGATACATTATTCAAGATGATTGATGGTAGGTGGAGGTATGCTCTAAAATATGATAAAGAAATGTTGGAACAAGCTTTGGTCGAACTGGAACTTGAATTACTAGTTGAATTTGTGTAGAGTACTATTGCATCCCTAAGACCAAAATTTAGAACAAGGAGCAGAGTATGCAAAATAATCATTGGTTAATCTCAGATATTTTATGATGAGACTCTTGATATCATGAAGAAGGAATTGGTGAAAGAAGATAAACCGGTGGATGATAATAAAGAGGAAAAACAAGAACAAGATACTATCATTGAAGAGGTAATAGTAGATGAGTTTGTTACTACTGAACAAGTGATTGAAGAAATTATCATTGATATACCTTCTAATACTCCTCAACAAGTTCTTTTTATTGAACTTGAAGATGTGCAAAGAGAAGAATGTGCACATAAGGATCATACATTAGAGGTTGTACCTATTATAACTACTATAGTTGAACAAAAGAAAGATGAATTTTCTATAGAGGTTATGAACATGATAAGAAAGATGAGACTCATGAAGATGATGTTGCAGCACATTCAGTAAAGAGGAAACTAGATCTAGGTGTAAGTTCAAGTCATAAGAAGGAAATAATATCAACATCTATTCTTGAGGAAGAAATTGTAGATGAGCTTGGAGATGAGGATGTTGAGGTCATCCAAGGACCTATTGATATTTCCAAGATGAGTCCCAGTGAACTAATGAGAATGTGTAAAATAATGAATTTGAAACCTAAAAGGGATAATCTTAGAGATGAGAAGAAACAAGAATAAGTACTTCTATAAGCTAGAGACATTCTTGCAGATCTTGTATCTAAAGTTGACTATGATCCTAATGCTACACCGATTGAGAAAATAGATACTTTGATCAATGCTATCACTGATGAAGTTACAAGTTTTTTAGGAAGCTTCAGAGTATGGAGAATAGATGAATTATGAAAAGAAGAGGACTGATAAGTTAATGGAGTTTATAACATCAGATAAAGGGATACTTTCAGCTCATGTGAACTAGATGAAGGAAACTTTGAAGGAAGTCGGTAATATACTTGCCAAAGTTTCTGATTTTTCTTTGTTTACTAAAGATTTAGAGTAGAAAAGGAATGAATCTCAATAGTCATTGATTACTAGTTTTGATCCTTTTACACAATCAAAAACCACTTATGGATCACAAGTGAAAATGGTTAATCATAAGTTGAAGACTATTCAAGAAGAGAAAGACAAAAGAATAAATACATTGTTGGAGTTGCAAACCTATTTAATACCTACAGTAGATGTTATGCAACAAAATGTTAGAGAATCTGGGGTAAATCTTGGGTTACCAGACATGAGTATACTTGAATCTATGGAGGAGTTAGCTTCTATTCTACATGAGAAGATTCATGCAATGCAACATTTGCAGAAGTCATGGGTGAATTCTTTGGAGTACTTGCCAAAGTCAATTTCAAAGAAGTTTTGAAAGGATCTGATCGGTAAGATAATTTTATTTTTGACATTCTATTATGTACCTTTGTGATTGCTATCAAAGGGGAGTGATTGGTACAATGAAAATGTAGTTAGAAGTGACTAGTACCACATAATACTTAAATTGTTACAATAAAAATAGTGGTTTTATGTGTTATGCTTAAATTGTTTTACTTCGATTTCATAGCTATACTTGCATGTGTAATTGTATGGAAGTTGTTTATAAGCATGATCAGATTATTGGTTGAATTTGTTCATATCTTATTTACACTAATTCACTCCCCCCTCTTAGTGCCTCCTATATCTACACACTTTTTATTTTGTGATTTTGGTGATTTTGAGTTTCTATGTAGGTCTAGATTCCTCTAATGCAAGTGTGGATTAATCATAACAATTGAATGGTGTAGAGCCACAATGTCATCATTTTGATACACAATCATAATGGTATCTGACAATGTTTGTTATTTTTTCATACTTACAAAGATTTGATTTAATTGCTTACTAAAATGACATAATCACGACATTTTGTGATGAACTCACTTTTAAAGCAGCATTCACTAGTTTAAGAGCCACAATTGTAGATTAGAGGACACATTTTCCTGGTAAATATCCAAAATAGTTAAAGCAAAAAAGGTCATCATAAAGCATGCACTCGAATATAGGAGAAAGAAGGAACAAAAATGAATCAACAAAGAATTCAAACACATAATGAAAGATGAAGAAGATTGTGATAGGTTAGAACAAACCTCTTTGATGAGGTTTCATAATATTATTACTAGTTATTGAGAAAAATATAATTTGCACATTACTTTTCTTAATCTTTATCCACCGGCTTTCTACTTAGGGATTTTTGTTACTCATTTTGGATTTACAGTGTGTGAGATGGAAGTGGGTTTATCCTTATGCTACATTAGATCACACTTCATTTGGTGCTTAAAATTAACTTCTTCTTTTTTCATTTTTAGCCTTAAATTAGATTAGATCACATTTTGATTTGGGCTTAAAAATTGAACAATTTGTCTAATGTGTCTAGTGCAGTTGCACAATTTGTTCTAGAACCCCTATTTTTAATTTTATTTAGAGAAGCCTTCTTGGGGATTTCATCACCTCACGTAACAACCTAAAAGTGGTAAATCCCTATAGTCTCTATATAAACAAGAATATATACAAACCCTAGTCATATACTTGAGCTATCTCAGGCTTAGTGTGTGAGTGATAGTCCAGGATGGGAAAACATGCTTAAGGACCTAGTGTGGCTAATTAGAGACTTAAGTGTCTCACTCTTGAATTTCATTAGGTCAAGCACCACAAAATATTACTAGACACTATATTTTAGAGGACACTATTTTTTTTCCAAACATTACAATATTTCAGTGCAAGGGGAGGGAAGAATATGCTCCCAAGATACTCACCATATGTTTCCTACGAGGTTGAATAAATAGAAGAGAAATATTCTTTGACCAAACTCTAGAAAAGGGAAAGATAACAAGCACACCCTAAGTATTGAGAAGGTTATTTGAGTTGACAAAAATTTAAGTTGTGAGATGAAATATTGTAATGAAGCTTTGTCCTTAGGCTAAGATTGTTTTCAAGTGTTTTCATTTGTAAGACCAATAAATATCTCAAGGTTTGAAAAGTCCTTGAAGATACACAAATCAAAATAGTCTGAAGTCTTTCAATTACCATATTGTCTTATGTGTGTGATATTTGTATTTGAAAAACTGGTTGATAATCAGATTTTCAGAAATATAAAAACACTATTGACATTTCCTCCAATGAAATTATTCCCTGATTTTCATGTACATTCCCCATAATTGTCTGACCATTTAGTAGACCATTTTCCATAATTGTTGCATTCTACTATGTAATTTCTATATATTTCTTCACATTTGATATGGTCTACTACATAGTTACATTATTCTAATATGTATTATCTAATTAAACATCACAATTGCTACTATTCTGCAATGAAATCAAATACCCATATGATGCATCTGCCAGATATTAAAACACATTTGTTGTATTGTTACGATGTAATTTCTTGACATGTCTTATAAACTTTCAAATTAGGAAAAAAAATAGGGTTACTAGATAAACTCGCAAGACCTATTCATACCAGAAGCATAGTGATTGGCATATTGTAGGTCACATACATCACTTAGTGTTTCCTTGTTATATACACTATTTAGGGTTTCCTTGTTGCATACATCATTTAGGGTTTCCTTTTGCATACATCATTAGGGTTTCCTCTTTGCATACATCATTAGGGTTTCCTCTTTGCATACATCATTAGGGTTACCTTGCACATTCTAAAATTATAGAAAATCACATAAACATAGGTTGTGTTCCCTAGGGTTGGACATCTTTGCCTTTAGAGTCATCTCTCGAAACTAGAGGGGTCACCTTTTAGACACTTTCATAGTGATTCTTAGAACAATTCTTACCTCCTCAAACCATATTTTTGTCATGATTAATACCTTGTCAACTTATCAATACCTTTTCAACTTGTCACTCTTAGCGCAAGCCGGAGGTCAAGAAAATTCTCAAAATTACTTAGGTTGTCCCCTAAAGTTTTGTCCTCAAAATTTCCAAAAATTTCCTTTTAGGTCTCTTTTTTCAAAACTTAGTCTCATACCTTAGATGCTATTTTACCTTTTTTCATCCAAAATTAATGTCATACCTATTCATCATAATCATGAATTACCTTCTTCATATTATATTTATCTTAGTCAATTCCCCCAAAAAAAATTCAAATTTTTTTTACTCCCGTACCTAGTTGTCACAATCATCATTTACCTTCTTGCATATTGCATTTACCTTATTCAATTCCCCAAAATAAAAAATTCTATGAAAATTAGTGTCATACCTAGTCATCATAATCATCATTTACCTTCCTGCGTATTTCATTTACCTTGGTCACATTCCTGAGAAAGATTAACATCTTACCTAGTTGGCATAATTGTCATTTTCCTTTTTTTGCATATTCATAGTCTCATGTGTAGAATAGATCCTTTAGAGTCATTTTCATTTTCCAATCACATGTTCTTAAAATAAAAAAGGTCAAATGGATCCCAGAAGGGACCCTAAATCTAACCCAACCAACAACATGTTGGCATTGTGATAAGTTTGGGAGATGTACATTGGTTGAAATTATAGGAAGTCACTAGTTTGGTTGTCAATGATGGAAACTAAGTCAATAAAATCATTTATCATAATTAGTGAAGTGAAAGATACAATCGGTGTGAATTTTATGTGATTGGTAGTATTGGAAATTGGTTAAGTCCAGAATATCAGTAGACAAAGAGGTCACAATTCAGTAGTGGTTGTGATAAAAGAGAAAATTTGAGGTGTGGTCATAGATACAACATCAACATGGTTAGATTACAGTGTGGTTTTGACCACAACTCATTTGGTTGATAGGTAAGAGAGTTTTGGTTGACACAGTCTTGCAGACAGGTAAGAACACTTGTGTTCTTGAGCATCAGTTGGAAGATTTCAAATCGGTAAGTGGTATAGATGTTACAATGATATTTTTTATTATGATAAAATTTAGTTATGGTTATAGAATTTATGAGCTGGCATTCTTGGGATTGGTGCCACTATTCAAGGAAGAGTTAAGGTAGTGCATTGGAGTAGTCAAAATGTGTTTGACTATCTTGGAGATATAACCTTAAAGATCTTAGTTTGAGATGATGTGGTCTAAGGAAATGTATTATTACATTTTCTTTGTCATTTTGATACATGGTAACTACGCGGGAAAGGATTTGAATTTCATTTTAGTCCGTGCTAGAAGTATATTTAAGGGGTACTTCTCATATTGAAAAAGAGAGTTGGTTGTTGTTGTTTTATGATATTGTAAGGGTTGTAATAAAGATTAATGATATCAATTAGGGTTTCAATCACATATCTAATAGAGGAAAAGTTTTGAGCAGTAAATAGATTGGATATGACAAGAAATCAGTGCTATATCTAGATCATTCACTTGTTGTTCCCTAGCAGTTGCAACAAGAAAATCCCTTAACTAGGTGACCTTTAACATGTTTCTCATTGTAAATACCTTAACTAGGTTAGATATAAACAAAGTCTTGAAATCCTCTTGTGAGGTAGATATTTGTAGATTTGATTGTACTTCTAACAAGGTACTAGTCACTCCTAACAGGGTTGTACTAGTCACTCAGATTTGATTGTTGTTTTGATATTGTAAGGGTTGTAATAAAGATTGATGATATCAATTAGGGTTTCAATCACATATCTGATAGAGGAAAAGTTGTGAGTAGTAAATATATTGGATATGACAAGATATTAGTGCTATATCTAGATCATTCACTTGTTGTTCCCTAGCAGTTGCAATAAGAAAATCCTTTAACTAGGTGACCCTTAACATGTTTCTCATTGTAAAACCCTTAACCAGGTTAGATATAAACAAAGTCTTGAAATCCTCTTGTGAGGTAGATATTTGTAGATTTGATTGTACTTCTAACAAGGTACTAGTCACTCCTAACAGGGTGAATCTGCAAAAAAGGGTAACTGTAAGCTCCTAATAGGAAAAAATCCTTTTACTGTAGTAGTGAGCTTCTGGGTGTCATCCCCACCATGGTTTTTCCCTTTAATCAAGGCTTTCAATGCAAAGATTATTGTGGCATGTGTGATGATTTTGTGGTTGTTTGATATTGTTATCTTTTTTTTGCTCACATCAGTTATATTCTTTTTACTTTTTAATTTATTGTTGAAGTTGGTTAGACTGGTGGTTGGATTAGCCTTTAATCTTTTTGTACTAATTCACTCCCCTCTCAATACCTAATAATTATAACAATTGGTATCGAAACATTGGTCCACTTGGTGATAAGCCTAATATCTTGAGGAAAAGATCTATAAAGATGAATAATTATAGGTATGAGATAGAACTTAAAAATTTACATAAAATGATCAATGAGTTGCAGGATAGGCTGAAGAAGTCTCTTGCAAAAAGGAAAGAACAACTAAGAAGTTAAGTGAAAGCCAAGAATATATTGATCAATTTTATGAAGGAAGAATGTCTGAAGAATCTGAGGAAGCCATTGTAGATCTAATGGAAAGGAACAAGAAACTCAAAGAAGAAGAGGGTAATCTGAAAGAGAACTTGAAGGAGGATATTCTGTCAAAATGTGTGAAGACATTGAAAAGGAAAGAAAAGCTGAATATGCAGGGAAGATTGCAGAAGATGATAAGAAAGTTATTGAGGATGCATTTAAGGAAAGAGAGGAGTATTTCTTTAGGATATCTCATGAGAATTATATCATTCATGAGAAACTTCATGACACATCTAAGGATAATCAACAAATTATGAGTGAAAATGAAAGACTCAGAGAGGAGATTGAAAATTTGGAGAATGACCTAAAAATTGAGAGGGATGCTAATGAAAAGATGAAATAATACAATGAAAGATTGTAGAATATTGATGAACAAATGGAGAGACAAAGAAGACACAAAGACCCTATCATTCTTGGTTACACTGGTCAAGGAACATTTAAAACCGATGAACCACCCAAATGTAAATTTGAGAAACCCAAGATAGATCAGAAGGTAGATCCAATAAATTCTGGTAAGAAACCTAACAAACCTACTTTATATAACTATGGAAAGCCTAGTCATACTGCATATCTATGCAAAATAAAATTGGTGAATAAATATTATTCATTTGATGGATATTGCTATAACTATCATAAGTATGGTCATACTACTTTTGAATGTAGATCTAGATCTAGCAGTAGATCTCATAGTGATAAATTTGATGGATATGGTTATGTATGTGATAAATATGGACACAAATCTAAGAATTGTAGGTCAAGAGTGTATGTTCCTTTCTCTCCAAACAAACCAGTAAGCCCCTATGAAAGGGAGAGACAATTCAATGTCACCTATTCAACATGTGATAATTATGGACATCTAGCTATGAACTGTAGAATGAGAACTCAAAGAGGTAATGTTGGACCATGCAGGTCAACTGGTATGGTATGTTTCATTTTCCATAAGTTCTGTCACCTTGCTAGAGATTGTCAGTTTAGGAACCGGTCACCCAACTGGTTAGATGATAGAAAGGGAAATAAAATCATTGATAGAGAGGAAGTTGGTTGAGAATGAAAATTATCTGAAGGAAAGTAGGAGAGAAACAGGAAGAAAAACCACAAGAAGTAAAATCATCTGAAGAGAAGGCACCATCCTCTGGTATAGAGGATTCTTCTTCAAACAAAGCATATTATTTTCTTAGGGGGAGTACTTAAAGGAAAATCCTTTAGCGATCCCCTAGATCCAAGAGCAGTAAGATCTATATGCACATTATGGTGTAAGATGATATGATATTAGTTATGATAAAACTTTTTGGAATTATGAATGCTTATGTGTCGATCACATTGATCTTTATCTTTTGATATTGGTTATAACTGTTGAAAAAGTACCTATCAGTGAATACGCATTAATCGGTGATAAGAAAATATTCCTACCTTTGGAAAAGTAATGTTTTACTGTTGGAAGCATGTGACATCTAAATATGAACAATAAATAAAGGGAAGTAAATTCACTTTTTACTTTTTCATTCATTTGAGTATTTTAGAACTATTTTAAGCATTATCTTGCATAGGTTGAATTTAAGATGAGTCATCTAAGCCTATTTTTCTATTGATTTTCTATGATCCTTAACCGGTATAGTGAAATTTATCCTTTTGATTCAAAGTTGAATCTAGGTTTATTGTAGTGGTCAAAATGGAAAGAAGCATTGATATACCTATTCTGGTGAACATTGTTGAGAATCCTCAACCTATTTTTAACCTTCATCAGATCAAAGCTACTGAGGTAGATATGATTGGTTCCCTATCTACAATTCCTTCATGAGTGTTGTTGATCAAGGATGTGAGGTCCTATATTCATTGTAAGATTGAGGAACTGGGATTTAGAGCTATCAAATAGGAATATAAGGATATA
Source organism: Chamaecyparis obtusa (assembly GCA_027943335.1). Classification (NCBI taxonomy): domain Eukaryota; kingdom Viridiplantae; phylum Streptophyta; class Pinopsida; order Cupressales; family Cupressaceae; genus Chamaecyparis; species Chamaecyparis obtusa. Next base: position 267,316 of record BSBK01008501.1, read on the forward strand.
ATTTCCCATGGAATTCCATCCCAATTGGATTCACTATATGTTGAGAAGAGTGCATGATCATTTTATTTGGCTGGAAAAATCACATAAGATATCAAAGTTAATTATTCATAGTCTCTGGATTTCAAGCACAAGGATTAACGTGCACATTGAGAATGGTTGCAACGCATTTGGTTAGTGAGCTAACAAAATCTAGACAAGATGGAAGAGTGATGACTATAGATGATATTGCTGAAATATAATTTCATTTCACATATATGCTGATAGGTTATTGGGTATACCAATCAAGCAGAGTTAACAACATGCCCGATGGTGCTATCCATTTTGGTTACCAAATAGTGAAAGATTATTCTGTATATGATTAGGTTACAAGTAGTTTATATAGCCATGATTAAAAATTCAATTTCATCACATTCAAAGCTACTAGATTCACTATCTAATACATCAGAAATAAAAATCTTCTTCTTCTTATATAACTTCTTTTTGTTATAAAATTTATTTTTGCTTGATTTCTCTTTATCATCATCTACTTCATCATGACTATTATAAGGACATTTAGATGCAAAGTGTCCTATTTTACCACAATTAAAGAATTTGAAAGGAAGTTTACCTTTGTATTTACTTTCTCCTTTCTTTAATTTCCTTGAGCGATGTGCTTCAAGAACATCAAGGTCTTCTGATTTTGATGAGACTTGCTTCACCTTCTTTTATGTTTTGAATGCTACTTCTTTGCTTTTGGAATCTTGCTTTCCAAACTTTCTCATTTCATAAGCTATAAGTGCTCCATGAATATATTCCATTTCATATATGTTAATGTCCCTAGTTTCTTCTATGGAACATATTTTAGAATCAAAATTATCAAGAAGAGATCTTAAAACTTTCTTCACAACATCAATATCATCAATTGTTTCACAAGATCCTCTTATGCCATTCACAGTTTCATCTATATTAAGGAGATAGTCTTCTACCTTTTCATCACCTCCCATTTTTAGATCTTCAAAACTTGATTTTAAATATTTTATCTCGGCTTCTTTAACTCTATCATTACCATGATAAGTGTTTTTCAACTTTTCCCATACTTCTTTAGAAGATCTGCAATGCATAACCTTAACAAACACATCTTTAGACAAATTGTTAAGTATTGCAAATTTAGCTTTCATACCTATTTCATACTTATTCTTTTCATCAGGATCTATAGGTAAAGTATTAGGAACATTATAACCATTTTCAACTAAAGCCCAAACATCAACATTAATAAACAATAAGTATGTTTGCATCATAACTTCCCAAAAAGCATAATCTGATCCATAACAAATAGGAACCTTTGCAGAACTATCTTGAACCATTATAAATAAGTATTCCACTCAACCAATATATACCAAAAGTTTTTAAAATTGATGTAGGGAACCTTTCTTTGATACCACTTGTTGGAATACAAACACCATTGAGAGGGGGGGGGGAGGAATCAGTGGTTACTTAAAAACTTATTCTTTTCAATTTTTACAATTATAACATATACTTATGAAATATGAACAAGATATGTAAAAAGAAAAAATTACACAATATTTATAGTGGAAAACCCCTTAGGGTAAAAAACCACTTTGAATATGAAACTTTATTAGCCTCTTGGGAAAATCTTTTAGAGCTACAACTCTAGGAAGCACCAACAGCGTATTTTAGAGACACCAATCCCTTACACCCGAAGTACCAACTTCAAAAATACAAGAAGCATCAACTTCAAAAATGAATAAATGAAATAAAAAATTAGAGGATTGTCTCTGTTACAATACAAATCATGAAATAAGATTTCAACTCCAAGTTGAAAACATTAAGCAGGATTCACTTCTTTTCTTATCTCTCATACTGATTCTTTTACATCACCAAATTATACACAATTATACAAGCTTCTCAAAATGACTTTATCATATCATGAAATTTGTAATCAAACTTAAATAAATACATCTGAATGTAATAGGATAATTTTAATCAGTGGTCTTTAAAATGCTATACCTCTTGAGAGATAAATAACATGTTTCCCTTCAAAATATTAAAGATCCAAATACATATTCATGTGTCATAAAAACATTTGATTAAATGATGATGTAAAATAGTAAAATATTAGTGAATAAACCCTTATCAACCTCTGATATATTCCTTCAACCATTATTCAATTATAAATATCAAATTTGAAAGAAATGTTTATACCATTCAATTTGTTGTCTTGTAGACTACATAGAACTACATAGAACCCTTTTGGTCTAATTTAAATATCTTCTGAATCCTTCAAAAACCTATAAGACCACCTATACTTATTTTTATAGGAATGGATCCCCTAATTATAAATTTCCCTTTTCATTATCCAACATCACATCAAACTGCCCAAAACCCCTTTAGACCAAAACCGGTTATAACTGTCAAAATTGCTAGAAACTGTCTTGGTCGAAAGCACATTTGACCTATATGGACATGTTCAAATCCAAAACTAGCAATGACCCATTTTATAATTTCCCGTTACCTTTTCTTAAAAACCTAATAGTTTGGGTCTTGTTTAACACTTAATATGTTCAAATTCATTTAGACTAAAACTAGGTAGTTATGAAATTATAACTGATTTAACACTCATAATCAACATTAAGTCTTATATACTTAATACTTTATTAACCAAATAAAAAATGATATAATCAATGTATTGGTACATCAATAATATGATGTTAATCACCTCTTGATCACTTTAATCAATTTCCATAATATCACTAAATTTTCATCTTGTGTACCATTATTAGAATTGTACCTTATGTACCACCATAATTGACTAAGAGATCTGACACGTCTTATTGACATCAATGACAAAAAACAAAGAACAAATTACCAAAGGTTCAACATACTCCCCCTTTTGCATTGATTTCAATACCTGAAAAAACATAGTAACCTATGCATGTACCTGTATCACCTATATAGAATCCATCATGTAGCTATATAGATTCCATCAACACATTTTTATCAATATCATTAACCAACCTCATATATCAATCATAATATTTTTTCCTCATGATTTTTCTCCCCCTTTGACATCAATAAAAAAGTAGATACACCAAGGTTTCATTTGCAAAAATTATCATAAATTCTCCCCCTAAAACCTATCACACATTGATTAACTTATGCAAGAGAAGAAAGAGAGAGAACTCCCAATTTTCGTATCAAACCTTCAAAAATTATTTTGAGAGAGGTTTTGTGAATATTTCATCTAACTGATCTTCATGTTTGTCTCCTATAATCTATTCTTGAGGATGGTATTTCTTCAATATTGTTCTTGTATACTTTGTACATGTTGGTTCTAGTGTTCATGTTTGATATTTTATCTCTTCTTCACTTAAACTTTATTTTCTGATTTTCTCAAGTCATTATCATTGTCTTGGAGAAGAGTATTATCCATTCTTGTTTCTTTTTTTATCCTGTACAACTTCATTCACATGTCCCATAAGAAAAATGTCTTGATGATTGTTAGTTTTGTGATATCTTTTAAGTTGTATATATTCCATTTAGATCTTTTACTAGATGCAACCAACTATCCTGATTTAAACTTGATTTGACAACCATGATCATCAAACACAACTTCATATCCATTATCAAAAATTTGACTAACACGTTGAATATTTGACTTCAATCCCTCAACATAATGCACATCGTGAATAGATATTTTGTCACTAAGCATCAAAGAACCCAAACCTTTAATTGTCCTTGAAGAATTATCACCAAAATCACACTTCCACCTTTTTAGTTAATCAATTTGTCAAAAACAATTTATCACCTATCATGTGTCTAGAACAACCATTATCAATTATCCACAATTCATTTTCTTCATAATGTAAATTAATTTGAACAAACATAGACTTATTAATCTTAGGCCTCCATATCTTAGTCAATTTAGTATCAAATTCTTTATCAACTTGTAGACTAGTATAAGATTGATCATTTTGAAATGTCTTAGTTGTGCAATTCCTCATAACATGACCAAAAATATTGCATTTGTAACATCTTAGACCATTCATTTTAGAAAATGAATACCCAAAATGAAACTTTGAAAACCTTCTTGAAATATATTTGTAATTACTTATTCTATGTCCATATTGATGACACATGAAGTAATACCCATCAAAGAAAGAAGTGAACTTGTTTGAAGATCTTTTACCCATGAATGAAGAGCTTGATGTAAGCTTCCTTTTACCATTATAAATATTATTGAAATATGAATTTTTATCTTAATTTGAAGTGATAACATGTTGATCTATGTCTTTACTTTCAGATTTGAATATCTCAAATAAAGATTTATCTTTCTTGTCACTAGAGCATTCTCCAAGACCAAAACCAATTCCAGTTAGATCATCATTTCTTCTTTTTTTCCTTAAAATTTCACCAAAATTAGTATTCTCATGTTTTTATAACTTCTTTTTATATGATACTACTTCATTCAATAATCTTTTATATTCTTGATCTTTAGTACTTAACTCTTTCTTAGTGACAAAGACAATTCTCTTTTGTTCCTCAACTTGTAATTTCAAATCTGTGGCTTGTTGATTTAATTCCTTATTTTCTTTTTAAAAGTTCTCTTTTTCCTTTAAGAATTTATTTTCTTGAACACTTAAATTCCTTGTTAATTCCTTGATCTTTTTAAGTGCATAAAGAAATTCACATTCTAAATCAGCCTCAACAAGTTCAACATCATCATCACTATCTGATTCTTGACAAGTAGTTTCTATAGCCATGAATAATACTTCATTTTCATCACATTCAAAGATACTAGATTCACTATCTGATACATTAGCAATAAAACTCTTTTTCTTAAAGAACTTTTTTTTTTATAAAATTTCTTTTTACTTGATTTCTATTTCTCATCATCTACTTCATCATAACTATTATAAGGACATTTAGATTCAAAGTGTATTATTTTACCACAATTAAATCATTTGAAAGAAAGTTTACCTTTGTATTTACCTACTCCTTTCTTTAATTTCCTTGAGAGATGTGCTTCAAGAACATCAAGGTCTTTTGATTTTAATGAGACTTGCTTCACCTTCTTTTCTTCTTGGAATGTTGCATCTTTGCTTGTGGATTCCTGCTTGCCAAACTTTCTCAATTCATAAGCTATAAGTGCTCCATGAATATCTTCCATTGTATATTTTTTAATGTCCCTAGTTTCTCTATGGAACATATTTTAGAATCAAAATTATCAGGAAGAGATCTTAAAACTTTCTTCACAACATCAATATCATCAATTGTTTCACCAAGTCCTTTTATGCCATTCACAGTTTCATCTATCTTAAGGAGATAGTCTTCTACCTTTTCATCATCTCCCATTTTTATATATTCAAACCTTGATTTTAAATATTGTATCTTGGATTATTTAACTCTATCATTACCATGATAAGTTTTTTTCAACTTGTATCATATTTCTTTAGAAGATCTGTAATGCATAACCTTAACAAACACATCTTTAGCCAAATTGTTAAGTATTGCAAATTTAGATTTCATATCAATTTCATACTTCTAATTTTCATCAAGATGTTAGAATAATTGAAAGGGGTTGAATCAGTTATCCAGTGTCCCAATTCCAAATGTATAATCCAAAACAAATTCCTCTACTTCTGCTACTCGATAAACATAAAATACATTCACTGTCTGTGTTTTACCAATTGTTAGTCTAAACTTATAATAGTTACCAATAAAATCTAACATGTAATATGCAAAGTATGATAACAAACAAATATCACAATCAACACATAACACAAGAGATTTAATGTGGAAACCCTGTGAAGGGAAAAACCACCTGGGACCAGCAACCCAAAATTGTTCACTCTTCTGAAGTGAGGTCAGTGAAGACCCAACCTTGTTAAAGGTTATAAACACACTGTTAGGTGTGACCTTGTTAGAGGATTTTAGACCAGATATTATCGTCCAACCAGCAGTCACTCTGGGGTTGACAGGATAACAATGTTCACTCAATGAATGAAACATCAAAAGACTTTCATAGTCCACTCAGTTAAGAGATTTGACTGTGTACAATGGTTAAATATGTAACAGTAAATGATCTACCTTGAAACAACTTCAATTGCAGTTTACAGATCAATGTTCAGCTCATTCAAATCTTTATGATCAATATACCACTTTAGATTCAATACTATATCAACTTACTGTCTGTCAGTAATTACTCTATGTAGCTCGGTAATTGTTCTACAGCTTGGTTCTTATTAACCAGTATGATCAGAATGCATGAAAACTCCTTCACGCGATAATTATGTAGTATCTTCTTCTTCCGGCTATGTTTCAACAATGAAACCAATGTCTCTTATATAGATGAGTAAATCATTTTCTTTTCCTCCATCAGATTTTGCCACTTAATCATATTCATAGATTTTGTTGCTTTAAGCTTCCTTGGCTGATGTGTCAGTAACACATTTCAATCTGCTCCATTAGATCCTTTTGATTTATGTTAGTCATCGATCTTCATAACACACCTTATCTATTACCTTGATTTCATACACTTTACAGCTCATCACTTTATTGGATAAACTGATCATTAAATTCCTTTTCTGTTCTGCTCGGTTAACAAAGAAATGCGTCAGTGAACACAATCTTGGTTAATACTGTGCTCGGTATACACTACATTCCATCGGTGTATACTGAAATGCTTTATTTACCGACAACACTACTCTGTGTCTTTCAGCTCTATTCTTCATCATAGATGAATGCAACATAATAAAGTTAATTACATCAAGTCATAGACTCATCAATAAGTTACTCAGTGTATTTCTTTATCCTCATCTGACATATACATCTTCCTCATGTAGATATTTTTGTTCTTCATCTCTTTCTCCTTTCTTCAGATATGTCGGTATAGTAACTTACAAGATAAGTATTGTCAAGCTAGTTGACATCAATGAAAACATAATACTGATTTAATCATCTTGCATATCTAATCAACAACTCCTCAGTAATCTTGAATTATGAATTCTCCATTCAGGTTCTAAATCAGTTGTAGTTCATCAATCTCTCCCTTTGGCATTGATGGCAACTCAAGTAATATGAAGTGTACCATACACATACCAACATGTATTCTACAACTCTGTAATAAAATGTTGTACAAGCTCTCCCTAGCTTAATATGTTTAATCACTACATTACTCAACAACATTATATATATAAAAAAAATTACAGCTTTAACAGTCTGCAAATATGATATTTTCAGTTCTTCAGATTCCTGTTTCTTTCAGATTATCTCTCCCTTAGATAGTTCTCATCGATGTCTCCCTTTCCTTTTCATATTATTTATCTCTCCCTTTGACAACAATGCCAAAGAAACAAATAAATAATCAACTCTTGTAGTAGCTAAGTAACTCTCTGTTGTCCATTACTTCCTCTGTATCTTAGTATACTGATATCCCAATCTATTTCAGTTCTTCAAACTTAATCACAACCTTGAACAATATCCAAAGTGTGAACTATGTTGCATCAACATGAATGATCTTTTGATAAGATTAGGCTGATGCAACATCAAGATCATATTAGTGACCGATAGACAGGGGACGGACCCCAAGTCTAGTTCTCAAATATTCAAATGTGTCCTTTGGTAGAGGCTTTGTAAAGATATTTGCAAGTTATTTTTTAGATGTAACAAATTATAACTTCACTTGTTTCTCTTGCACTTGTTATCTTAAGTAGTGATACTTAATTGATATATGCTTTGTCTCAGAGTGCATCACTAGATTCTTTGAAATATTAATAACACTTGTGTTGTCACAGTATATGATCACCGGGTTAGTGATTACCTCATTCATTCCTTCCAACACTTGCCTAATATATGCAATGTTTGAGCAATTAGTAGCAGTAGCAACATACTCTGCTTCAGTTGTAGACTAAGAAATACAAGCCTACTTTTTACTTGTCCAGGTTACAAGTCTTTCACCAAAGAAAAATGCTCCTCTGATGGTACTTTTTTTGTCATCCACATTTCCAGCCCAATCAGCATCGGTATAAACCTTCAACTCAAACTTAACTTCCTTAGGATACCATAATCCATAATCCTCTATCTTTTTCAGCTATCTTAGCAATCATGTGTGATTCTCTAGGATTAGCAGAATATCTAGCAACAATTCCCACATGTGTTATATCTAGTCTACTGTGAGCTACATACATTAGCTTACCAATCATGGATCAGTAAAGTGTCTATTTTACCTCTATAGTTTCATCTTCCTTTGTCAATTTAATTCTAGTAGCCATTGGTGTTCCCACAGGTTTAGCATCTTCCATGCCAAATGTCTTCAAGACTTCCTTTATGTACTTGGACTGTGTGATGAATATCCCATCACTCTATTGAATCACTTGTAATCTAAGAAAGAATTTAATCTCTCTGAACATAGACATTTCAAACTCATTCCTCATGTCATCAGCAAAATATTTACATACATGATCTTGACCTCCAAAAATAATATCATCAACAAAAATTTCAGCAATAAGAATAGTGTCATCAGTATCACCTTTCATGTACAAATTATTGTTTTCACTGGTTCTTACAAATCCAATACTTAACAAGTAAGTATGCAGCCTTTCATACCATGCTCTTGGTGCTTGTTTCAAACCATATAAAGCTTTTTGTAATATACATACCATGTTTCTATTGTCTGGATCAATGAATCCTTCAGGTTGTTCTATGTAGACCTCTTCTTCAAGTATACCATTTAGAAATGCTAACTTCACATCCATTTGATAAACCTTAAATTTCTTGTGTGCAGCATATGCAAGTAGCATTCTAACTCCTTCCAATCTAGCAATAGGTGCAAATGTATCACCATAGTCAATGCCTTCTTCCTGTGCATATCCCTTGCATACCAATCTCGCTTTATTTTTTGTCACTTCACCATTTTCATTCAATTTGTTTCTAAATATCCATTTAGTACTGATAACATTCTTATCCTTGGGTCGGGGTACTAAGGGCCAAGTTTTTTTTTTCTCTATTTTTTCTATTTCCTCTTTCATTGCATTAACCCATTCTTCATTCTCTAATGCAACTTTCACATTTTTTGGTTCAAATTCACAAAATAGACATGTACCTTGTCTTGCTTTGCTTCTTGTCTGCATTCCAGCTTGTCTGTCTCCAATAATTTGTGTCTCAAGATGATGTCTTCTGACAAAACTAGCCAGTACTCAATTTCTTCTTTCTTGTTCATCCTGTTCAGATTCATGTGCTTGCTTGGTAGCACCATCTTGTTCATCGATTTCCCCTTCCTGTTCGTCAGGGTTATTTTCCTATTGACCAGTTATCATAGGTTGTGACTTTGGTAGATAATTAGGAAGTTCAATGTAAGTGAATCTACCATAGTCTTCCGATTCCTTTCTTTCTTCTGTGTTCTTTTCATCAAACTCATCAACGCGAACATTAATACTTTCAATTATCTTATTTGTAACCTTATTCAGACATTTGTATGCTTTACTCTTAGTAGAATATCCTAAGAATATTCCTTCATCACCTTTAGAATCAAATTTCCCATTTCTCTCATCTTTCAGAATAAAAAATTTGCTTCCAAAAATCTTGAAATAACTTACAGTAGGTTTGTGTCCAAACCATAGCTCATAAGGTGTCTGGTTGGTGTCCTTCTTTAGTTGTACTCGGTTAAGCACATATACAGTTGTGCTAACAGCTTCTCTCCAATATGTCTGAGCAACATTCTTTTGTATCATCAGTGTTCTAGCACAATCAATGACTGACCTATTCCTTCTTTCAGCAATCTCATTCTACTGAGGTGTCCTCGGTGCAAGGACATGTCTCTTAATACCATGCTCATTACAGAAATTAGTAAATTCATCAGAGATAAATTCACCTCCTCTATCAGATCTTAAGCATTTTAATTCTTTTCCAGTCTCTTTTTCTACCTTTGCCTTATACCACTTAAACATCTTAAAAGCTTCAAATTTCTCTTTCAAGAACATAACAGTCATCAATCTAGTATAGTCCAACAAAAAGAATAAAGTATCTATCACCATAATAACTCTGAGTTCTCATAGGACCACATAGGTCAGTATGAACCAACTCAAGTATCTTCTTTGTTGAGTAGTCTTTGCTTTTAAAACTAGACTTAGTCATCTTACCTTTCTGACATTCATGGCACATAGCATGATCTAGTTTTGACAAGTTAGGCAACCCTCTAACTCTTTTCTTCTTACTAATCTTGATCATGTTATCAAAATTCACATGACATAACCTCTTATGCCACAACCATGTATCTTCATCCTTCATTAATAAACAAAAAGATTGATCAATATCAAGATAAAATAGATTACCTCTGGACTGTGTACCGGTTCCGACAAGTCTTCCTCTATTATCATAGATTCTTACCTTTTTGCTCTCAAAAGCAAGTCAGTGGCCTAAATTATTCAATTGTGCCACACTTAACAAATTATTGTTAAGTCCATCTACCCAATATGCATTTTCACATTTTATTCTATCATTAATCATTAGTGAACCTTTACCTCTCACCATACAAGGTGCATCATTTCCCATCCTTACAGATCCTCCATCATATTCATCAAGTAGATCAAATTTCTCTATATCACTAGTCATATGATGTGTACAACCACTGTCTATGATCCATGTATCATTTATGCTTACTTTAGATATTAGTGTTGTTTCTTCATATTTCTCTTCTTCCTCTGAGTCATCTTTCATAGCAACAAATACTACTTCTACATCATCATCAGTGTCAGATTTAGATTCAAATTCTTCTACTATGTAACATACCTTTTTCCCTTTGTCATAGCTATCTCGGTTATCTCTATTATTGTGTTGGTAGCCTCTGTTGACTCTTCTCCCATAGTTTCCTTATGATCGGTCTTTGGATCTATCATCATCTTTCTTATTCAGACATCTAGCAGCAATGTGGCCAACTTCTTTACAATTAAAACATGCTAAAGGTAACTTGCCTCTATACCTTCCCTTACCTTTGGGCAATCTTCTAGCCATAAGAGCTTCAAGCTCATCAATTTCATCATCGTTATTACTATCACTATCATTATTCTTATCATTCCTACTACTAGACTTACCAATATTCAAAGAAGACATGAAAGAGGATTCAACAAAAGGTACAACACTATTGTCAAAATTATTTAATTCAAAAGTTGTAAGCTTACTGATCAGTGTGTCAAGAGTGAGGTTTGATGTAGCTCTTGTTTCAAGAATTGTAGAGATCTTGATTTCATAAACTGGCAGCAAAGTTATGAGAATCTTGCTTATCACTATTTCATTGTCAATAACTCCATTGGATGCTCTAATAGCATGTACTACCTCTTTCAGTCTATTTGTGTATTGCACAATGTTCTCACCTTCTTTCATCTTCATATCATCAAATCTGCCTCTTAGGCTTTCAGCTCTGGCTCTCTTAACATTCACATCTCCACTGTATATTAGAGTCAGCTTGTCCCACATATTCTTAGTAGTATCACAACCCTTGATGTCTTCAAATTCGGCATCGGTACAGGCAGTAGAAAGTTCCATCATAGTAATATTATGTTCATTCCTCTCCTTTAGTTGATCAAGAGTTAATGGACCAGGGGTTGGTTCAATGTAGCCATTCTCCATCAGTTCTAGTGCAGAATTCCCAATTCCAAATATGTGCAACTTCATCCGGCTTTGCCATACTGTGAAGTTATCTTTGTTCAGCTTTGGCATTTCCCTCTTATACATCTTGAGACCTTTGTGCTGGAGTCCTTAAAACTCTGTTCTAAGCAACCAAAGATCTGATACCAATTGTTAGAATAACTGAGAGGGGGTGAATCAGTTAGCTAGTGTCCCAATTCCAAATGTATAATCCAAAAAAAATTCTTCTACTTCTACTACTCGGTAAACATAAAATACTTTCATTGTCTGTGTTTACCGATTGTCAGTCTAAACTTATAATAGTTACCAATAAAATCTAACATGTAATATGCAAAGTATGATAACAAACAAATATCACAATCAACACATAACACAAGAGATTTAATGTGGAAACCCTATGAAGGGAAAAACCACCTGGGACCGGTAGCCCAAAATTGTTCACTCTTCTAAAGTGAGGTCGGTGAAGACCCAACCCTATTAAAGGTTACAAACACACTGTTAGGTGTGACCTTGTTAGAGGATTTTAGACCAGATATTATCATCCAACCATCAGTCACTCTGGGGTTGATAGGATAACAATGTTCACTCAATGAATGAAATGTCAAAAGACTTTCATAGTCCACTCGGTTAAGAGATTTGACTATGTACAATGGTTAAATATGTAATAGTAAATGATCTACCTTGAAACAACTTCAATTGCAGTTTACAGATCAATGTTCAGCTCATTCAAATCTTTATGATCAATATACCACTTCAGATTCAACATTATATCAACTTACTGGTCTGTCGGTAATTATTCTCTGTAGCTCGGTAATTGTTCTACAGCTCGGTTCTTATTAACCAGTATGATCAAAATGCATGAAAACTCATTCATGTGATAATTATGCAGTATCTTCTTCTTCCGGCTATGTTTCAACAATGAAACCAATGTCTCTTATATAGACGAGTAAATCATTTTCTTTTCCTCCATCATATTTTGCCGCTTAATCATATTCATAGATTTTGTTGCTTTAATCTTCCTCGGTTGACATGTCAGTAACACATTTCAATTTGCTCCATTAGATCCTTTTGATTTATGTTAGCCATCGATCTTCATAACAAACCTTATATGTTACCTTGATTTCATACACTTTACAACTCATCACTTTATCGGTTAAACTGATCATTAAATTTCTTTTCTATTCTACTTGGTTAACAAAGAAATGCATCAGTGAACACAAGCTTGATTAACATTGTGCTCGGTATAGACTACATTCCGTCGGTGTATACTAAAATGCTTTATTTACCGACAAAACTGCTTTGTGTCTTTCAGCTCTATTCTTCATCATATATGAATGCAACATAATAAAGTTAATTTCGTCAAGTCATAGACTCATCAATAAGTTACTTAGTGTATTTATTTATCCACATCTGACATATACATCTTCCTCATGTAGATATTTTTGTTCTTCATCTCTTTCTCCTTTCTTCAAATGTGTCAGTATAGTAACTTACAAGATAAGTACTATCAAGCTAGTTGACATCAATAAAAACATAATACTAATTTAATCATCTTGCATATCTAATCAAAAACTCCTCAATAATCTTGAATTATAGATTCTCCATTCAGGTTCTAAATCAGTTGTAGTTCATCATAGGATCTATAGCTAAAGTATTAGGAACATTATAACCATTTTCAAATGAAGCCAAAAAATCAACATTAATAGACAACAATTATGTTTGCATCATAACTTCCAAAAAAGCATAATCTGATCCATCAAAAATAGGAACCTTTGAAGAACTATCTTGAATCATTATAACTAAGTATTCCACTCAACAAAAATCTACCCAAAGATGTTAAACTTGATGTAGGGAACCTTTCTCTGATACCACTTGTTAGAATACAAACACCATTGAGAGGAGGGGGGAGGGGTGAATCAATGGTTACTTAAAAACTTTTTCTTTTCAATTAATACAATTATAACATATACTTATGAAATATGAACAAGATATGTAAAAATAAAAAAGTACACAATATTTATAGTGGGAAAACCCTTAGGGTAAAAAATCACTTTGAATCTGAAACTTTATTAGCCTCTTAGGCAAATCTCTTAGAACAACTCTAGGAAGCACCAACACCCTATTTTAGAGACACCAATCTCAAGGAACACCAATCCCTTACACCTAAAGCACAAAATTCAAGAATAAAAGAAGCACCAACTTCCAAAATGAATAAATTAAATACAAAATCAGAGGATCATCTCTGTTACAATACAAATCATGAAATAAGATTTCAACTCCAAGTTGAAAACATTAAGCAAGATTCACTTATTTTCTTATCTCTCATACTGATTCTTTTACATCACTAAATTATACCAAATTATACCAAGCCTTATCAAAATGACTTTATCAGATCATGAAATGTGTAATCAAACTTAAATCAATACATCTAAATGTAATAGGATGAGTTTAATCAATGGTCTTCAAAATGCTATACTTCTTGAGAGATAAATAACATGTTTCGCTTCAAAACATTAAATGTCCAAATACATATTCACCTGTCATAAAAATGTTTGATTAAAGGCTGATGTAAACCATTAAAATATCAGTGAATAAACCCTTCTCAACCTATGATATACTCCTTCAACCATTATTCAATCATAAATAGCAAATTTTAAAGAAATGTTTATACCATTCAATTTGTTGTCTTGTAGACTGCATAGAATCCTTATGGTCTAATTTAAATATCACCCAAATCCTTCAAAAACCTGCAAGACCGCCTATACTTCTAATTAGAGGAATGAATCCCCTACTTATAAATTTCCTTTCTCATTATCCAACAACACATTAAACTGCCCAAAACTCCTTTAGACCAAAATTGGTTATAACTATCAAATTGCTAGAAACTGCCTTGGTCAAAAGCACATTTGACATGTACATACATGTTCAAATCCAAAACAATCAATGAACTATTTTATAATTTTTTGTTACCTTTACGAAAAGGCATAATAGTTTGGGTCTTGTTTAACACTTAATATGTTCAAATTCATTTAGACCGAAACTAAACTATTGAATTAACACTCATAATCAACATTAAGTGCTATATACTTAATACTTTATTAACCACCTCAAAAATGATATAATCAATGTATTGGTACATCAATAACATGATTTTAACCACCTCTTGATCACTTTAATCAATTTTTATCATATCACTAAATTTCCATCTTGTGTACCATTATTAGAATTGTACCTTGTGTACCACCATAACTGACTAAGAGATATGACATGTTTTATTGACATCAATGACAAAAAACAAAGACCAAATTACCAAAGGTTCAACAAAATTATGGAGAATGCACTTACGCAAGTGCAACTTGAGTTGAATCCTAAAGATGTAAAGATTATGGTGGAAGCTTATAGACATAAATTCAAAATAAAAAATAGAGCAACCAATATTCTTATTGGTAATGCACAAATTGTTTACAATGAGACAGTGGAGATATGGAGGAGAAAAATACATGAAGGAGAACAAGAAGAAAAGGAAGAAAAAGTTTTTGATGAGAACAAAAAGGGAAAAGAACCAGTGATTGAGAACATTGGTGATACTTCTACTCATGAAGAAATAATAGGTAATGACATTGTTGATATTCTTAAACAAGTAGAGGACATTGAAAAACAAGAAGTTGGTGTTAAAGAAACCAGCGAAGCAGAAGTTGAAAAAGAAAAAATCAATGGAGATGAGATTATTATTGAAGATATAATAGGTAAAGGTGATTCACCCTCATTATCCCCTATGGAGAAAATACAAAGATTGATTTCCGAGAAGATGGAGGAAATAGTAAGCCAAAAAGAGGTTGAAAAGGAATACAATGTAAAAAGTAAAATTAATCTAGGAGATTCAAGTGTGAAGAAGAAGTAGAAACCAGTGCTAGTTGAAAAATAAGAGGAAGACGAAGTGGAAGAAGAAGAAGTATTCACCACACCAGTAGATATATCTAAATTGAAACCTGTAATACCCCAAAAATGGGCTATAGGTTTATTAACCTCCTACATCGACACTTCGAACAAAATTGACATCAAAGACCTAACTTAAGGCACATCTAAACATTATCGAATCTTAATTGATTATCCTGAATTCTGCATCGGGGAATAGTCCTAGCAATATTCCTATTTATCATAATTATCTTTGACTTAATGATTATTTGGCGATAAATCCAATTTATCCTAAAGTTTGATTAATTGAATATTGTAAATATTTAATTAATTAGACTTAATTCTGCCACTTAATTGTTTAATTGAAGTTAATTCTATTTATTCCTAAATTGTATTATTTAATTTTGACAATAAATCAAAATTATCTTTAATTTTATGATTATTTGGCGATAAATCCTATTTATCCTAAAGTTTGATTAATTGAATATTCTACATATTTAGTTAATTAGATTTAATACTGCCACTTAATTGTTCAATTAAATTTAATCTTATTTATTCCTAAATTGTATTATTTAATTTTGACAATAAATCTAAATTCCTATCATTAATTGATTAAATTCTTATTTAATTAATTAAAGCAAGTTGTCAATTTTTAATAATATTGTTTTTTGAATAAAAGTTTGAAAAATAATTGATTAACCCATAAATCAATTATTTTATTTTTAAAATCAATTAAGTTGGAAGTAAATCACTTTATTATCAAATTAATTCATAAATAAAACATGCACAATCAAGAAAAGAAGACAACTATCAATTATCAATTAAAGCTAAACTCTATTTTGAGTTGAACTCTGCTTTTGCATGTTTTTGTGAGCTAGTTATCCTTTTATTTAAAAATAACTCAAAAATCAACCTAAGTTATTTGAGTGATTTATGGCTTTTTTTCAATGCATCCTCAAAGCCCTAGATTTCTATAAAATCAAGGCTCAGCTCTTCACAAATCATCCACAAGAATTGTATAATCACGCTGCTGAATTGGAGACTGAAGAATCATCTTTGCGAATCCAAGCTTTGTGAGATCAATATTGCATAGTTTTTCATATCATATTAGTTTTCATTTGTTAGATCATTTAGCATATCATAGCATATCAGTTTTCATATCATTGTTAGATTTCATATCAAGTTTTTATCATAATTGCACATAAAATATCAAAAAAATAGATTAATTTGCATCCATCTCATATCTAGAATTGCATTCAAATCCTTCGTTTAGGTGTCATCTAGGTCACTGATCTCGGTCCAATCTAAGAATACATACTCGCATCTACTAGAAGGCAGTAAATTGCCTGGTTAGTTTAGTTTTTCATTTATTGCACGATTTCGATTTTAGCTAACCTCTAATGTTTTACTGAAGTATTGTGTCTACAGATCACGTATAAATTTTCACACACATTTTTGGCACCCACCGTGGGGCCCTGATACGGGTTTCCCTTTGAATTTCATCAAATTCTATTCTTTTCTTGTCTTTTTCTATCCCAGCCATGATTTTTCTTTTCTGTCCGTACATTTTTGTACAAGTTTTGTCAAAAACTCATCTCGGGAAATACACACTATCGTACGATAGTTGAGCAAATTGAGGATCATACCAGAATAAACCCACTATCATCTAGAAGTTAGACTGTCATCTGGTATGATACCCAATGTCGTACGAGTTTCTGGATTGTCGTTTGGAAGGTAACCCACTATCGTACGAGTTTTGGTGCTAGGATTTCATTGTCGTTTCACTTTTTCAGGTAGTTTGTCAAATTTGGTTTTTAGATTTTGGCTAACAGCTAACTCTAACAATTGAAATTCTCTATTTCTGATTTATTCTTACTGGTTTTGATTGGGAAAAGTGCAAGAATTGCTAAAAATAGGTAAACATCTACTAAGTGCGTTGCGAGGAATTAAGGTAACTCTCTCACCTAATAACATTTTGATTTGGGATTAAAATGAACATCTTGCGTGTCTAGCTTGAGTGCCTTTCTTTTCATATCACACAGTTCATTTGGGCTCTAAAAATGAACATAGATTTTCTTTCAGCATCTTTGTTACACATAGTAAATAGGCCCTATGAACACTATTCATGGCTCTTGAGAGAGTGAGTTTCTAGTGAAGCTCCTCTTAATGAAGGAACCCTTGTAGGTAGGGAGGATACTGAGGGAGTCTCACATTCTACTAGATCCGTGTGTCTTCAACTTTTGATTGATACATTCTCTCTCCAAAGAGGTTGATAGATCATAAGGAGTTGACGTCATAGATCTTTGTGAGATAATCTTGGTCTTAGCGTGTTAGATTTATCTGTCTACTTTATTTTGGTGAAGTGAAGAGGTTAGGGGATTATGCTCTACTTCCTTTTTGGATAGTACCAGAAACCTAGATCCTCGAATTTGATCTAGTCTCCATGTGGTATATCTTGTGAGTCACCTTTAGCGAGGGTTAACCATAGTGGACATTCCCTTAATTGGGTCAACCACATTGACAGAACCTCAAGTGGTAATAGCCATTTTCATCGTGGTAGTGACAACCACTATGTAAATGTCTTGTTGGAAGAAATCTCCACAGGTGTGGTCTATTGTTGGGTTGTCAGATCTCCCTAGCAGATCCTAAAGATTAAGTTCTCAAACTATGTCAAAACCCTGGTGTGTCTGGATTCGAGTTCTCCCTCTTAGATCATAAAAGTTGTAGATTCAAACCATTACTAAAAACCCTAGTGAGGCCAAATTTTCATTTTCTAGTAATATGTGCGTTAATGCAAAACTTTTTGGAACATACACAATTAGCACTTCTAAGGATTAGCACAAATAAGTCACTTGATTGTTCATGCACAAGGTTGATTTTGCCCTTGTTCATTGTTTTCAAACATGCTTGAAATCACTTGCTTGCTATTTTGCATGCTTGCTTATCTATTTGGTTACTAAAAAATGAACAAATCTGTTACAGTCCTCAAATCTGGACATTGAAATTTGCAAACAATCTGAAACTCAAAACCTCAAAAATTGCAAAATCTAATGTCAAACACCTTTCTAGAGTCAACAGTCATTTTGTAAAGTCAAAAATTTGTATGACTTTTGGCTATTGTCATTTCATAACCCCTATATTGTCGTATGGTATCAGGTATATTGTCGTACGAGTTTTGCTGCCAATCATTTTCAAAAGTTGAAATTCCTGCAATCAACTGTCGTATGAGTTTTTCAATTGTCATTTCATGCTATACCCACTATCGTACGAGCCTATAGAAAGTCATTTGGGAAATTTTGAAAAGTTGTCAGAACTGTTAGAGACCTAGCTTTTCTAGCCTATTTTTAGAATCTATCAAGAAAATCACTGTGTCAGGAATAGAGCAGTAACTACTGAGAATCCAATCATTTTCCTAGAGTGGCCTTTTGAATCTTATTTAGCCTTCTATTTTATTGATTTGATTCTTTTTCATCTTGTGTCAAAACTTTGTCATAACTATCAATCTTCAATCCATCTTCAAAATGGCTAAGTGTTGTGAACTCGTGTCCGCTATCTTTTGGGAATCTACCCATACATCCAGGGCATAGTCTCCATTTACATCTAATCCAAGCTTTAATCAACCAAACCTTGACAAGGTTGCATCATTTGATCTTTTTGAATCAGATCTTTCTTCAGTTGTCTTCATCCTATTCTTTTGTTTCACCTAGGGTTAATGGTGGAAACTAGAGCTTCCTCACAAGAAATCTGGAGAAGCATCCCATACCTTACATATAACCACTGTCAAGGGTTCAACTCTTGAGCAAATCTACAATTCTGGTCTTTATGAAGATGACAGTCTTGGAAACTTTTGATTGAAATCTGATTACATTCCTCCTTCATCAACTCACGGAGGTAATCAACAAAATCTACATCAATCTATTCCAAGGAGTCATAAAACTCCTAACATGTCTCAAAGAATTAGTACACATGAGGAAGAAACTCTAATCACTGCTATGATGAAATAGATGTACACTATGCAAGTCAAACTTAACAAACTTGAGAAAGAAAAGGAACCTAAAGAGTTCTCCATGGAAGCTATATGCCCTTTTCCATTTGATAAAGACTTGTACATGTCACCATGCCCTAAGGATGATTTTCCACTACCTAACATTGATATGATAGTGGACATGACTATGGGTTTTGAGATGTACTCTTTAATGGACAGTTTTTTGGATATAACCGAATAAAAATTGCTCCAAAGGATCAAGAGAAAACTACTTTCACATGTGCATGGGGCACCTTCTGCTAGAATGTTATGCCATTTGGGCTTAAAAATGTTGGTGCTACATATCAAAGAGCCATGACATCTATTTTCCATGACATGATGCATAGGACTATGGAGGATTATGTGGATGATACTTTAGCAAAATCTATGATTAGAGCTAAACATCTAAATGACTTGGGCAAGCTACTAGACAGAATGGAAAAATTTAGTCTTAGAGTAAATCCTAAGAAGTGTGCTTTTGGTGTCACTTCTGGAAAGCTCTTAGGGTACATAGTTTCAAAGAAGGGTATTGAGGTTGATCCAGCTAAATTAAAGGCTATAATGGAGATGCAACCCCCTAACAATATCAGTCAGATGAGGACATTGCAAGGAAGAGTTCAATCTATCAGAAGATTCATATCACAGCTAGCAGACATATCACAACCATTTACAAAAACATTACATAAAGGTGTGACCTTTGCATGGAATGAAGAATGTGAGAAAAACTTTGATCATATCAAACAGTATCTATCAAATCCTCCAATATTGATGCCTCCTATTCACAGGAAGCCATTGATCTTATATGTCCCCACTACAGATACATCACTGGGGGCATTGCCTGCACAACATGATGAGGACAAAAAGGAAAGAGCTATATACTATATCAGTAGAACATTGGTTGCCTACGAAAAGAACTATTCAATGATTGAGAAAGCTTGTCTAGCTATGATCTTTGCATCACAAAAATTGAGACACTACATGTTAGCTCATACCACTCAATTGGTAGCTAAAATTGATCCACTAAAATACCTACTAAGCAAAGCTGCCCTCACGGGTAGATTAGCCAAATGGGTCATGCTCTTAAGTGAATTTGACATTGAATATGTGGAAAGAAAAGCTATCAAAGGATAGGTAATTGTTGATCAATTGGCTGATGCACCTATGATTGATGATACACCAATGCAAATGGAATTTCTAGATTCCTCTATCATGACTCTTTCTTCTAGAGAATGGTAGTTGTTCTTTGATGGCTTCTACACACAGAATGGATCTGGAGCAGGCATATCATTCATAACTCCTCAAGGATACTCAATTCCAAAAGCATTCAAATTAAAGTTCCCTTGCACAAACAATATTGCAAAATATGAAGCCCTTTTGAATGGCATGAAACTAGCAATTGAGTGGAGAATAACAGAGATACACATTCATGGAGACTCTCAACTTGTTATCCATCAAGTCAATGATGTGTACCAAAATAAAGATGAAAAGCTCATTCCTTACAAGAGAATGGTAGATGATCTTAAGAAGTATTTCATATCTATCACATTTGAGCAAATTCCTAGAACGGAGAACAAGGCTGCCAATGCAATGGCAACACTATCTACTTTATTACAGCAGCCTGAACATGAGTTATGCTACGAGTTCCTGGTGGAAGCACTATCTTATCCTGCATATGACTCCCCTGAAACCTACATGATTTTCACTGTTGTAGGTCATGATTCATCCAAATACAAAAACCTATTTTCCTATCTCCAAGACCAAATCACTCCCGATACCTTCAACCACCATGAAAAGAGATACTTTATCTATAATGCCTCCCGATATGTCATCATTGGTCATGATCTTTACAAACAAGGTCTAGATGGTACGCTACTTAGATGTTTAGAATGGGAAGAGTCTCAACGTGCATTAGAGGAAGTCCATGAAGGTATTTGTGGGTCACACTTGAATGGTTTAACACTAGCTCAAAAGCTTATTAGGTCTGGGTACTATTGGCCTGAAATGGAGAAAGAGGCTATCAAATTTGCTAAGAATTGTCAAAAGTGTCAAGTACATGGCAACCTAATTCATGCTCTAGGGAGAGATCTAATTCTCTTTACAACATAATGGCCTTTCCATCAATGGGCATTTGATCTTATAAGATCCATTCATCCTCACTCTTCTAATGGACATACCCATATAATCACAGCTACAGACTATTTTACAAATTAGGTAGAAGCAGTCCCTTTAACACAAGCAACTGGAAAGCAAATATCTATGTTCATCCTTAACTATATCATATGCAGATATGGGATCCCACATTCTATAATAATAGATAATGGGGGACAATTCAAAAAGAAAGACCTAGATGATTTATGTGCCAAGTTCAAGATCACTCAACATTGGTCTTCTATCTACTATCCTCAAGGGAATGGCCAAGCTGAGGCCTCTAATAAGAATCTGTTGAAAATCTTGCATTGAACAGTTAATAAAATAGGAAGAGACTAGAATCTCATGATCAATCCAGCTCTCTGGGCCTACAGAACAAGTATCAGAATGCCTACTGGGGCTACACCATTCGCTTTAGTTTATGGGTCTAAAGTGATACTACCTATTGAAGTTGAAATCCCATCACTAAGAATCAGAATGCATGGTCTAGTAACTGATGATGACTACAAAGTGTCTAGGTTGCAAGAACTTGAACTACTAGATGAGCGTAGACAAGAAGCATATGATCATCTCAGAGTATATCAGAAGAGAATGTCTAGAGGTTACAACAAGAAAGTCAGACATAGATAATTTTAGGTTGGTGATCTAGTCTTGAGAGAAAATCCTAAAAATCAATCACATCGAGAACGCAAGGGGAAGTTTGAACCCAACTAGCTGGGTCCCTTTGTAATCACTACTACTTTTGGCTCTAGTGCCTATCAACTCTCAACGACTGAAGGAGAACAACTCCAAGAACCAATCAGCGTTCTCCATATAAAGAAATTATACGCCTAAGGCATTCAGTCTATGGTAAAATGTCCTGAAAAAATGAACATCTTGGTGAAAACCTAGCAATAGGTGCCTTGATGATTCACAAAAAAATTAAAAATATCAAAAATACAAAAAAATGAGAAAAAGAAAAAGTGCCTTGGTGAAAACCTGGAAACAGGCGCCTTGGTAGCAAAAATAGAATCTCTGCCAAGATAGTGAAAACCCGGCAAACGGGTGCCACTTGTTTCAAATGCTCCATCTATCAGTGCAATCTTGGTCTTTCCTAGCTTTTAGTCTTGCTTTAGTTTGTACATATCTCCCGGTTTGTTTTCGCATTCCTATTTTCAATAAGACGGTCTGTACACCAATCTGCAAAAGCGTTTGTATCCTATTAATGCTTAACACTTGGGGGAAATCAATGTCATATCCTATGGTATCTAGTATATCTTAGACATGTCATATCTAGTCAGAGTCCTTTGAAGCTTCATAAGAGTTAGTCAGTTAGTCTCCTCTCTAGAAAGGATTTTGCATCTGCAACAATGCAATCAAACACAAACTGAAAACAATCTATGCTTTTTACATGCTTTTATCTCCTTGTATGCTTACTGATTCGCATTGAGATTTTTGCATATTGTGTCCCTTCGAGCTCTTCGATGATGTCCTTTATAAGATTTAGAGAGTGATGACTGGGGGCATAATCTTTTCTTTGTTTTCTTCTTGTATGTGAAAATCTAACAACTTTGGAAATTCTGGATTGAAATGATGTTCGTCTATAAGAGCCTCTATGTTGAATTGGATGGCCATGGGTACCTCGACCATTCATACCCAAAAAATTCAAAGAAGTTTGATCTAACTATTATCTTTTTGAGTGAGTTCTTTCTCCTACTATGAAACACGATCTTGCCTAAGGATGTGAATGATAAAAGGTCACTAGAGGTAATTCACATTGGATTTAGAATGATCTCTTGATTGTTTGATGTGTTTTTATCACAAGGCATATTATGGTCATCACAAAATTGATGTTTTGATGCTTATACAAATTGCAATATCAAAATGGACATGATATTTAGGTCATCCTAGTGTTTGTGCCTTGGGGCTTATATCTAATCCGACATTCCAAAAATAAAATCAATATTCATATGTCCATGGTTGCCTAATCAGTGGGTGTTGTATTGATTCCTACGCATACAAATTGATATTCATATGTCTATGGTTTCATAACTAGTGGGCATTGTATTGGTTTATCTGGTTACCTAAAAATTCAATGATGAGAATGACCAACACATGATCAGTGACTAGGTCCTAGGTCTTAGGTTGCATTTCATACTACATGTCTCTTTGCATCTTTGCATGATTGCATGATCTCACAAATTATTGAATTAAACTTAAATGCTTAAATGATTCTTCAATCACATCTTCAAATCTAACAAGAGCTGAATCTTACAAGAAGGTTCCTCCAACGAAATAGCAAGTAGAATCCTTTTTCGGGATCAAAATTGAAATCTAAGATCATTCATATTATTAACTACTTGCATAATCGACCTTCAATCATCACAAGAATCTAGAATTCAACTTAACTGATTATCTTACATCAAACTATCAAAATTTTAACTTGGTCAACCATGGTCAACTCATGCTCATAGCTAGTCAAACTTGGTCTCTAGGACCTCTAAACGATGTAGAACGCGTTCTTGAACATGTATAACCACTCCTCAAATCAATTAACATGCTTCTAAACCATAACGCTGACTTTTCTTGTCAGATTTCAATTTTAATCCTGAAGGGGCATGGTATTGCATATCATTCAAAGTTTGTAATCTATTATTTTCTCAGTAATCAAGACAACAACCATGTCTAGTTGTTGATTCATCAAAAGACCTCATTGCTTGGGGCAAATCAATCATCACTCGGGGCATATCAGATTCATCAAGATCCATATCAATCTGGTATTCTCTTAATCTTGTAAATTGTATCAGTTTTTGCAACTATCAGTTCTATTGTTTTATTTCCTTGGTTCTTCAATAACTAAAGGGTTCAGATGTGATACCAATGTGATTCAATATAAGGACAATTGGGTCTAGAATCGGTCACTCACTTCTTTGCAATCATAAGGTACAAAATCAAGCGTTTTGACACTTTTTTGCAATCATGAGTTCATTTGCTGTTATAGTTAACATTATCTTTGGTCATTCAGGACCTATTATCTTCAAATCTTTCAATCAGCTTCAGTCTCATATCACAGTTTTTGCTCAATATCAATTTCGAACATTAGTTTCAACATCATACACAGACTGTCTTTGAACCACTGCACTTCGCACAGTAATTCAAAGAGGGGCAAAATGTAATACCCCAAAAATGGGCTATAGGTTCATTAACCTCCTACATTGACAATTTGAATGAAATCGACATCAAAGACCTAACTTAAGGCACATCTAAACATTATCAAATCTTAATTGATTATACTAAATTCTGCATTGGGGAATATTCCTAGCAATATTCCTATTTATCATAATTATCTTTGACTTAATGATTATTTGGCGATAAATCCAATTTATCCTAAAGTTTGATTAATTGAATATTCTAAATATTTAATTAATTAGACTTAATTCTGCCACTTAATTATTTAATTGAAGTTAATTCTATTTATTCCTAAATTGTATTATTTAATTTTGACAATAAATCAAAATTATCTTTAATTTTATGATTATTTGGCGATAAATCCTATTTATCCTAAAGTTTGATTAATTAAATATTCTACATATTTAATTAATTAGATTTAATACTGCCACTTAATTGTTCAATTAAATTTAATCTTATTTATTCCTAAATTGTATTATTTAATTTTGATAATAAATCAAAATTCCTATCATTAATTGATTAAATTCTTATTTAATTAATTAAAGCAAGTTGTCAATTTTTAATAATATTGTTTTTTGAATAAAAGTTTGAAAAATAATTGATTAACCCATAAATCAATTGTTTTATTCTTAAAATCAGTTAAGTTGGAAGTAAATCACTTTATTATCAAATTAATTCATAAATAAAACATGCACAATTAAGAAAAGAAGACAACTATCAATTATCAATTAAAGCTAAACTCTATTTTGAGTTGAACTCTGCTTTTGCATGTTCTTGTGAGTTAGTTATCCTTTTATTTAAAAATAACTCAAAAATCAACCTGAGTTATTTGAGTGATTTATGGCTTTTTTTCAATGCATCCTCAAAGCCCTAGATTTCTATAAAATCAAGGCTCAGCTCTTCACAAATCATCCACAAGAATTGTATAATCACGCTGTCGAATTGGAGACTGAAGAATCATCTTTGTGAATCCAAGCTTTGTGAGATCAATATTGCATAGTTTTTCATATCATATTAGTTTTCATTTGTTAGATCATTTAGCATATCATAGCATATCAGTTTTCATATCATTGTTAGATTTCATATCAAGTTTTTATCATAATTTCATAGAAAATATCAAAAAAATAGATTAATTTGCATCCATCTCATATCTAGAATTGCATTCAAATCCTTCTTTTAGGTGTCATCTAGGTCACTGATCTTGGTCCAATCTGAGAATACATACTTGCATCTACTAGAAGGCAGTAAATTACCTGGTTAGTTTAGTTTTTCATTTATTGCACGATTTTGATTTTAGCTAACCTCTAATGTTTTACTAAAGTGTTGTGTCTACATATCAGGTACAAATTTTCACACACACACAAAACCCAAAGAACTGATGAAGTACTCAATACAGTTGATGAAAGAAGGCTGAGAGAGACAAGATGAAATCAAAGAAGAAGAAAGCTAGAGTATTGAGACAAGCTAGAGACATCCTAGCTAAATTGGTACTTGAAGTTGAATATGATGAAGATGATATAGTGATATATCAAATGGACATCCTAATCAAGGATATTTCTAATCAAGGCCCAAATTTGCAGTTTGTAGTAGAGAGACTGGCAAAAGAAAAATTGGAGAAGAAGATGACAGGAAAACTAATAGAGAAGATCACTAATGATAGGAATAAATTTTTAGAGTTGGTGAAAGAAGTAAAGTATAAATTGACTAAGGAAGGTCAATTATTCACCAAAATGTCAAAATATTCATAATTTGTTAAGGATTTGGAGCAGAAGAGAGCTGAAACTTATAAAGAACTAGAGAGCCTAACCAGTAAGCTTGATCCTTTTTCAAGATAAATTTCTGATTACAGCAGTCAAGTGAAGAAATTATTACACAAGGTGAAGGAGATGTGGAAGGAACAAGACAACAGGGTGCTAAGACTATTTGAGCTTCAATCATCTTTATTTCCTATAGTGGAAAGCATGCAAGAAAACATGAAGAAGGCAGAAGGGGTTCTTGCCTTACCTGACATGGGTACTCTAGACAGTATGGAAGAGTTTGCTTCAAGATTACTTGAGAATTTTTTTGCTTTGAGTCCCCTGCAAAAGTCATTTCAGAAGTCCTTAGAGACATCAAAGGTGAAATTCAAGACAATCTTTGATAAGATATAAGTACATGTTTTAGTTGTACACCTTTTACATTATTGTTAAAGGGGGAGTATATGATATTTGGAAATTATACTGGGAAATATATGTTATTGGAAAAGTATAATCGGTTGAAGGAACTAGATGAATAGTGAAAGGGAGTGCATGATGTATTTTCCATCAATTCCAAAGGGGGATATTATTGGCATTGTGATAAGTTTGGGAGATGTACATTAGTTGCAATTATAGGAATTCATTGGTTTGGTTGTCATTGATTGCAACTAAGTCAGTAGAGTCATTTATCATAATTGGTGAAGTGTAGGATATAATTGGTGTTAAGGTTATGTGACCGGTAGTAATGAAAATTGGTTGTCTAAAAGATTGGTAGACAAAGAGGTCACAATTCAGTAGCGATTGTGATAAAGGAGAAACTATGATGTTTAGTCATAGATACAGTATCAACAAGGTCATATTACAGTGTGGTTCCAACCATAATTCATTTGGTTGATCAATAAGAGAGTTTTGGTTGACACTGTCTTGCAGATAGGTCAAAACACTTATGTTCTTGAGCATTAGTTGGAAGATTTCAAATCAATAAGTGGTATAGATGTTGTGATGATATTTTGTATTATGATGACATGTAGTTATGGTTATAGAATTGATGAGCTAACATTCTTGGGATCAATGCCACTATTAAAGGAAGAGTTAAGACAATGCATTGGAGTAGTCAAAACATGTTTGACTATCTTGAAGATATAACCTTGAAGATCTTAGTTTGAGTCAACATGGTCTAAGGAAATGTATTCTTATATTCTCTTTTTCATTTTGATAAATGGTTATTTCTCAAGAAAGGATTTGAATTTCATTTTAGTCAATGCTACAAGTATATTTAAATGGCACTACTTATATTGAAAAAGAGAGTTGGTTGTTGTTGTTTTATGATATTGTAAGGGTTGTGATAAAGATTGATGATATTAATTAGGGTTGCAATCACATATCTGATAGAGGCAGAGTTGTGAGTAGTTACAGTGTCAAACAAATAAATTAGATCTGATAGGAAATGATGCAAAGGTAGATGGGGAAAGGGGCCAAAGGCACACCCTAACCAAACCCACCTTGCAGAGATCAAACGTGGAAGCAAAAAACACACAAGTGAGAGAGATAATGTAGATATCTTTCATATATTAACTTCAATTTGATTCATACATGTTGGGCTGTAAGGTCTTCCCGATTTAGGCTAGATATTATAATCAAGTATAGAAGTCCTCCAACATGCAAGGATTTTTTAATAATCTCTAATCTTCTAGCTTCTATCTCTTATCCAAAAAAATCCCCCTAAACTCTAACCAAACAACTACATTTATACAAGAGGCTACCGAACAAGTTGGCCTTCAGATCCACCATCAATGAAAGGAATGACCAGATCTAGGTCCACATGCTTCCCAATGATACATACCATCATTAAATATGTGACCAAAATTAATTGCAAGATTCGGCCTCGACAGGAATCCAAAATAAACAACTCGGTAAGCAAGGATAATCGAGCGCCAGACAAGCATCACCGAGCGCTAGGGAAATTAACTAAGCACTAAAGAGATAACTGACCAACACCAGTAAACAAAGGAAACTAAGCGACACCAAACCAACTTGGTCAAAGAAGGACCGAGAAACACAGGAAAACACAAAACATGTTTTTGGTGACACGGGATTGCTAAGGACCCAAGATGCTCCTGCATTAGACACCTAGGGTTATTTGAAATGATTCTCTGAATCATGAAATAGGTATGATTCGAGTTGCATCCAGCTCAAATTGTGAAATCCATGAACTATCTTCAATCGTTCTATTCTTCCACTTTACCAGATATTCCATATACTATTTTCCTCTTGTACTTCTGCCAATTCTTTGCTCTAAAATCTGCTCAAGTTCTTTTGTCTATTTCTTAGGATAATCATTTGGTACTATCATTTATTCATCCCACTCATGATACTCATATAAATTAGAAATTTTGAATATAGGTGATATATCCATGTCATCAGGTAACTCAATCTCATAAACATTACCACTGTCAAATCTCTTCAAAATCTTACAAGGTCCAAACTTCTTCATTTTTAGCTTCCCATATGTTACAATAGGAAATCTACCTTTCTTCAAATGAACCATTACTTCATCACCAACTGCAAAAGTCTTATGTCTTCTTGATCTATCTGCTCTATCTTTGTATTTATGATTACTTTTATCCAACTTATGTTTCACATCTTCATGCAATGTCTTCATGTACTCAGCAAACTTTAGTCCTTCAGCACTTCTCTTTCTTTCATCAACAATATCTCTCAAATCTGATATACCTCTTGGTTGTATGCTATTTACAATATCAAAAGGTGTTTTTCCAGTACTCCTATTCACTAAATTATTGTATGCAAACTCTGCTTGTGCAAACACAGAATCTCAATTACTTAGTGTGTCTCTAACTAAACATCTCAAAAGATTTCCCAAACTTCTATTCACAACTTATGTTTGTCCATCGATCTATGGGTAAAATGTAGAACTATATTTCAAATCGATGCCAAACTTTCTCCAAACGATCTTCCAAAAGTATCCAACAAATTTATTGTCTCGATCAGAGATAATACTCCTCGATAATCCATGTAATCTGACAATTTCCTTAAAGAAAATATTTGCTATATGTACTACATCTGATGTCTTTCTACAAGGTATAAAATGTACCATCTTAGAAAACCTATCCACAATAACAAATATAGAATCATTACCTCTTACTGTCTTTGGTAAGCCAAGAACAAAATCCATACTGATATCAATCCAAGGTTTCTCAAGAATAGAAATTGGTGTATACAATCCAGTATTTTGACTTACTCCTTTTGCAACTTGACAAATTCCACAACTTTTCACAAATTTCTGAACATCCTTATACAACTGTAGCCAAAAGTATTTCTCCTTAAGAAAATTCAATGTCTTGTTAACACCAAAATGTCTAGCCAAACCACTACTATGTTTCTCTTTTATCAAATTAGTTCTCATTGGTCCTCTCGGTATACACAACTGAATACCTTTAAACAACATACCTTCTTGAATGAAATATTCTTCCCATTTAGTACTCAGTTGATCTTGAATAGGTGCTTTGCACTTTCTCCATGGCTCAAAAAAATCAAGATAAAATTCATAAGAATATATCATGTCATCAAAGCCAAGAACTTCAATTTTCATCTCGGTCATCAAAGATCTTCTTCTACTCAATGCATCAACAATTTATTTAGTGACTCCACTCTTATGCTTTATCACAAATGTATAACTCTGCAAATACTCAACCCATTTCATATGTCTCTGATTCAATTTATTCTGACTACCCAAATACTGTAAAGCTTTATGATCAGTATACAACACAAATTCACTCAGTATCAAATAATGTCTCCATTTCTTCAGTGCTTGAACAATAGCATAGAATTCTTGATCATACATAGATTATTTCCTTTTTGCATCATTCAATGTTTCACTAAAGAAAGCAACAGGTTTACCTTCTTGACTCAACACAACTCCTATTGCACTTCCACTTGCATCACATTCCACTTGAAATACCTTATTGAAATCAGGTAATGCCAAAATAGGCAATTCAACAACCTTCTACTTCAGAGTCTCAAAAATTTTATCAGCTCCATGTGTCCACTTGAATTCTCTTTTATCTCCTCTCATAGTCTCAGTCATAGCATTGCAAATTGAAATGAAATTCCTGATGAACTTTTGGTAAAAACTTGCCAAACCATGAAACGATCTTACCTCACTAACACTCTCAGGTGTAGGCCAATTCAAAATAGCTTCAACCTTTTTAGGATCTATCTTCAAACCATTAGCTGAAATCACAAATCCCAAATACACAATCTCCTCTTTCATGAATGAACACTTTTTCAGATTTATCAGCAACTTTTCTTCTTTCAATCTCTACAATACTTGTTTAACATGCAACAAATGTTCTTCTTTGGTCTTACTGAATTTTAGAATATCATCCAGGTATACAATCACAAACTTACCCAAGAATTTCTTCAAAACTTCATTCATCAACCTCATAAAATTACTCGGTGCATTAATTAAACCAAAAGGCATAACCAACCACTCATACAAGCCTTCTTTTATCTTGAAAGCAGTCTTCCACTCATCACCTTCTCTAATTTTGATATAATGATACCTTCTTTTCAAATCAATTTTGGTAAAATACTTTTCTCTAGTCAAACTATCCATTATATCATCCATTCTCGGTATAGGAAACCTATATTTTACTATTATCTTGTTGATTTATCTGGAATTAGTGCACATTCACCATTCTCCATTCTTCTTAGGTGTCAATACAGTAGGTACTGCACAAGGACTCAAATTTTCTTTGATCAAACCTTTCTACAACAATTCTTGAATTTGTCAATTCAATTCATGATTCTCGGTAGGTGTCAACCGATGTGGTGCCTTATTCAATAAACTAGCTCTAGGAATTAGATCCATGCAATGATTAATGCTTCTCTTCGGTGGCAAACCATCAGGTACATTATCAAAAATAATTTCACTGTACTCAATGAGTAACTTATCAATCTCCTTAGGAACACTATCCTCTATTTTCTTACTCAGTTTGTTAGGAATCATAGCAAAACATACATCATTCTTCTTCAAATCCTTAACAAAATTTCTTCCTTCCATCAAGAAAACTTTCACAAATGTGCAAACATTACTCATAGGTTCTTCAATCAAAGGTAACAAGATTTGTCTTCTTCCATCAACCCAAATAGTATATTTATGCAATCTCCCATCATATATAGCATGTCTATCATATTGCCAAGGTCTACCCAACAAAATATGACAACAATCCATAGGCATGATATCATATAACACCTTATCATAGTACTTTCCAATTTTCAAATTCACATAACATTGCTCACTTACCAAGAGTGTATGCTCATATTTGATCCATGAAATTTGATAGGGCTTTGGATGTTCCAACCTTTTCAACTGTAACTTTGTGACCATTTCCTCAAATGTCATATTCTCCGAGCTACCACTATCAATGATTACCTTCCAAACTTTGTCAAAAACTCTACATCTAATATTGAACAAACTTTTCCTTATCGGATCTTCCTTTTTACCTTCACTCCAAAGTGCTCTCCTTACCATAAAGTTATTTTCCTTCTCAAGTTCATTCGGTGACTCTTCTTGCACCAAAGCTTTTCTATTGTTACTGACCTTCTTACTTGCATGTGTACACTCAAATGATCTATGTCCTTCTCCACAATTGTAACAAGTTCCTCAAAAACCACCTCTGTTATAACCACATCGGTAGTTACTACCTCTGCCTCTAGATGAACTTTCACCTTTCCACTCGGTCTTACCTTTATCTAGATTTGTCTTTTTAGGTTCAAATCTACTATTTTCACCATGAGATCTACCTCTTCCTCTAGGTAACCTACCACCTCTACCTCTTTGTCTTTTCTCATGTCTCTTGTTCAATTGCTCCTCAACTTTCAATGCAAATTGATAAGCTTCTTCAATGTTCTCCAATTTGAGAAAACTAATTTCTTCTTGGATGGAAACTCTCAAACCATTCAGGTATCTAGAAATGCTTTCCACATCATCTTCATCATGTCCAGATCTGATATCTAATCTATAGAATTCCTCAGTATATTCTTTTATCGAGCTAGCTTTCTACCTCAAACTTTGCATTCATCTAACTAAGTTAATCTGATAATCACAAGGTAAGAACTTTCCTTTCAATTTATTCACTATTTTATTCTATACCTTGATTTTTTCTTTGCCTTTCCCCTTTCTATCCAACTACATATGTTCCCACCACAAGGATGCAGGACTTTTCAACTTTGTGCTTGCAATTTTACCTTCTTTTCCTCAGGTACATTTTCATACTCAAAGTACTTTTCCATCTCGGTGATCTAGTCCACCAATTCATTAGAATCCAATTTTCCACTATACTCAGGAGGATTAAAGTGTGGTGTAGACTTCCGATTTCTCAAAGACTTCAACAATCTTTCCTCACCTTGATCCATCATCGATGCAGGTTCTACATCACCTTGTTCTTCCTCAATTTTATCATCACTAACATCTTCAAGATGTCTTCCTCTTCTCTGGGTTGTTTCAATAACTTCTAATCTAGCAGTAAGTTATCTCAACATGTTTGCTAATCCTGGATCTACATCTCACCTCCCACGAGCCATCTTGAAACCCTCTGTAATTGCAGGCCATATAGCAATCTGCTACCCCACAAAAAATCAACTAGGGTTTGATAAGAAGGAACCCTCAAACCTAGATTTTTAAACCTAGATCCAGATCTCACCTCGCTCTAATACCACCTAATGCAAAGGGAGATGAGGAAAGGGGTGAAAGGCACACCCTAACCAAATATACCTTGCAGAAATTACACATGGAAGCAACAAACACACAAATGAGAGAGAGAGAGAGAATGCAGATATATTTCATATATTAATTTCAATTTGATTTATACATGTCAGACTATAAGGCCTTCCTGATTTAGGCCAGATATTACAATTAAGTATAGAAGTCCTCCAACATGCGAGGATCTACTAATAATCTCTAATCTTCTAGCTTCTATCTCTTATCCAAAAAAAATCCCCCTAAACTTTAACCAAACAACTATATTTATACAAGAGGCTACCAAACAAGTCGGCCTTCAAATCCACCATCAACAAAAGGAGTGACCAGATCTAGGTCCACACACTTTCCAATGATAGATACCATCATTAAATCTATGACCAAAATTAATTGCAAGAGTCGGCCTCAACAGGAATCCAAAATAAACAACTCGATAAGAAAGGATAACTGAGTGCCAAACAAGCATCACCGAGTGCCAAGGAAATTAACCAAGCACCAAAGAGATAACTGACCAACACTGATAAACAAAGGAAACCGAGCGACATCGAACCAACTCGGTCAAAGAAGGAACTAAGCAACATAGGAAAATAGAAAACATTTTTTTGGTGACATGGGATTGCCAAGGACCTAAGATTCTCCTGCATGAGGAAATCAATGCTTTATTCAAATCATTCAGTTATTGTTCCCTAGTACTTGTAGCAAGAAGATCCCTTAACTGAGTGAACCTTAATGAGTTTCTAATTGTAAATCCCTTAACTGGGTGATCTCTAAATAGAGTCTTGAAATCCTCTTGCAAGGTAGATCTTTGGAGATCTGATTGTACTTCTAACAAGGTACTAGTCACTCATAACAGGGTGAACCCTCAGAAAAAGGTGATTGTAAGCTCCTAACAGGGAAAAATCAATTTACTGCAGTAGTGAGGTTGTGTGTCTCATACTCACTGTGGTTTTTCCCTCTAGCCAAGGGTTTCCACACAAAAATCATTATGTCATGTGTGATAATTTTGTGGTTGTTTGATATTGTTATCTTTTATTTTCTCACATCATCTATATGCTTTGTACTTTGGAAGTTATTGTTGAAGTTGGTTAGACTGGTGGTTGGATTAGTCTTTAATATGTTTGTACTGATTCACCCCCCCTCTTAGTACCTAATAATTCTAACACAACATAGAATTTTCATCCATGGACTTTAAGATGTCAGGAACATTAAAAAATTTACATAAAGGAAGGGAAACTTTTACCACCATTACCAACTTTGCCTCCTCTAAGTGATGAACTTTCGGTTGAAAAAATTCAAGCACAATGTACCCAAGAAGAAATTGAAACTCTACTACGAGACCCTAGAATTATGGTTGTCATGAATGTGTTATTATCTACCAATTCTAATAGATATTTTTACTTGCTTGCACAAAATGGAGAAAAATTACTTACATGATTTGACATTTCTACTATTGTAGAACAAGTAACATAGACCCCAAACACACTTAATTAGTGATACTCATGCAACTACTGTAGACACTTAAAAATGGCCTATTTCTCTAACACAATGACATTAATAACATCCCTATTTAATTTATTTAATAATCTTTATTATTCAATAAATTGTGTCATTCTACCATATTCTAAAGTCAAAATCATCATTTCTCCTTAATTCTATAATTAAGTGATTTTAATTAATTACCTTAATTATTAATCATCCAATCAATATTTCATCAATTATTCATCTATAAAGTAATTAAATAATTAAACATTATTTAATTATTCATCATACCATTAGATTAATTAAATAACTATTTTTAATTATTAATATTCCCTCTTTCTAATTATTGCATTTATGTAATAATTAAATTAAAATCCTATCATAATTAAATAATTTATATTTATTTAATTAAACTAATTATTCTTATCTCATAAATAAATATTATTTATTTATTTATCAGTTGTCACATGTGCAAGTAGATAATTCTTTTATTTATTTAATTATGATTTATTCCTCCAAAGCTAACTCATATTGACTTTCAATTCACTCCATAGTTCCCTCTTTGAACTATTCAATCCACATTGTTAATTCCTCCCTCAATAATCAGTTAAATTCTTCAATCAATTCAGTCTTCTAATCCATGCAATCAATTGACTAATCCATGCAATCAATTGACTCATCCATGCAATCAGTTAACTCACCAATGTATTCTATTATCTCTTTAATCAAGTCAAGTCATCTCTCCAATCTATTTACTGACAGATTGATCAATCATTCAATCAAGATAGTCGCATAGAGTTGAACTCCCACTTACTCTAAGTTCAACTCCTCAATTGCAGTCAACCAACCCCTCAATCATGCATTCTTGATTGAAACCCCTAAAATTCTTATAAATAGAGAGCTAAATCTTTGGTTTTGGGAACCACAATTGCTTTAAATTATTATGTTGGCATGATCTTGAGCTCAATTCTGAGAGCCCGCATTACATAAGAAGGAGAACAACAAAGGATGAATATTTATTGGTTTGCATATGCTTTTATGTTATTTGATTTTAATATCTTGATTTATGTATGCAATTCTCTTGTTTCCTTTCCTCTTTTGATAATGGGAATACTAATTTCTCTAATAATCTCTTTGTGGTTGAGATTTTCTATATTATTGCAAGTTTTTACAGATCTTGTTATACTCGATTACAATTGGTGAATCCGACATGAAATTTGGTCATATCTTTCAAGCTGCTTGAAATTTTTTTATGAATTATTTTTTGCAAGTTTGTGATGATACAAGAAGACTACAATCTAAAATTCAATTTTTTTGGATTTTTTAATAATTTTTTTATAATATCTCATAAAAAAACATTTATGTGCACAAATCAACATTTCTTTTTGAAAAAAATATAGTTTTGGAAAGGTCTTGAAATTCTACAAGGGGTCTATTCTTTGTGATTTTACTTTTGATAAAAAAAATATTTGCAAAAAAAATATCTTTTAAAACTGGTTTGTTATGATAAAATGGGTCCCTAGTGTACAAATTAAGGAATTATGCTATGAATATTTTTTTGCAAGTTTGTTTTGACATAAAGAAGTTACAGTCCAAATTTTAGAATTTTTTTAAAATATTTTTAATGAGATTTCATAAAAAAAATCATTTCTGGAGTAAACAAATCAACGTTTCTTTTTGAAAAAGTTACGTTTTTGGAAAGGCCTTGAAATTCTACAGGGGGTCTATTCTCTATGATTTTAATTTTGATGAGCAATATTTTAAAAAAATATCTTTGAAAACTTTTCTTTTAGTGTGCAGGTGTAGGTGATAATCATTTTATCAAAAACATTGTTTCGAAAGTACAAATGACATTTGCTTCTCTTAGGTCTAAAATATCATTCTCTATTATAAAATGACATATTTTCATTGTTGAAAATACACACTTGATGTAATGAAAAAATGTAGTGGGCTACCAAAACATAAGAAAGTCAAGTTTCAAGAGCCCGTTAAACAAAGAAGAGAGAGAGACATATAAAAGAAAATAGAGAACCAACTAACTTATTTGCACTTGATCAATTGGAAGTGGAATTCAGATACAAAGGACTCTATTATTTGTACATAAACCAACTAATCAAGCTATTAGATAAATATGGTAATCTGTGTGTTGATATGAGTACTAATTATGCTTATGAGAACTAATTGCCAAATCTTTTAAGTACTAACTTGTCTTTTAGCATGTGGCTTGGAAACAAGTTTTATTCTTTGTTAATCTAAAATTGATTCATCTTTCATTTTGGTGCTTTAAAGAGAACAATGTATGCACGGACATCACACTTCTAATCTCATTTTGGTGCTTAAAATTGACATGTGGTTAAAGAATTGAACAAGGCAAATAACATTTTGATATTGGTGCACCTAAAATTGAACAAGGCAAATCTCATCTCATTTGGTGCTCTAAAAATAAACTCACA
The DNA here is from genome assembly GCA_027943335.1 of Chamaecyparis obtusa. Lineage (NCBI taxonomy): Eukaryota > Viridiplantae > Streptophyta > Pinopsida > Cupressales > Cupressaceae > Chamaecyparis > Chamaecyparis obtusa. The sequence goes on from BSBK01008501.1 coordinate 304,660, forward strand.
TGCATGGATGGGTGATTTAGATTAGCAAACACTTGGCTTTTTTGTGCTTAATAAGATTAACTTGGTGTCTTGAGTTCTTGGTGCACTTGCACAATCTGTTAGAATAGTAACCATTTTTTAATTTTTAGAGAGGCTTGTCTGCGGATTCTCTTAACCCAATAGCAGAAGACCTCAAACTAGAAAATCCTTTTGATCAATATATAAATAAGACTCTGAGAAAATTCTAGTCTTATCTCCTTAATCTTGGGCGAGGTGTGTTGATGATAGTCTAGACTAGGTGATGTATCCCTAAGTAGCCAACATGGTCAATTAGGCTCCTAAGTGAGCCACACACATACAAACCAATTGGGGAGATGCCACATAAATTACTACAACCTTGTTAACTAGAGGCCATCTAGTTCACCTCCGAACATTTTTATTATTATAGTGCAAGGGAGGTTGAAATAAAATATCCCCAAGATTCCCATCATATATGTCCTAGGGATATTTTATTGCGAAAGAGATCTTCATTAACAAGAAAACAATACCCAAAAAAGACAAAATCACAAGCACCTTCAAAAGGGATTTTAAGCTCTAGTTGTCTGGTTGATATGCTATGTGAGCTGATGGACACCCAAGCAATGGGACTGTAATATTTCAAATGCAACCAAATTTGACCTTAGATTAAATTTCTTGTATACTACTTTCATTATGATAGACTTTGTGAAAACTTGCAACTTGAAAAAGTTATTGAACATTTACAGATCATTTCTTTTTTATCTATTCATGTAGCTGGGTAAAAGCACAATAATCTGTCACCTTTTAGGCTAACTTATCAGCACAGCTGAATTTTAGTATTTCTAACTAAAAAATAATTTTGGTCAAGCATATGGTCTAGCTAGATTCATTTTAGCTAAGTTAGATAAGTGATTTAAGTTTTCCAATTGGAAATGTCTGTTAAATGCATGTTTTATACCACTTTGGATCCAATTACCATAGAAATAAAATTATTTTAGAAAAGTGATGTTTCAATAACTCCTAATATTTTTAATGATATTTTTTTTAAAAAAAATACCCTTGTGTAGAGATTAGAGTCAAGAATATCCTCATATAGGTTTTTTAGTGTTTTAATTAGACCTAGTCTATTGTAATTAAAAAATATTGCAAGTAGGTATTTTAACAGTCAAGCAAATGTTGATTTGGAGAAAGAAAAAAATAGTAAATCATATTAAATAAATTTGAAAAACATATGGTACACTAGAGGAGAGAGTCCTCAAGAATATATATTTATGTTTTTATTGGGATAGATTTGTTATGAAAAATATGACAGGAGATGAAAACTATCGACTTTAGGTGAGTTGGAATTTGCATTGTTAAAACATAAAATATAGGTCACAAATGAATTTTTCTTTCTTCATGCACTAGCTATATATGTCATCTATAACATATTTTGAAATTAGGGGGAAACTGTTTATTTACATATAATTTTTTGGTGGGAAATAGACCCCTAATTTTCAGCATTATTTAACAACTGGAAAATTGTCTTTAAATTTTTTAAAAAAATATCAATTCTTATTCAAAAAAATTATTAAAAAAATTAATCATAAAATTCATCCATATTAACACATTTAATTAGTTTAAATCATCTTCAAATTCCAAACATAAATACCATTTTTATACTATTGAAGTTGAACAACTCTAATTTTGTTAGCCTTTTCCTTTATAAAAGGGTGACATATTATTGTTTTTTACCCAGCTACACATTGATTTTGAGTTTTTTAAGTTTGTATATCTCCAAAATTTGTCCTACAATATTGGTCCTACAACATTTTCCATACAAAATTGGTCCTCTACCATTGGTCTTACAACATTGGTCCTACAACATTTATCCTACAAAAATTGGTCCTACAAACATTTGTCCTACAACATTGGTCCTACTAAATTTTCCTACAATATTTTTCCTACAAAATTTATCCTACAACATTGGTCCTACAACATTTTTCCTACAACATTGGTCCTAAAACATTTGTCCTACAACATTTGGTTCTATAACACGAGTCCTAGAAACATTACACTGATATTTCATCATGGTTCCTTGTGATCAACATACTTAGATAGGCATATCTTAGAATCTTGATTTTTTGCATAGTCATCATTTTTAGTATCAAAATCTTAAAAAATCTCAAAAAAAAAAAACTTGCATATCTTAGGTTTAAAGTATTGCACTTCCCAGAGTCATTTTTCAAATTAAATGGTGTATTTTCCTAGGATGTTCCTATAGTGGTATTGTATTTTATCTTGACATCATTAGTACCATCCTTATCTACTTGTCTCAGTACAAACACCTTATCATTTTGGTTAAGGTTTTTCTTAGATAAACATTATTGCTAGAATTTATCACTTTTGGCCTACCTTTTGGTATCAAGATAGTCCTCAATATCATATTTGATTCCTATTTTGCATCAACATTCCTGAAAAATCCAAAAAATTGGTTTCCTTTATCAACATTTTCTTTCCTACCTTTACATTTTCCAAATATAAAAAAATCCAAAAAAATGGAGTTTGACTTCCCTAGTTTTCTTGCATTTATCATAGAATTGTAAATGCCAAACACACAACCCAAGAAGATTAGGGACACGATGGAGTACAAAAACATCCCCAACCATGATCCCCATCAAGAAATTGGATTTGCACCAAGAACCTTGATGCTAGATTACAAAAATCTTGAGACATTTTTATGTCATGAGAAAACACAAGATGATACTTTACAATTGCATGAACTCTCCCCCAAAGAAATCAAAGCTAGATGCATGAAAGAAGATATTGACCAAGGTTTATGTGATGAGAAGATGAAAGAAATCTTAGATTCCATGCTAGAATCTGACCCAAATGCATCCACCATAATAGAGGACATACCTATGCCAGTAGCTTGGGTAGATTGAATAGAACCCCTCATGCACACTTTTTACTGTAGCTATATTATCCTTAACTCATCCAGAAAGTACCTCACAAATAATGGCAGCAAGTTCCTTCAGCATAACTCCCCAACCCAAGAAAGGGAAACGCCTTGTAGGGGTAACTCATAAACAACCTCCTAAAGTGCCTCAACCAAGTGTCCCTTCCAATTCAGGACAACCCAAAATTAGTCAAGGGGTACTTGAAAAGTTTTAGTATTTAATATTTATAAACCTCTACAACAAAATGATGGAAAATGGATCAAACACTATAGTTCCTCAGCAAGTCATAACACCATGAAAATTCCAAGCACCCTAGCAAGTCCCAATTCCTCAATAATTCATATCACCACAACAATTCCAAGTACCCTAGAAAGTCCCAATTCTTCAGAAAGTCATAGAACCATCACAATTCCAAGCACCCCAGCAACTCCTGGATCCTCAAAAATTTATATCACCACAACAAATCCAAGCACCCTAGAAAGTCCCAATTCCTCATAAAATCATAGACCTACAACAATTCCAAACACCCTAGCAAGTCCCAGATCCTCAACATGTCATAGCACCACATAAATTACAAGCACCCCAAGAAGTCCCAGTCCCTTAGAAATTCATAGCACCATAGTAATTCCAAGCACCCCAACAAGTCCCAATTCCTCAAAAATTCATATCACCACATCAATTCCAAGCACCCCAACAAGTCCCATTTCCTCAACAAGGCATAGCACCACAATAATTCTAAGCACCCTAGCAAGTCCCAGTTCCTCAACAATTCCAAGCACCACAGAAAGTCCCAACACCTCAACAAAATCAAACCCCTAAGAAAATCCAAGCACCTCAGCAATTCCAAGCATCTCAGTATATCCCACCACCTCATGTGCTTGTGACACAAATGAATGTGGGATACATACCCCTGTATAATCTTCCACCACCACAAAACAGTGGGAGCTCCTAGACAAAGTCTTAAATAAATAATCCTGTATAATCCTCCAACAACAATTCATTAACCTATAGATAGGAACCCTTATGATTTATAACACCATAGTAGACCTTAGTCCTTGTCCCTTTGATAGGACACTACAATGACACATTTTCCAACCAACTTTATCACGCCTAAGTTTGATAGATGCAAGGAAAAGGGTGATATTTGTGATCACATTAGGGAGTTCTTTACAACATGTATGGAAGTAGCCCAGGATGACATGTATCTTATGAGACTCTTTCCATGCAGCCTTAGTGGTACAACCATAGACTGGTTCTCCAAAATCCCGTAGGGATTAACTCAAGGAATGAACTAGCAGAAAAAATCATATCACACTATTCACACAACATAGTCATAGAAGTAACACTGATGGATCTTTGCACTACCAAGAAGAATAATGGGGAAGAATTTTCCTCATTCCTATAATGTTAGAGAAATTTTTCCTCTAAGGTATCTTTCCATTTACCAACCAAGGAAAAAATCCACATGTTCATCAAAAATCATCAATTGGACCTGACATGTAAACTAAACTCACAATGTATTAAGTCATTCAAGGAGCTAGAAGAGAAAGGATTGAAAGCATAAAGAATACTCATCTTGAAGGGAATACTCAAGAAAAATACCAATAATTTAGTACCATATGTCAAATGTAAATAATGGTTCAAAAATAACAATGTGTCAAATGATAGTGTTGTGGACACTAAAATAGCTACACATGTCCTACATGTGTAAGTACTAGCACCTTCCTAACATACCCAATGAACTCTTGTCCAACAAACCCAACTAGCACAAAATGTACAAAATTTAACAACACTTCTCCTAGACAAAGTCTCAAACAAATAAATGCACTTTTACTAGCAACAATTATATGCAAGAAGGAACCCTACTCCATGACAAAAATTTACACCTCTTGCAAAACCTCTTGAGATGATTTTGAAGAAATTGATATGGTCCCATTTAGTCACTTTACCTGAGATAAGACATTATGAGGCTTTTGAAAAGCCAACATGGTGGGATGAGATGGATCATAGCAAAGACAAGGCCTCCACATCTGAACAAGATAATAAGGCTAACCTTGCATATACAAAAGAAGACCATAATTTGACAATCAATACCATCACTATCAGAAGTACAAATAAAAATTGTGTTGTTACTAATAAATAATGTCCTAATAATTCACCTAATGAGGAGCTAGATATATGTCAATACACCATTCCCAAACATGATCAAAATCATATACCTATGTCCAAAAAAGTCTCACAAGAAATCTCCATATCTCCAACTATTTCTTCCTTCACACTATCTCCACCTAGAAATGCATCTAATAATGAAACATTTCTAGCCTACTCATAAGGGCTATCCACAATAAAAATCTGAGCTAGTCCATTCTATAATGCTAGTCCCTTTTACAATTCAATAGTCTTATATCCAAAGCCACCATATACTCCACTCCCTAGAATAGATACTCCATTGAGTCCCAATCAAAGTCCATATCCATCATGCCCGAGCATTGATTTCTTTCAACAATCCACCATACATATCCAATCTCATACCCTATTTCAAGAGGGTTATCCAAAATCTAAAGAAATAAGTCCTAAAATTGGTCAAAATAAAGATACCAAGAATGTCCAATCCCATCCACTCTTTGATCAAGATACCAAGAATTTCAAATCCCATCCAATATTCAACCAATATCCCCTTATCCAATTACCTCTTGTCCAACATGATATTCTTCCATCCCAAGAGAAAAGCATTCCTTTGAGTCCCATTCATAATCCACCCCCTAAGAAATATCATGATGTCCCTTATACTCCATATAATTATCCTTTTCTATGTCAAGATCAAAGTAATCCTCCATGTCCACCACAAGATCTCATCATCCCTCCATCTCTATGTCATAATCCTCCCTTTCCACCACAAGATGTCATTATCCCTCAATCTCCATGTCATAATCCTCCCTATCCACCACAAGATCCCATCATCCCTCCATCTCCATATCATAATCTCCCATGTCCACCTCTAGATTCCATCAACCCTATCCAAGTTAACAATGATCCTATTACATATCAACTTGGCCCATCCACTTTCATTCAATCTAGTCTACTTTGTAGTCCTACTATTCCATATGTGCCTATTTAAAAATACTCAATATGCAATTTCCAATAATATTTATCTAAAAATGCATTATCAAGGAAAGGGGTTAGGCCTAAATGAACAAGGTCTATTTGAACCCCTTGATATCAAAGCAAATCCATATTATTAGGGCCTTGGTTATATATCTCACCATCAAGATGTTTATATCTCCTCTACATCCAACATTCCCCCATGTAAATCCAAGCATATTTCTTCTTCCTCATTCCTTCCATCTATCTTAATTACATATATTCCTCCATCCACAAAATTATAATCCACTTACCCTTTCCCATATGCAAGACATCAAAGAAACACATCTTTGAGAACCATCTACCCATCCAAAAGGCATCCATACAATTCCTATCCACCCATAAATGCCACTTCACTTCTAAGAAATTTGGATGCCAAGCATTAAATCCATAAGTCAAGAAATCCATATGCAATCAAGGATCAACATGTATTGTCTAATTGTCATGTAAAAATAAAGAAAAATATGATCTAAAACAAAGAATAAATATCTAAAAGGATGCAAAGGCTAGCTAATAAAAAAGAAAATTCAAAAGATATATGGGTTCCTAAATCCCTTATGAAAGAAATGAATTCCAAGAAAACAAAAAATAATGAAAAATTAAAAAACACGTGGATTCGTTAGCAAATCCTTGAAGCACAATATCCCAAAGAAAGATCAAAATTGGCATCCAATCTTGCTATTCCAAAGTCTCCCATCAATCCTCCACATAAAGTCTTTCATCTTCCAAATCTATTTGGGTCCATATGTCCCAAAATGCACTACCTTAGATACTCCATCACCTCCTTCATCCATTTTAGGTCCTTGTGTCCCAAAATCCACATTCACTCCTCCATCTAAATCCCAAAATCAAAAATAAATTTTCCTCCCATCACTCCAACACCCCTCAAAGTGTGTGTCAATGTTGATATTCCCAACATTTCCATCTACCCATACAAAAGTCTTCTAACACACCATTAATTATCAAACACCTATTTTCCATCCTTCCATCCCACTTATCCAATCCTATGTTAGGAATGAATGTTGAATATATCCTATAGGGGAGTGTTCATAGCCATTCTGTAGTAGTTGTTGTTGCATTCATGACTGTGATTGTCATTGATGTCAACACAGTGATCTACTGAAGATTAGAAGAGAAGTAGATAGTGTTTGTATTAGTGCACATGGGATATTGAAGATCAATCTATGTGGATTTGAGGACTTAATCTATGTTATTTCCTAAGATTGTGGTTAAGAGCGCATATGTAAATTCAACTATTCATGACAGTTATATGTAATTCAGTGGAAGCAGTATTCAGGCAATGTTCTTGAGAAGCGGCTTGTGGAAATTGGATGATATCTCCTAATCGGGATAGAATCTGAGCATGTGAGGTTGTAGAAATGATGAAGACATGATGATTGTGACTTGGATGTGACAGAAAGGTCATAGGTCGCATGAGTGAAGAATTATCTTAATTGGAAGCTGACAGTTTTATGTAATTATGGAATATTGTGTAACGTGTGGAAGATTTTATTTTATAAATTGTATGCCGACTCATTTGTAATTATTTGAGTTTGGTATAAAGGAAGGATTATTTTCCTTATTGTAATGTAGTATTGTATGAAAGTGAATTGTGGAATTGTGCAATACTTGTTGTAAGAGGATATGCGAAGTACAGAGATCTGGTATTGAGATTTGATTAAGTAGTTGGTGTAGTTTGGCACAGTCAAAGGAGAAGTGATAAGTTGTTGAGATTAGTAATCTTTTGGTATTATTTTTTTGAGTAATACAGAGATTAGTTGGACAGTGTGTTCAATGATCTTTCCCTTGAAGTTGTTTGGACAATGGATCCTTCTATCTTCCATAACTCCTAACAGGGTTAGAATCTTTTAATAGGGATTCAAAGTCTCCTAACAGAGATTCATATGTACTGAATGTATTTCATAAGACTCCTAACAGATTCCATCCTCTCACAAGGAATTTTCATATTAGTGCATCTTTTGTGGGCATCATTCCCACTGGGGTTTACTCTCTGATCAAGAGGTTCCCTAGTCAACATATCTTGTGTTATTGTATTGTTGTGTATGTATATCTTTCTATGGTTGTTGATTACATTTCTTACATGGTTAAAATCTATTAAAGGTGATAAAATTTATATTTATATGATAAATGATTCACCTCCACCCCCCTCTCAGTTATCTTGGTGGACTTTACTTTCTAACAATTGGTATCAAAGCAGCAAGTCCTTGAAGGAAAATTTAACAACTTAAGGAGATCCATGGTGAATCATTTCAGGAAAGAAAGCCCTAAGTTTGATGGAGTGAAATTTGACAGCTTGAAAGAAAAGATGAAGACACATTTTCTTTGTTTAGGACCAGGATACTGGTTAATCACAAAGAACAAGAAGACTATCATTGAAGAAGACAAAATTGAAGAATGTACTAATGAGGAGAGAGACCTATTCATGTGTAACATACTTGCCAAAGAAGCACTCTTGTCAGCCCTTTTGGAAAATGAGTACAGTCAAGTAAAATATCTAAAAACATCTCATGAAATTTGGTTAGTTTTACAATCTACTTTTGAAGGTGACAAACATGCAAAGAGAGTCAAATTGCATAATTGGATACGTGTATTTGAAGATATGAGAATGGTGGAAGGTGAATCTGTTAGAAGCTATATTGGTAGAATGTCAAAAATTGTTGCAGGTATAAAATCATGTGAAGGAATCAAGATAGAGAATGAAGTGATATCAAAAATGCTAAGGACATTAACTCTTGCATTTAAGAAAACAATGCAGATGATTGAGCAATGTATACCTTTTACTAAGAACTTCACCAGAGAAACCTTTCTTGGAAGACTAGAAGCAGTAGAGATGAACTTGAGACAATCGGGAGATCTACCTAGAATGGAGACAGCATTCAGCGCAATTAGTATTCATCCTAATTTGTCAAGAAGCATTAGCGTAAGCAGAGATTATGCTAGTGGAAGTATATCTAAGAATGAAGAAGACAGGAAGATTGAGGAAGGAATTGTCTTGCTTGTTAAAAGAGAACCAAACGGTAAGAAATTTTTTTAATGTTGGACTTGTTAAGAATATGGTCATTTTGCATCTAAATGTCCTAAGAGAGTAAAGAAGTATAGAAAGAACTTTAAACCTATAAGATCTAAAGAATGTTACTATGCTAATGATGAAGACTTGAAGCTAGTATGGAGAAATCTCTAAGTGAAAGTGATAATGAGAATGATGATATAGGATTTGTACCAATAGAAGAAGAAAACCCTGAGACAGAAGTTAAAGAAGAAAAAACTTTAGTTTCTCAAGTAGAAAAGAGATCTGATTGGATTATAAATAGTGGTTGTTCACATCATATGACTAGAGACATGAAGAAATTCATAAAGTTTAACAATTATGATGGAGTAATTCTTAGAGTTGGAAACAATGCACCTTATTGATGAACTACAACTAATTTAGAACACTGAATGAAGAATCTATGATTGAAGATCACTGAGGAATTGTTGATTAGATATGCAAGATGATTAAATCAGTATTATGTTGTCATTGATGTCAACTAGCTTGATAGTACTTATCTTGTAAGTTACTATACCGACACATCTGAAGAAAGGTGAAAGAGATGAAGAACATAAATATCTACATGAGGAAGATGTATATATTAGATGAGGATAAGGAATACACTGAGTAACTTGTTGATGAGTCTATGACTTCATGAAATTGACTTTATTATGTTGCATTCATCTATGATGAAGAATAGAGCTGAAAGACACAAAGCAATGTTGTCGGTAAATAAAGCATTCCAGTATACACTGACGGAGTGTAGTGTATACCAAGCGTAGTGTTAACTAAGCTTGTGTTTACCGATGCATTTCTTTGTTAACTAAGTAGAATAGAAAGGAATTAAATGATCAGGTTAGCCGATAAAGTGATGAGCTGTAAAGTGTATGAAATCAAGGTAACAAATAAGGTTTGTTATGAAGATCGACGGCTAACATAATTCAAGAAAAATCTAATGGAGCAAATTGAAACGTGTTACTGACACATCAACCGAAGAAGGTTAAAGTGTAAAAATCAATGAATGAGATTAAGCGGAAAAATCTGATGGAGGAAAAGAAAATGATTTACTCATCTATATAAGAGACATTGGTTTCATTGTTGAAGGATGCTGGAAGAAGAAGATACTGCAGAATTATTGTGTGAAGGAGTTTTCATGCATTCTGATCATACTGGTTAATAAGAACCGAGCTATAGAACAATTACCAAGCTACAGAGAGTAATTACCGATGGATAGTAAGTTGATATAAGATTGAATCTGAAGTGATATATTGATCAGAAAGATTTGAATGAGCTGAACATTGATCTATAAACTACAATTAAAAGTTGTTTCAAGGCAGATCATCTACTGTTACATATTTAACCATTGTACACAGTCAAATCTCTTAATCGAGTGGACTATGAAAGTCTTTTGATGTTTTATTCATAGAGTGAACATTGTTATCCTCTCAACCCCAGAGTGACTGCTGGTTGGACGATAACTTATGGTCTAAAATCCTCTAACAAGGTCACACCTAACAGTGTGTTTGTAAACTTTTAACAGGGTTGGGTCTTCACCAACCTCACTTCAGAAGAGTGAACATTTTTGGGTTTTCGGTCCCAGGTGGTTTTTCCCTTCACAGGGTTTCCACGTTAAATATCATGTTATGTGTTGATTGTGATATTTGCTTGTTATCATACTTTGCATATTACATGTTAGATTTGATTGGTAACTACTATAATTTTTAGACTGACAATCAATACAAACACAGACAGTGAAAGTATTTTATGTTTACCGAGTAGCAGAAGTTGAAGAATTTGTTTTGGATTATACATTTTTTTGGGGACACTGGATAACTGATTCACCCCCATCTTAGTTATTCTAACAATTGGTATCAGAGCCTCGGTTGCTTAGAGAAGATTTTTAAGGACTCCAGCAAAAAGGTCTCAAGATGTATAAGAGGGAAGTGCCAAAGCTAAACAAAGAGAACTTCACAGTATGGCAAAGCTAGATTAAGTTGCACATATATGGAATTGGGAATTCTACACTAGAATTGATGGAGAATGGCTACATTGAACCGACACTAGGTCCCCTAACACTTGATCAACTGAAGGACAGGCATGAACATAATATTACTATGATGGAACTTGTTGTTGCTTGTACCAATGCCAAAGTTGAAGACATTAAGGGATGCACAACTACCAAAGCCATGTGGGATAAACTGACTCTAATATATAGTGGAGATGTGAATGTTAAGAGAGCTAGAGAAGAAAGCCTAAGAGGTTGATTTGATGATATGAAGATGAAAGAAGGTGAGAACATTGTGCAATACACAAATAGACTAAAAGAGCTAGTACATGCTATTAGATCATCCGATGGAGTTATTGAGGATGAAATAGTGATAAGCAAGATTCTTAGAACTTTGCTGCCAATTTATGCGATTAGGATCTCTGCAATTCACAAAACAAGGGCTACATCCAACCTTACTCTTGACACACTGATCGATAAGATTACAACCTTTGAATTGAATAACTTTGAAAATAGTGTTGTACCTTCTGTTGAATCCACTTTCATGACTTCTTTGAATATTGGTAAGTCTAGCAGGAATAGTAAGAATAATGATAGGATAGTGGTACCGATGATGAGCTTGATGAGCTTGAAGCTCTTATGGCTAGAAGATTACCTAAAGGTAAAGGAAGGTATAGAGGTAAGCTACCTTTAGCATGTTTTAATTGTAAAGAAGTTGGCCACATCGCTGCTAGATGTCTGAATAAGAAAGATGATGATAGATCCAAAGATCGATTCAAAGGAAGCTATGGGAGAAGAGTCAATAGAGGCTACCGATACAACTACAGAGATAACCGAGATAGCTATGACAAAGGGAAAAAGGTATGTTACATAGCCGAAGAATTTGAAATTGAATCTGACACTGATGATGATGTAGAAGTAGTATTTGTTGCTATGAAAGATGATTCAGAGGAAGAAGAGAAACATGAAGAAACAATACTGATCTCTAAAGTAAGCAGAAATGATACATGGATCATAGATAGTGGTTGTACACATCATATGACTGGTGATATAGAGAAATTTGATCTACTTGATGAATATGATGGAGGATCTGTAAGGATGGGAAATGATGCACCTGTATGGTAAGAGGTAAAGGTTCACTGATGATTAATGATAGAATAAAATGTGAAAATGCATACTGGGTAGATGGACTGAACTATAATTTGTTAAGTGTGGCATAGCTAAATAACTCAGGCCATCGACTTGCTTTTGAGAGTAGAAAGGTAAAAATCTATGATGATGGAGGAAGACTTGTCAGAATTGGTACACAATCAAGAGGTAATTTATTTTATCTTGATATTGATCAGTCTTCTTGTTTATTAATGAAGGAATATTCTTAGGATATTCTACTAAGAGAAAAGCATACAAATGTCTGAATAAGGTTACAAATAAGATAATTGAAAGTACTAATGTCCATGTTGATGAGTTTGATGACAAGAACATAGAGGAAAGAAAGGAACCAGAAGACTATGGTAGATTCACTTACATTGAACTTCCTAATTATCTATCGAAGTCGCAACCTATGATAATCGATCAACGGAAAAATAACCCCGAGGAACAGGAAAGGGAAACTGACAAACAAGATGGAGCTACCAAGCAAGCACATGAACGTGAACAGGATGAACAAGAAAGTAGAAATCGAGTACTGGCTAGTTTTGTCAAAAGACATCATCTTGAGACACAAATTATTGGAGACAAACAAGCTGGCATGTATACAAGAAGCAAAGCAAGACAAGGTACATGTCTAGTTTGTGAATTTGAACCAAAAAATGTGAAAGTTGCATTAGAGAATGAAGAATGGGTTAATGCAATGAAAGATGAAATAGAACAAATAGAGAAGAACAAAACTTGGTCCTTAGTATCCCAACCTAAAGATAAAAAAATTATCGGTACTAAATGGATATTCAAGAACAAACTGAATGAAAATGGTGAAGTGACAAGAAATAAAGTGAGATTGGTATGCAAGGGATATGCACAGGAAGAAGGCATTGAATATGGTGAGAAATTTTCACCTATTTCTAGATTGGAAGGAGTTATAATGCTACTTGCATATGCTGCACACAAGAAATTTAAGGTTTATCAAATTGATGTGAAGTCAGCATTTCTGAATGGTATACATGAAGAAGAGGTCTACATAGAACAACCTGTAGGATTCGTTGATTCAGACAACAAAGACATGGTATGTAGATTACACAAAGCTTTATATGGTTTGAAGCAAGCACTGAGAGCATGGTATGAAAGACTACATACTTACCTGTTAAGTATTGGATTTGTAAGAACTAGTGAAAACAATAATTTGTACATGAAAGGTGATACTGATGACACTATTCTTATTGCTGAAATTTTTGTTGAGGACATTACTTTTGGAGGTTAAGATCATGTATGTAAATCTTTTGCTGATGACATGAGGAATGAGTTTGAAATGTCTATATTCGGAGAGATTAAATTCTTTCTTGGATTAGAAGTGATTCAACAGAGTGATGGGATATTCATCACACAGTCCAAGTACATAAAGGAAGTCTTGAAGACATTTGGCATGGAAGATGCTAAGCCTGTAGGAACACCGATGGCTATTGGATGTAAACTGACAAAGGAAGATGAAACTACAGAGGTAAACTAGACACTTTACCGATCCATGATTGGTAAGCTAATGTATGTAGTTCACAGTAGACTAGATATAGCACATGTTGTGGGAATTGTTGCTAGATTTTCTGCTAATCCTAGAGAATCACACATGATTGCTACTAAAAGGATCTTAAGATACCTAAAAAAGATAGAGGATTATGGTTTATGGTATCCTAAGGAAGGTAAATTTGAACTGATGGTCTATACCAATGTTGATTGGGCTGGAAATATGGATGACAAAAAAAGCACCATCGGAGGAGCATTCTTCTTTAGTGAAAGACTCATAACCTGGACAAGTAAAAAGAAGGCTTGTATTTCTCAGTCTATAGCTAAAGAAGATTATGTTGTTGCTGCTACTAATTGCTCAAACATTGCATATATCAAGCAAGTATTGGAAGGAATGAATGAGATAATCACTGACCCGGTGATTATATATTGTGACAACACAAGTGCTATTAATATTTCAAAGAATCCAGTGATGCACTCTAAGACAAAACATATATCAATTAAGTATCAGTGCTTAAGAGAACAAGTGCAAGAGAAGCAAGTGAAGTTAGAATTTGTTACATCTAAAGAACAACTTGCAAATATCTTTACAAATCCTCTACCGAAGGACACATTTGAATATTTGAGGACTAGACTTGGGGTCTGTCCCCTGTCTATCGGTCACTAATGTGATCTAGATGTTACATCAGCTTACACTTATCAGAAGATCACACATGTTGATGCAGCATAGTTCACACTTTGGATAATGTTCAAGGTTGTGATTAAGTTTAAAGAACTAAAACAGATTAGGATATCAATATATAGAGAATGTATTGGACAATAAAGAGTTACTTAGCTACTACAAGAGCTGATTATTTATTTGTTTCTTTGGCATTGTTGTCAAAGGGAGAGATAAATAATATGAAAAGGAAAGGGAGAGATATGCATCGATGAGAACTATCTAAGGGAGAGAATGACAAAGCTGTATGTTATAATGCTGTTTAGTAACATAGTGATTAAACATATTAAGCTAGGGAGAGCTTACACAACACAACATTTGATCACAGAGTTGTAGAATACATGTTTGGTATGTGTATGGTACACTTCATATTACTTGTGTTTCCATCAATGACAAAGGGAGAGATTGATGAACTACAACTGATTTAGAACACTGAATGAAGAATCTATGATTGAAGATCACTGAGGAATTGTTGATTAGATATATAAGATGATTAAATCAGTATTATGTTGTCATTGATGTCAACTAGCTTGAAAGTACTTATCTTGGAAGTTACTATACCAACGCATTTGAAGAAAGGTGAAAGAGATGAAGAACATAAATATCTACATGAGGAAGATGTATATATCATATGAGGATAAGGAATACACTGAGTAACTTTTTGATGAGTCTATGACTTCATGAAATTGACTTTATTATGTTGCATTCATCTATGATGAAGAATAGAGTTGAAAGACACAAAGCAGTGTTGTCGGTAAATAAAGCATTCCAGTATACACTGACGGAGTGTAGTTTATACCAAGTGTAGTGTTAACCAAGCTTGTGTTCACCAACCCATTTCTTTGTTAACTGAATAGAATAGAAAGGAATTAAATGATTAGGTTAGCCGATAAAGTGATGAGCTGTAAAGTGTATGAAATCAAGGTAACAGATAAGGTTTGTTATGAAGATCGACAGCTAACATAATTCAAGAAAAATCTAATGGAGCAGATTGAAACATGTTACTGACACATCAGTCGAAGAAGGTTAAAGTGGAAAAATCAATGAATGAGATTAAGCGGCAAAATCTAATGGAGGAAAAGAAAATGATTTACTCATCTATATAAGAGACATTGGTTTCATTGTTGAAGGACGTCGGAAGAAGAAGATACTATAGAATTATCGCATGAAGGAGTTTTCATGCATTCTGATCATACTGGTTAATAAGAACCAAGCTACAAAACAATTACCGAGCTATAGAGAGTAATTATCGACGGACAGTAAGTTGATATAAGATTGAATCTGAAGTGATATATTGATCAAAAAGATTTGAATGAGCTGAACATTGATCTGTAAACTACAATTGAAAGTTGTTTCAAGGAAGATCATCTACTATTACATATTTAACCATTGTACATAGTCAAATCTCTTAACTGAGTGGACTATGAAAGTCTTTTGATGTTTCATTCATAGAGTGAACATTGTTATCCTGTCAACCCTAGAGTGACTGCTGGTTGGACGATAACTTCTGGTCTAAAATCCTCTAACAAGGTCACATCAAACAGTGTGTTTGTAAACCTTTAATAGGGTTGGGTCTTCACCAACCTCACTTCAGAAGAGTGAACATTTTTGGGTTGCCGGTCCTAGGTGGTTTTTCCCTTCACAGGGTTTCCATGTTAAATCTCTTGTGTTATGTGTTGATTGTGATATTTTCTTGTTATCATACTTTGCATATTACATGTTAGATTTGATCGGTAACTACTATAAGTTTTAGACTGACAATCAATAAAAACACAGACAGTGAAAGTATTTTATGTTTACCAAGTAGCAAAAGTTGAAGAATTTGTTCTGGATTATACATTTTGTTTTGGGACACTGGATAACTAATTCACCCCCCTCTTAGCTATTCTAAAACTTATTTGATAAAAGGGATAGGATCTATTACTCTTGATGGAAAGACTAACATTGATTATGTTTACTTTTTGGATGGATTGAAACATGACCTTTTGAGTGTTGGACAACTAGTTGATAAGGGATATCAAGTTTGGTTTACTGAGGAAACTTGTGTAATCAAAGACAAGGATGGTAATTTGATTTGAACTGGATCAAGAACCAGAGGTAATGTATTTTAGTTGAATCCTCCTCATATGAGATGCTTGATTACTAAGATTGATGATAGTTGGTTATGGTACAGAATATTTTGTCATATAAACTTTGATAACATTGTGAAAGTGAGTACTACACTTGCAGTAAGAGATTTTCCTAAAATTATGAAACCTACTAACATGATTTGCAAGGAATGTGTTATGGCTAAACAAAAGACAAGCTCATTTCCTAGCAAGAAGTTTACAATCGCAGAGAAGTTGGAAATTGTTCATACAGATTTGAGCGGTCCCACAAGGACTAGAGGATTCTATGGTGAAAGGTATTTTATGATTCTTGTTGATGATTTTACAAGAATGATGTGGATTGCATTTCTTAAAGAAAAATCTGAGGCATTTGATAAGTTTAGAGTAATTAAGAACAAATTTGAGAATGAATCTGGAATGAACATTAAATGTTTGAGATCAGATAGAGGTAGATAATTTACTTCAAAAGAATTTAATACTTTTTGTGAAGTGAATGGTATTAAGAGACATTTTTCAGCCCCTAGAACACCTAAACAAAATGGTATTGTAGAAAGAAGAAACAATTCATTAACTAAAGTTGCAAGAGCCATGCTATTTGAAAATGACTTGGCAAAGATATTCTGGAGAGAAGCAGTGAATATAGCACTATATACAATGAACAGAGTATAGATCAGAGCAGAAATAGATAAGACACCTTATGAACTATGGTTTCGACATGCACCATCAGTTAAATATTTCAAATTTTTTGGAAGTAAATGTTATATTAAGAGAGATGATGACATTGGAAAGTTTGACCCTAGAAGTGATGAAGGTATATTTCTTGGTTATTCATTGAAAAGCAAAGCTTATAGATGTTTCAATAAAAGAACTAAAACTATTGTTGAGAGCGCAAATGTTAAAGTTGATGAAAAGTTCAAAATTTAGGAAAGAATGATTGATTATGAATCAGATGAAGGAACTCATCTTAGAATTGATCAAGAAAATGTTGAGTTATTCTATGAAACTGATAGCGATTTGCAGAATGAAAGCTACATTGAGGAAATCATAGAAGAACCTACAGTTGAAGCAAGAATTGAGACAGTGACACCTAACAGGAATCTAATAATAAATTATCCTCTTGAGAATATGATTGGGAGCATAGACATAGGAGTTCTGACATGAAATAAGGTACAAGAACAATTGTGTTTAATTTATCAAATTGAACCTAAATCTACTAGTGAAGCCTGTAAAGATGAATATTGGATTAAAGCTATGAAGGAAGAACTAGACCAAATTGAAAAGAACAAGACTTGGGAATTGTTCCCTAGACCTAAAGATAAGAACTTTATAGGAACTAAATGGGTATTCAGGAACAAGATGAATGAACAAGGAGAAGTTGTAAGGAATAAAGAAAGATTGGTATGTAAAGGATACTCACATCAAGAAGGAATTGACTATGAAGAAACTTTTGCACCTGTAGTAAGAATTGAAGTAGTAAGAATGTTTTTGGCTTATGCAGCCTATAAGAAATTTAAAATATATCAAATGGATGTGAAGTCATGAGCATTTCTAAATGGAGAGTTAGGAGAAGAGGTTTACATTGAGCAGCCTAAAGGTTTTCCCTTAACTCATGAAGGAAACATGGTATGTAAACTGAACAAAGCTTTATATGGACTTAAACAAGCACCTATAACTTGGTATGCAAGACTGGATAAGTATTTGATAAAATTAGGATTTACTAAAGGCATAGCAGATAGTAACTTGTATATGAAAGAAATTTAAAATGGTTTGTTAGTTGTAGTTATTTTTGTTGATGATATTATCTTTGGAGGAGAAGATGAAGCCATTGATAAATTTGCAAATGAAATGAAGACTGAATTTGAAATGAGTATGATTGATCAGATGAAATATTTTTAAGGATTGCATATAACATAGAACAGTGATGGTATCTTATTATGTCAAACAAAGTACTTGAATGGCCTATTGAAGAGATTTGGAATGGAGAACTGTAAGCCGGTTGGCACACCTATGGTAACTAGACACAAGTTATCTAGCACAGATGAGACTCCTGTAGTTGAATAGAAGAAGTACAGATCTATGATTGGAGGATTACAATATTTAACTCATACAAGACCAAACATATCACATGTGGTTGGAATCGTTGCAAGATTTTAAGCTAATCCTAAAGAATCACATTATGCAGCAATAAAAAGGATACTAAGGTACTTGAAAGGTATAATTTAATATGAATTGTGGTATAAATATCTGATGACTTTACCCTATGTGCATATACAGATGTAGATTGGGGAGGCAGTGTTGATGAAAAAAAGAGTACAAGTGGTGGAGCATTTTTTCTTGGAGGAAGATTGGTTTCTTGGCTAAGCAAGAAACAAAATTGTATTTCACAGAGCATGGCAAAAGCATAATATGTAGTAGCAGTAAGCAATTGTAACCAAATAATATGGATGAAACAAATTTTGAAGGATATTGGAATAAAATTTGATGAGCCTGTTGTTATACATTGTAATAACACCAGTACAGTTAGTATGTCTAAGAATCTTGTACTATATTCTAAGACAAAGCATATAGAAATAAAGTATCATATAGTGAGAGAGAAAGTTGCAGAGAAAGAAGTCAGACTTGAGTATATAAGTACAAAAGATCAGATTATATTTATAAAGCCTTTGCCTAAAGATACATTTGAGTATATGAGAGGTATGCTTGGGGTTATGCCCCAACCTACTTTTGAGAAGTGATGCAGATTGTTGCATCATTCTAGTGGTATATCAACCTTATCTTTTTTTGGACTGAATGTATGTACTTCCTCTATGGGGGAGTATGTGTTTCTGAGCTGAGTCATGAGGACTCTAGTGAATGTATTTTCTAAAAAGTATCTGTTGACATTAAAGTTGTTATTGACATAGTGATGTAATATCTGTCATTGATGTCAATGGGGGAGAAGGATACATGAAAAACCATCTATTGAAGAGAATCTAAGGAAGAAGGATACAAGAAATATAAAATGGAAAACTAAAAGAATTGAGTAGGAAAATGAAGCAAGATTTGATTGATGAAGAGGACTTGAAAATGTTTCAGAGCAGTAGTGTTGCAGTGTTGGTATTCATGGAACTTGGATGTTTTTTCATCTATGTTTCCATCAATGCCAATGGGGGAGATTGTTAGGAATGAATGTTGAATATATCCTATGGGGGGGTATTCGCGGCCATTCTATAGCATTTTTTGTTGTATTCATGATTGTGATTGTCATTGATGTCAACACAGTGATCTACTAAATATTAGCAGAGAAGCAGACAGTGTTTGTATTAGCGCACATGGGATATTGAAGATCAAGCTATGCAGAGTTGAGGACATAATCTATGATGTTTCTTGAGATTTTGGTTAAGAGCGCATATAGAAATTCAACTATTCATGACAGTTATGTGTAATTCAGTGGAAGCAATATTCAGGTAGTGTTCCTAAGAAGCGGCTTGTGGAAATTGGATGATATCTCCTAATCGGGATAGAATCTAAGCATGCAAGGTTGTACAGATGATGAAGACATGATTATTGTGACATGGACATGATAGCAAGGTTAGAGGTCACACGAGTGATGAATTATCTTAATTGGAATCCGACAATTTTATGTAATTGTGGAATATTGTGTAATGTGTGGAAGATTTTATTTTGTAAATTGTATGCTGACTCATTTGTAATTATTTGAGTGTGGTATAAAGGAAGGATTATTTTCCTTATTTTAATGTAGTATTGTATGAAAGTGAATTGCAAAATTGAGAAATACTCGTTGTAAGAGGATATGTGAAGTACAAAGATCTGGTATTGAGATCTGATGAAGTAGTTGGTGTGGTTTGGCACAGTCAGAGGAGAAGTGATAAGTTGTTGAGATCAATAATATTTTGGTATTATTTTGTTGAATAATACAGAGATCAGTTGGACAGTGTGTTCAGTGATCTTTCCTTTGAAGGTGTTTGGACAGTGGGTCCTTCTGTCTTCCATAACTCCTAACAGGGTTAGAATCTTTTAACAGGGATTCAAAGTCTCCTAATAGAGATTCATATGTACTGAATGTATTTCATAAGACTCCTAATAGATTCCATCCTCTCACAAGGAATTTTCATATTAGTGCATCTTTTGTGGGCATCATTCCCATTGGGGTTTACTCTCTGATCAAGAGGTTTCCTAGTCAACATATCTTGTGTTATTGTATTGTTGTGTATGTATATCTTTCTATGGTTGTTGATTACATTTCTTGCATGGTTGAAATATATTAAAGGTGATAAAATTTTTATTTATCTGATAACTGATTCACCCCCCCCACCCCCCCCCCCCCCCTCTCAGTTATCTTGGTGGACTTTACTTTCTAACAACCTATGCATAAACTATTACCCTAGTCCATTTTATAATCCATTTCATCCTCTTTTCCCATCACCCTATCAACATCTTTGAGTATAATTTCAACAACCATGGTCCATTACAACATAACCTTCAAGAATACTATCCAAAGAATAAGATACTTGAGTCCTTCCTTCATGTTATTTCCTACGTCATTTGTCTTCCAAAAATATTTTAAAAAAAAGCTACCTTGGTGAAAACCTAGTAAATAGTCTCCTTGTGTGATATAAAAAAATATAAATCAACAGAAATAATTTGTCCTATGGTGAAAACCATTTCTTGTGGCTCCTTGGGTAAGTACCATGATGAAAGCCATGCAAACAGGTGTCATGTGTAATACATTACCCTCTACACTTGGGGGAAAGTTTTATTCATGTAATCCTACCTATCAAATCCTTCCTAGTCCTACATCCTCCCATATCCATTTTTTCCATCTTTGATCTTTACAAAGATTCATACATCCTTTACCGTTCACTTTATCCACACCCTATAATAATTCTTTTTCTTATCCATCCCTTAATTTCATCATCCATTGTCATGTTTCATATTGCCTCATCCCAAATCCTTTTCTTGTTCTTGATCAAAATTAAGGACATTAAAAAATGAACATATTTTTAGAAGTCTCTTGACGTTTCCATTCCCCGTAGATCCCATGCCATTCAATGTGTCATGAATTTCCTACATAGCCAACATATCCAATCCCTTAGCTTGGTTAAACATGTTATCCCATTGTGGAGTAGTCCTTGCACCCAAATCAACTTTGATTCTATTCTTTACCTATCCATTGGCATCCCATCAACTCATTCATCCATTCATAGTGTTCCATTCCTTGCTAGACACTCGAGAAAATAAAGACAATCATGTTTGAGAATGAATCTTGACATATGCCTTTCACCTCATTCAATGATTTAAAATATCCTAAAAAAACAAATTAAAAACACTACAAAAAATTATTTTAAAAATACCAAAAACAACACAAAATTGTCATAAAAATTCCAAAAATATTTGCAAGAATATATAAAAATTATTGAAGACAACCAAACAAATTAAAAAACCAACAAAATCTTCCAATAAATCTCCTTTTTACATAAACCAATTCTCTAGGATTTTTAAACAGGCATTGAACAACATTATTCAAAAAGTCTGAGCTTTAGTTGAACCAAGTCAAAATAGTCAAAACTAGTCAGCAGGTCCTTAGCTACACTGGCCAAATTGTCTTATCTATCAAACCAATCCCACAACAAAGTATTTTTTCAAAAATCATGTTGTCTTAGACAAGAGAAGGAACACACAAAATTAGATGAAGCAGTCTTAGATGGGCTACCTTGTTCTTGAAATCAGATAGCATCAACAATACCTCAAAATTAAATGTCCAAACTACTACAAAAACACATACACATAATTAGTACAGTTGTAACTTGTTGAGTTAAGTTAGTCTTATTATGTCTTGATTTTCAAAAGTTATTTTCTTATGCTTCTCCAAAATGTCCACAAGAGATTTAGAGATTCCATGATGGTTCATGACTTATTTCTCTTTGTGTACTATTTGTGGAATGTTTGTTGTGAAGTTTTAAAAGAGAAATCTGGGTGTTTGTGATAAGAGCCTTCACATCCATATAAAAATTTCCAATTTCATTAGATACTTCAGTTGTGATACACTGCACATACCTTGACTTTGAATAATTGACCTAGACGGATCAACCCAAATTCCTTATCTGTTCAGTGTGTCTATTTTAATGCAAGAGGATAATCATACCTAGATCATTCATATCTTGGTAGGATGGTATCCCTTTTTTTCTATAATAAAGTGGCTCAATGATGATAAATAAATAGCTCAATTTAGTTAGAAATCAAAAGCATGGTTATTAAAATTTGAAATCTCTCTATTTACTATAATCTAAGGGTTTCAATCAAGGATTCATTCTCATTCTTTCATCCCCTAACTATAATCTTCTAAAGTTTCTTTACTAACAATTATCTCAATCAATTCTAACATTCTATTAATCAATCACTCAATCTATCTGTCAAAATAGTCAAATCAATTGGTTAATCAGTCAATCATCATCAGTATTATATAGGATGTATCTTTCTTGAAATCATACATTGTCACTTTTCTTGTACAAGGTATGTCTTCCCTGAAATCAAACATTGTCCCTAGTTTATATAGGATGGATCTTTCTTAAAACCACACATCATAATTTTTTATTATACACGATGTATCTTCCCTGAAACTAGACATTGTTGCTAGTCTTATACAAGATGGGTCTTTCTTGAAACTAGACATGATTCTTATCAACAATCTCTATGACCAATGTCAATCAAATAGTCATCAAACCTACCAACAATCTTCACTTCTTACTAATTATTCTTTTCTTGCATAATTTCATCTAAATATTCTTTCGAGAGATCATTCATAATTTTCTTTCACAAACAATCTCTCGAGGGGGCATCATTTACCTTGTCATACATTGTTCACATTGGGGTATATTTTTTATTCTTTGAAACAACACCTAAAAAACATTGTATCAAAGATGGGGAAAATGTAGACACTTTAAAATGGGCTATTTCTCTAACGCAATGATAGTACCAACATTCCTCTCTAATTTATTTAATGATCTTTATTATTCAATAAATTGTGTTATTCTACCATATTCTAAAATCAAAATCATCATTTCTCCTTAATTCTATAATTAAGTGGTTTTAATTAATTACCTTAATTATTAATCATCCAATCAATATTTCATAATTCTTTTATTTATTTAATCATGATTTATTCCTCCAAAGCTAACTCATACCGACTTTTAGTTCACTCCACAATTCCCTCTCCTAACTATTCAATCCACATTGTTAATTCCTCCCTTAGCAATCAGTTAAAGTATTTAATCAATTCAGTCTTCTAATGAATGTAATCAATTAACTAATCCATACAATTAGTTGACTCATCCATGCAATCAGTCAACTCACCAATCGTTATCTCTTTAATTAAGTCAAGTCATCTCTCCAATCTATTTGATGACAGATCAATCAATCCTCTAATCAAGATAGTCAAGCATAGCTGAGCTCCCACTCACTCTAAGTTCAAGTAATCAATCAAAGTCAATCAACCCCTCAATCATGCATTCTTGATTAAAACCCCTAAAATTCTTATAAATAGAGAGCTATTTTGGAAACCATAATTTCTTTGAATTATTATGTTGGCATGATCTTGAGCTCAATTCTAAGAATCCACATTGCATGAGAAGGAGAACACCAAGGAAACAATAGATATTTTTCATATTCATTTATTTTGAATATTTCATGTTATTGATTGTTTATGCTTTCTAATTTCATTTCTTCCTTTCTTGATATTGGGAATACTATTTTCTCTAACAATATCTTTGTGGTTGAGATTTTCTATTTATTGTAGGTTTCTATAGATCCTATTATACCTTATTACAACTACAACTTTTTTATATTTCTTCAAGCATGCCCTCTAGCAATATGTCTAATAGTGCTACATATGTCCCAACTTCCACAATGCCATTTGGAACTCAATAAAACAACTTGTTGTTTGATAGTAATCTAGTGACAATGAGCATCGTCATGTATGCTAATGTATCCTCAACTATGTCACAAGTAAACACAAATGTCAATCCTCAATCTATAGTAGAAAGTACCATGACTACAATGCTATCAATAAATCAAATCAGCACCTCTAATCTCTTGGGATCTACAACCAGTCAAACCAACATGGTCCCCCAAGGTGTTAATGTGAACCAAAACAATCACACTCTTACCTCACAAGGGGAACCTCCCAACCAAGGTCCATGTATTATACTTCAATGTGCTCCTCCTAGTCAACAACCAAACAATCAAAATATTGGGGTGTCAACCAAACTACTTTAGGCCACCCCAAGTTACGTCACCATCTTATGTGTTATGTACTTGTTGGATATTGGTTACACTTCAAAGGTTTTATTTATTCATAAGACAAGTTCAATATGCATATTTTTTGTATTATATGGAAGGTGTACTTGGTCCTACTCATGACCTACATGTTTTGATACACTTGTATGCTTTTGTTAATCAATGTTCTATGAAGTTGTCTATCAATTTTTGGTGGTTTCTATGCTTCTAGTGTTCCTCTAGGTGTTTTTAATATCTAGACAATGGCTTTGTTCATCACATGGTTTTGGTATCATATTCTATACATGTCCTATCTTTTTTCACCTACTGGTATGTTCAGATATTTAGTGATCAAGACATAGCCTTGGTTGTGGCATTCTGACAATTTTGGTTAATGTAACATGCATTGTAAACATATTAAGTGCGACCTATATTTAGTCCTCGTGTAGTGTGTTGTAAAGCTTTCTTAATTTTGTCCTATATTTAGGATCAATGGTAATGCATTAAAGATAATTGTAATATTTTTTTGATTTGGGTCCAAAACATTCTTTCAGTGTGGTTGACATGTGTATGATTAGATATAAATATAAATAAAGAAGACCCTTTGTATCTGATGTGTATGAACATGTGTTTGAATGAGTAAGGGTGATTGTGGAAGAAGATAAGTGAGATGTAAAAGGACTCCTTGGGAGAGCTTCTGATGGTGATGTATGAAAGTTGAAGCTAAGTGTAAAAGACTATTGAGAGATCCAAAATGGCATTCACATATAGATTTGTAGTGGACTAGATAGTGTAATACAAAGATAAAATCAGAAATTGATCTACTATTGGTGTGGTAACTGAGCTTAATTTTTGAACTATTTCATGCATAGTCAGATGCAATTCTATCAGTTCATCTTTTTTCAGTGAATTTTGTATTGGTAGTTAGCCATATTAATCTTTCTAGGTAGTGAGCCTGATCGGCAAGGAGCCAACCGTAGTGAGAAAACCAAGATTGAGCCTTTGTAAAAATAACCTTAACTAATGTCATCTTAACTAATGTTTCATTTCATGAGAATTATCTTCTCTATCAATTTTCCTAGTTTAGGTTTCTACGTAAATTCTAGTGTTCTTTCTATTGGTTTGTGCTTTCATGTTTACATATGTTATGAATGTTTAATGTGGTTAACTCATAGATCAGAAGTTGATTTATGCTATTGTTTATGAGTTTACCAACATAATAAATGTTTTAGAAAGTGTTTGTGAATAACTGATATATCCCCCCCCCCCTCATTCATTTAGCCTATTCAACAATTGGTATCAAAGTTTGGTCCCTTGCAGATAGAGCTTAACCGCTTGAGGGAGATCTTTTTTTCTTGAAAAATTGGAAGGAAGATACTTTGCTAATGAGGATTGGAAGATCATGATGAGTGACATTGAGAGTACTTAGTCAGAGAATGAGGAGATAAAAGAGAAACTGAAATAATAAAATGCATGTATCACAAAGTTGAGGGATTAGATCCAAAAGTTCAAAGAAAGGCATAAGTAAGTCAATCAAGAATTTAAGGAATCAAAAGAAAAAATAACAGACCTAGAAAAAGAAGTAAAGGAATCAAAGGAAAAGGAAATAGAAATGGAAAAGATGATGGATGACAGGGAAAACACTATGAAATTCATTAGAGATTAGTTGAATTATAAAATGAAAGGCATTAGAAATATTGAGGAAGAACTAAAAATTGTAATGGAGGAATGGAATAAATCTAAGGAGAATCTCAAGAATATCATGAAAATACAATTAGATGAAAATGAGAGGCTAGACTAGGAATTGAAGCTAAGATCTGAAGAAAAAGTATATGAGAGGAGTACTATTTTGGATCATTCTTTAGCCATCCAGAAAATTCACAAAGATAAAGAAGGTTTAAGGTTTATTGGTGAATATTCAAATCAGAAGGATAAAGGAAAAGAGAAGGTAGTTGAACATGAGACAATGTCTAAGGAAGCTGGAAAGATCAAGAATTAGAATACATATACAAGGAAGCCTTCGATAAGACAACCAAATGCTGAAAGGTACTTATCTTTTAACAACTATTGTCATGCTTGCAAGAATTTTGGTCATAAGGTAGTTGATTGTAAGATGAGAAAGGAACTGAAGGGTCAATGCTTTAATTGTTATAAGCTTGGTCATAAGGTAAGTCAGTGCAAAAGTCAAGTTTCAAATCATTTTAAGAAGAATGGAGTGAATAATATGTTTCATGGGAATTGCTATGTATGTAGAAAATATGGTTACAAGGCTAATCAATGCAAATCTAGAATGCAGCCAGTGAGATATGGTAGAAGGAATGTTAACTATTTGAAATATGGTTAGAATGTTCATTATGCTAACACATGTAGATCTGGTGATGCTCCGATGAATGTTGGAAATGGTAATAATATTTTGGTTTCAAGTGAATCTTATAAGACTAAAATGACTTGGAAGAAAAAGGAAGTTACTGATGTAGAGATCCCTATGGTACCGGATCCTAGTACTACCTCTACTAACAACTAAAATTCTTTGGCTTAGGGGGGGTATTAATATGCTAAATCATACATTTTATCTTCTTTGAGGTGATATCGATAACAACTAGCTTGTCTCAGGTATGTTAGATGGACATATAATGATTGCATCTACTGATTAAGTGATTAATGTGAACAGTACAACTGGATTAGGTTACCAATATTTAATTTTTGGTGGAAATTTCAATTATGGTAGTTCTTGGCTATAAAGGAATTTTTTTTTAAATCATTTGGTACTGTAGCAAGGAGAGAGAATTTGAAAATTTGTAGAAAGATCTCAGAGAGAGATTTGTGAGTAATTATGGTATTTAAATTGGTTGTTTGAGGTGTATGTGTTAGGATTAACAAGGCAGAAATAACAATTACATGCAAATATAACCAATATCAAAAAATAATAAACCATACATAAAAGAATAGAAGACACAAAGATTTAATGTGGTTCACCCAATTTTTGGGCTACATCCACCAACAAGAAGTCCAATATTATTATTATCCAGTGATTACAACTTGATTACAATCCATAATCCCCTTATAGCTCAATTTCATCGCAAGTACTAAAATCATACATAATGAAATCCCTAACCCTAAGCCATATTATACAATATTTTGTTGCTTTAGGGTTAGAATGAGTTATAACATGTCAGCCAAAAATATGTCAGCTCTAGGAGGAAAAGTGTATAGTACTTTCCTGATCAGTCACCACAAGCTAACAATATGTGCATCTACAATGAAGAAGGTGAAGAAAGTTGAGTTGAAGGAATTTGATTACAAATGAATCAAGCAATTAGAGTTTGGGTTACTTACATAAGATATGCAAAGAATAAAAAATCTTGGAGTGGATATCTTGGGAGAATTCCCTGGTGTGAAAATAGGGAGTTTGTATTGTTCATGTTGAGTCAGTTTCAAGATGAACCCGTAGCGCTAGACAAACCCTATGTGGCGATGAAGGAGGTAATTGGTGCAATTACTAGTTTATGCAGCGATGGTGAATTTATTAGAAATAAAACTATAAGCTATCAAGAGGTAGAATATTTGACTTAGATTGGTCGAGATCATCATGCATTTCTTATCAACCTTCTTGAAGATCCAATTATGAGGTATGTCACCTATGGCATTTCTTACAAGATCCAATTTTAGAATCGGGATGGTTCAACTTCTGCATTAGTTATTTATATTTCACACAAGATTGTAAAAGAGAATGTTTAGATGGATCTTTGTAAGTTGTTAAATAAATTTCTTGAAAATATAAAGATGACAGTTGAAGGTGGATAGGCATTTAAATTTGGATAATTGGTTATGTTCTTAGTCTTTTATTTCTTTAAGTCATTACCTAGTAAAATAATGTTAAATGGAAAACTGGCATTCGTGTCAATATGAAAATTTATAGATACCTAGATGTGTTAGAAAATAGATTAGATTCTTGTAAGGCATATTTAATGTCTTTGCAAGAAACTTTTGGGTCAATTTTGATGGTTACTGGTGTTTTACTGGAGCAAGTTTTGATGAGGAGGGTTCCTCCTTCGGATAAAAGAGATTAGAAGTTGGTGTCAGTGTTTCCTTCCCAAAACCTAAGAAGAGGAAGACAAGTGATAAAGGGAAAGAAATAGTCACCATTTCAGAGGATGAAGAATAAAATGTCAAGGAAGAAAAAAAGTTGTGGAAGAAAAGGAAGAAAAAGAGGAAGAAGAGATGGATAAAGATATGGCTTCTCCGACAAAATCTGATTTTGTGGATTTTGATGAGATCGGGACTTTTATAGATGATGATTATTTTGATAGGATTGGAATGTTATGGATAGGTTGTTCATTGGTGAATAAGAATTTGGTGATGGGTTTTCTAACCAATATCACGATTAGTAAAATAATTATGGTATCTAGTGTGTCTGGTATGTTACCAACTAAATTAGGTAATGATATTGAGAATAATTTTTTGCAGTATGGTACAAATTTTGATGTGGTTAAGAGGTCTCTAGAGAATAAATGTACAAATGCAAAGTAGAAACTTTCAAAAATTATCGGTGAGACAAAGGAATGTGTGAAAGAAATTATTGATATATAGGTACTATCTTTGGTAGCCTGATATTGTAGGCAATTTCAGAGGAAGAAGTGAAGTGATTGAGGAGGAATTGAATGAGCTAGGAAAAATATATGATGTCTTCAAGGATGAAAAAGGAAAATTAAAGATTAAACTTTGTGAGCTTCAGAAGAATGGTTGTTGTTACAAAGACAAAGAGAAGAATTGATAAAATATTTTGGTTAGTTAAGGAAATGAGAGAGGTTCAATTAAAGCATCTTACTGGCATCGTTGTTTATGCAGTAGATTATGAATGGCAGTTTCTATCTTCAAACTGGTGTAAATGTTTTGACAAACTAGTTGAGTGTGAGAGCTTGTGTGCTCAGATAGGCTGCCATTACTAAGTGGAAGAAGGAGCTTCCAATTTTGAAGGAGTGGTATAAGAAAGTAATTTCTATAAAATCTATTATATTCATTTGACTTTCTTGTTTTTTTTGTTTAGCCATTTTCCATTGTGGCAAAAAGGGGGAGAGAAAGAGAAAAAAAGTTGTCATCCACTCAGGGGTAGTTTTTGTTTTTCAGAGGTCTTTCATTTTTTAATTTTTGGTATTTTTCCATCAATGCCAAAGGGGGATATTGTTAGACTTAATGAGTTGTTGTTGAATTGTTGTCATTGATGTCAAAACCCTCATACCAACATCTTGGCGATATCATTTGGTTGTTGGAAATTTTGGTTATATACCTATTGGCTATAAGTTACACTTCAGATGTTTCAATTATTCATAGGACAAATTCATTATGGACAATTTTGGGTTTTTATGGAAAGTGTACTTGGTCCTACTCACAACATGCATGTTTTGATATACTTATATGCATTCGGTAATCAATGTTATATGAAGTTGTCTATCATTTTTTGGTGATATCTATGATTTTAGTGTTCCTCTAGGTGTTTCTAATATCTGGACAATGGTGTTATTCATTGGATGGTTTTGGTATTGTACTCTAGGCATGTTTTGTCTTATTTCACCTACTGAGGTTCAAATGTTTTAGTGATCAAGATATGGTCTTGGTTGTGGTGTTTTGACAATTTTGATTAATGTAATGTGAATTGTAAACATCTTAAGTGTGTCCTAGATTAAGGAGTGGTGGTAATGCATTAAATATAATTGTAATATTTTTTGATTTGGGACTGACACATTCTTTTGGTGTGGCCAACATGTGTATGATCAAATATCAATATAAATAAATAATACCCTTTGTATTTGATGTGTATACGTGTGTGTGTGTGTGTGAATGAGTAAGGGTGAATGTGGAAGAAGATAAGTGAGCTATAAGAGGAGTCCTTCGAGTGAGATATTGATAGTGATGTATGCAAGTTGAAGCTAAGTGTGGAAGCCTATTGAGATATCCAAGGGAATTTGCATATATATTTTCAATAGATCAAATAGTGCAATACAAAGATAACTATAAATTGATATACTATTGGTGTGGTAAATGAGCTTAATTGCTAAATTAGTTTATGCACAATTAGATGCAATTATATTGGATCATCTTTTGTAAGCAAATATTGTATTGGGAGTTATCCATATTCATATTTAAGGGTAGTTATCCCGACCATCAGTAAGCCAACAGTAGTGAGAAGACCGGCAATGATCCTTTTTTTAAAAATCACCTTAACTGGTGTCACCTTAATTGATGTTTCATTTCATGAGAATTAGCTTCTCCATTATTTTTTTTAGTTTGGGTTTCCACGTAAATCCTGGTGTTCTTTGTGTTGGTTTGTGCTTTCATGTTTACATATGTTACGAATGTTTAATTTGATTAACTGATAGATCAAAAGTTGATATTTCTATTGTTTTTGCATTTACTGACACATTAAAAGTTTTAGAAAGTATTTGTGAATAACTAATTCACCCCCCTCTTAGTTATTCAACATGTTCAACAAATTTTCACATCAAATGACATATACGTATAACTAGGCACCTTCCTATTACAGTGGCATTCCTTTTGTAGACCCAAATTTTAGAGCTAACACACATGTTGCACCTACCCCCATTGAGATAATAGCACAATAGGTGAAAAACCTTCAATAATAGATTATAAATATCCAAATTATTTCCCCTAAGAGAATGTACTCACTAAAAGACTTATGTCCCTACCCATTTGACAAGTCATTATGCATGTCACATTTTCCTTCTAGTTTTGAGACACCAAAATTTTACAAATATAAGGAAAAGGGTGATCTAAGAGACTATAATAGAGATGTTTTTGCAGCATGCATAAAGGTAGCCCATAATAATACTTATCTAATGAGACTCTTTTCATGTAGTCTCAATAGGCCATCTATGGAATGGGTCTTACAACTACCTCTAGGAATAATGTATTGGAATGAACTAGATGAGAAGTTCATTTCCCATTATTCTCATAACATCGTCAGTGAGTTAACAATCATGGATCTTTCCAATACAAAGTAGAGAATTGGTGAAAATTTATCTTCCTCTTACAACATTGGAGAAACATGGCTTTAAAATCCTTATTCCACATTCTAGAAAAAGATAAGATCCTAATGTTTATCAAGAATTGTCAACTTAACATGATGTGTGCTCTACATTCACAACACATTGACACTTTTGAAGATATCATTGAATAGGGTCTAAAAATAGAAATATCTCTCATGCTAAAAGACATAATCAAGAATAATAAAGAGACCAATACTAATTCATCCTATGATAAATTAAAATATTGGTCTAAAACTAAGAATTCCACACATGACAGTGTTGTCAATGCCAAAGATATCAATAGAGCACAACATATGTTGCATCTTCAAGGGACACCCAACACAAACACTCCCAACATCAAAATGCCTCAAATCAGGATCTAGTCATCAAATATCACTGATGATCAACAACATCCTTTGAGATGGTAGAGCCAAAGACCAAACTATACGCCTCTCGCAGAACCACTTGAGGTTGTCCTAAGGAAATTGGTCCATCACACTTCCATAAATTATACACAATGAACCAGGTCTATTCAAACCTACATGGTGTAATGATAATGATTTTTGGGACTACTACCACACCAAGGAACATAAAAAAACAAATTGTTATCAACTTAAAATATAGTTCAAGATCTAATTGAATGTGGTGAGATCAAAGTCCTTAATAATCCTATCACATCTAATAAAGATCACACCATTTTCAATAATTCACTACAAGATCATGATAAAGAAACAGTCTCCTCCTCAGGGAAACATGACAAGGATAACTATACTTATGATTCCCACTACCATGTTGTTAATCATATCTACTCTGAGTTAAATTATACCATAAAGACCATCATGGTCAAGGGAAAAGATGTTGAATGTTTTGTAACCAACCATAGAACAAATATCATTGGCCAAAGAACTCCCTATAAGTCATGGATATTGTCCAAATCCTTCATCTCTACAACAAGTCAATATAGTTTATTGGACCATCTTAAGAAGACCTCTACATATATTTCCACATTTGAGTTATTATATATCTCACCCAATCATAAAGAAGTCTTGGAAAGGAGTCATTCATTTCCCTATACATCATGGTTGGTGAATTTGAGGCATGTTGGACACTTTTCTACCACCCATCATGTCAGCTTCACCAAACAAGACTTTCTCACACATAATTCTGACTACAATGATCCCCTTCATCTCAAAGTATATGTCGACCTACATAAAATCAAAAGAGTACTTGTAGATGGTGGAGTTGGTCTTAATATATGTACTTTGAAATTATTTCAAACATTAGGATTCTCTGAGGGTTGATTCAACCTTACAAAAAAGATCATTATCAGAGCCTATGATGATGCAGAACATCCTTCCAAGGGTGTCATTATATTACTTGTCATGCCCTCCACTTATCACCAATTTCTAAAAGTCCCTCATAATGGAACATAAATTACCATTCTAGGTGATAGATATCCCTTCCTATACTGCACTAATCTCAAGGGATCCATTGCAAATCAGGTACCTATTAACCAAGTAGCATCAATGCTCTCATCCTCTAAGTATCTTGACATGTCCAATTTTTCCAAATCAACTACCCCATCAACATTCAAGCTTATGATTATGGCTCAAGACAAGGGTTTTGGAGAATATACCTATGCAGATTCCTTTTATTTAAGAAAATTACCTATCTCACCAAGAACCTATGGAAATCCAAGGAAACCCCTCAAGAGAAAGAAAAAATATATATTTACTATAAACACCCTACCATTTTCAATAAATGGGAGGATCTTGATGAAGAGTCTATAGAAGAAGACTTATCTAAATGGCTATACAAAGATGAAGAACCCACTCTTGTCAAACTTCTTGTCCATTAGTATGGAAAATTTTATACCATCATGCATAAGAAATGGTATAATGGATCAAATATCCTTGGAAAATAGAACCAAGGAGTAGTAGAATAATTATTTCCTAAAGCTAATCCTAAGTTTCAAGGTTTAGGGTATCAACCACCTAAGGGAAAAACCCCAAATACTAAGTTGCCTCACCAAGATGACATGTGTACCTTTGAAGAAATTGATACATATGAGGGATACCACCTTGAGATTTATTCTAATGAATGTAAATGGGATACCCCTAGAACCTCAAGTACCTATTGTCTAAATAATGTATTTTCCCAATTTGATAGCTTATCCTTACAAAATAGACCCACATATCAATGTGTCAAGATAGAAAACTTTTAGAATTGATCTGAGACCTCTAAAAAATTATCATGTGAATCCCATGAGTCCTTGTATTTATCATATATTAATACCATCACAACTATTTATGTATCTTATATCATAGGTGATGATAACCTTTCCCTTTTATATCCTGAATTAATAGACTGGGAACAACAAGGTCCACTGAGCATACAAATTTTCAAGAAAGATGAGGCTATCATAGTGCTCTTGATATTTTGAAGTAGTATACCTATTGGAGATCATAAAGATGGTTTTACCATTGACTTTGATCAAGTGACATATTTTAGTGAGTCATGTCCATCTTTGAGTTGAAAAAGTGATAAAAATGAAAATATAAGATCTCTAGGTGAAAACCACAAGGAACCTCTAAATCGTAAAAAAGTAAAACTAAAGGATGAATCTAAAGGTGATAACCTCTTTGAGGTTCCTAAATATGGAAGAATGGAAATTATCTCCTCATTATTGGTTGAGAAGGAAAAAGAGGTCAACCTAGGTTTTGAAGAAACTAAGTGACTCATCTAGTTGGCAGCATTATTAACACCAGAGGAAAGAGATCAATTTATCCAGTTCTTGAGTGCTAGAAAAATTAATTTTGCCTAGGCATATTTAGACATGCCTATTCTATATCCAGTATTAGAACTCCATGATTTACAACTTCAATCAGGAGAAAAGCCTATAAAATGAAAAAAATTCAAGTTTCACCCTACGATTGCATTATTAGTTAAGGCAGAGTTGAAGAAACTACTAGATGTGGGTTTTATCTAACCCACAGACTATGCAGACTAGTGGATTTCTAATCTAGTGTTATTATCAAAGCTAGATGGATGCATAATAATTTGTATTTAATTTCAAGATCTCAACAAGGTATGTCCAAAAGATGACTTTTCTCTACCAAACATAGACATTTTAGTGGACCTAATAGATGAATACAAAATGATGTCATTGATGGATGGTTTCTCAAGATATAAGATAAGAATTGTACAAGAATATCAACACAAAGAAAATTTAACATGCACCTTGGGAACTTATCACTAGAATGTAATTCCTTTTAGATTGAAGAACACAAGAGATACATAAAAAAGGGTGATGACTACAATATTCCATGACATAATGCATGATTTTATGGAATATTATGTAGATGATATTCTTGCTAAATCAGAAGAAAGAGATGAACACTTATCAGTCCTAGTAGTTGTATTTCATAGATTGGAGGAGTACAAAGTCCACCCAAACCCTAAAAAGTGTATTTTTGGTGTAACATCTGGAAAACTCCTTAGCTTCATAGTGTCACACCATGGAATAGAAGTTGATTCTACAAAGGTCAAAGAAATAATTGATATGCCACCACCCATAAATATTTGATAGTTCAGGAGCCTACAAGGAAAAATAAAATCCACACTAGAATATTCATAGTGCAATTAGTAGAATAGTGTCATCCTTTAAAACATATATTATATAAAGGATTTTTGTTTTCATGAATTAAAAATGCCAGGTAGCATTTGAAGCAATCAAAGACTACCTTCTCTTATCCACAATGCTTATGTCACCTATTGTATGTATGGAAAAATATCTGCAAGAATTAGGAGATAGATTAGTAGAAATGAAATCAATCAAAGAAATGACTAACAATAAACCCTACTGAACAATAGAAATGAGACATAATAATCATAAAAAAAATGCTAAATCACAACAAACTTTTGTAATTAATGCCTAATGCTTTTGTTGCTTCTTTGCACTCCATTGAGATATTGCTAGTTGGTGCTTAAAGTTGGATTTGGTAACATCTAGACTTAGAGATTCAAGAAAATACTAAAAATGATTGATGACTTGATTGCTAAGAAATGAAAATCTTCATAAGATAATTTCTATTCATAACTCAAGATCCTTCATATGGGTTTGATGGGGGTTTATATAGATTTTTAGAAATCAATGGACGATTGAGATAGATTTAAGAAAAAAAGATTGAATGGTTGAGATAATTAGAGACAAGAAGATTTTGGGTTATCTTCTAAAAATGAATATTTATTTCTAATTTGAACTCAAATAAAAAATTATGTCATTCTGTATACAATATCCTTAGAATGATGGCTCTGCATATGCGCATGCGCAATAAGTGTCCTGATTAGATTTCGAGCTTGAAAAGAAAATTCTCTAATAGATCTCTTAATTTTTATCCCTTCATTTTAGATCAACTACAACCTCAGTCTCTGGGCACGTGATCTCCTATGGTATTGGGGGTTTCAGGTCTATCTTCTTCCCATGCCATAATCCTATAGCTTTTCTTCCAAAGAATGCATGTATTATGGTTAGTAAAATAGATGATCAGTTTGCTTTCTTTGCTAGAATTACATATGATAGGTTTTTACCTTTTAGTTCATCAATTTTCCTTGAAAACAAAAATATTGATTGGAATAAGGCAAAACTCATCAAATCCTCCCTAATCAACAACCTCCCTAGGAATAGTCAGTCTCAAAACCTCGTCATGGCTCTAAACATGCAGAAAGATAGTAAACCTACTTCTCCAAGGAGTAACCCTAATCCTTGGATTAAGGTAAGATCTAGGAAAAAACTTAGAATGAAGAACTCCAGCTCTTAGATAGGGCATCCATAGTCTAAAAATAGATTAATAACTCTCCCTACAGAAAATAGATTTTCTCCTTTACAAAGATGGGATTCGGAGCAAAGGATTTATCTCCACTCCCCTCTCCACTGATATCAACTTACTCTCCTCCTCATCATAGGCCAAATTTTGATAAGCCTTCTCTTTCATTTTCGTCCACTAATAACTAGGTCACCCTTAATATCCTTGATGATTCTATAGAGAAAAAGAAAGAAACATGTAAATCATTAGTGCTCTTTTTAAGATGGAATGGATACGGGGTTCATCTTCCAAAATTGCAAATTGGTTAATGGAAAGTACCCTAATTAGGTAAGTACTCGCATTTATTTAAGAGGAATTCATTTTTTGTAGAATGTAAAAATTCACAATTAAAAAATAGTATGTTAAATGGAGGATGCCCTAACTTTATTGGCATTAGTTTCTCAACTCTAGACTAGTCTCCTCTTTTTAGTCCCAGTAATTTGTTAGAATTTTTGGTAGAAAGGGCGGTTCTACTCTTAGATCTCCCTATCAAATTAAGAAATGAAGATTATCTTAGGAGAATTGGTAACTTATTAGGGAAATTTGTGGGTTTTTTAGATTACGAACCTAACCAATCAGAGTATATTATCATTGTCCAAATGAATATAAAAATCAAATCTCTAAAAAAAATGTGATCAAGAGTTAAAAAATATGTTCACGGTTTCCCCTATCCTCATTCCCAAAATTATTAAAGCAAAGGAGGAAGATTCAAAACCCTATGATATGCCCAAAATTATTCTGACATCTTTAGGGAGAGTAGTAAACAAGTATCATGGTATGTTAGTTTATTTTCTTGGTAACATAGGGGGTTTCTATATTAAAGATACCATGATCCCTTGTATGGATGTATTAGAGGAAGGAGAAATTAGGGAAATCAGTAACACCTCTACATCTCCAAAACCTAAGGAGAAAACTATGATAGTAGTCAATGATATAAATATGGAATTTACTAATAACAAAAGTAAAATTAATAATGAATGTTTGAAGGCTATGATAGTTGAAGAGTACAAGAAATCCTTGGAGATTATACGAGCTCAGGCGGAAGATATGAGTAGAGTAGTAAGAAAAGAATTAGATAAAATTAAAGAGGATTTGTTAGAAGAATCAGGTTTAGATATTTCAGCTAGTGACTGGTTATCTTTAGGAATTAATTATCATGCTTTAAATCAACAAGAAATGGAGAAAATGGGTGAGCAGGATCAGGTAATTTTGAAGGATTATCTTCCCTTGTCTATGGGAATGACTAGGAG
The DNA here is from genome assembly GCA_027943335.1 of Chamaecyparis obtusa. Taxonomy (NCBI): domain Eukaryota; kingdom Viridiplantae; phylum Streptophyta; class Pinopsida; order Cupressales; family Cupressaceae; genus Chamaecyparis; species Chamaecyparis obtusa. The sequence goes on from BSBK01008501.1 coordinate 342,719, forward strand.
CGGAGAGAATATTATAAACTCTAAGGACTCTATTAGGGAATATGTAGATCTCCAAAGCAAGGAGGTATTGAGTAGTAATTTAGACTTTCTTGATTATGATAAGATTGTAGAGATTTCATAAATAGAGGCTAAAAATGAATTTTTGGGTCTAGATGTAGACATCTTGAATGATAAACAAGAAGAAAGGGAAGAAAATAGGGAGATTGTTGTTAAGATTTTAGAATCTATGGATTATGATGACTCAAAATTAGAAAAGGAAGTTCTCTTACAAAATAAAGCCAGTAAGCCTTTAAAATTAGGATTAAGTATGAATAATTTAGGCAAAGATTCTCTGGACTATGCCAAACTAGCCAAATCAAGAGGTGGGAAATCTCTAAAAGAACTAAGAGATAGGGAAGGTCAGGCTTAAGGTCAAGTCAAAATTGTTGAACTTTTGAATGCAGGGAAGGAGAAGTTCCTTCCCAACCAGCCATGAAGGCTATAACATGGAATGTTAGGGGCCTTAATGCCCCTAACAAACATCGCTTGTTAAAAAGGAAATTATCAATATTTGAGTCAGATATAGTAATAGTTCAAGAAACTAAATTAGATGAGGAAGTTTATGTCTCTTTGAAAAGAAAACTAGGTATGTGGGAAATATGGGGAACTCCATCGAATGGAGCTTGAGGTGGAGTGGCAATGTTATGGAATCCTAGACATTGTAATCTTGATCCTTTGAACACCAATTTCAATTGGATAGGAGGAAGAGTCAAGAGTACCAAGACTAAGGTAAGCTTTATATTAATATAAATATTTATGGCCCTAAATTCCTTCATGAGAAAAGGATTATATGGAATGAGATATAAAAAAAATTATCAATTTGCATGCTAATGAGCATATCATTATAGGAGGAGATTTCAATTCCATTTTAGATGAAATTGACAAAATAGGGGGATCTAAGAAAATTACACAAACAAATATAGAATTTATAAATTGGCTTGAAGACATTAATGCTATATAGGTTAGAACAAAGAATGGAGCTTATACCTGGTCAAATAAGAGGGCAAATGTAAGTTTAATTGATAAAAAATTGGATAGATTCTTTTTTATTGGAAATTTGATGAACTTTGATTTTGGTATGCAGGCATCCATTCTACCCACATCTGGATCTGACCACTTTCCTATAGCCTTAAATTTTTTAGAACCTAATCTCCCAAAGAAAAACCCTTTCAAGTTTGAAACGATGTGGTTGATGGATGAGAATTGTTTTAAAAATATAGAGAAATGATGGAAGGAAGCTAGCTTTAAAGGTTCTAGAATGTATGTAATAATACAAAAATTGAAATTAATCAAAAGGAACTTAATTACTTGGAATAAAGAATGCTTTGGGAATATTTTTGAGAAAAAAATAGATGTTGAAAACAATATTAAACTTTTGAATGAGGAAGTATTTTCTAATGGCATGAACGAAGAAACTTTTTAAAAATAAAATGAGCTTCTCAAAGCATATGGAGAGATTTTAGCAAAGGAGGAGACCTTTTGGTATCAATGTTCTAGGGAAACATGGTTGGTTCAAGGTGATAAAAATACAAAACATTTCCACAATAGCACAAAAGTTAGGCAAAATATTAACTGAATAATGAAAATTAAGAAGATAAATGGGGATATACTAGAAAACTTAGAGGAAATCTCCAAGGAAGCATAAAACTACTTTAAAAATGTTTTAAATAATGAAGAAGGCTCGAATAGAAAATCTCAAATTGATTTCCTTAAAAATATACCTAAAATTATATCTGAAATCCAAAATAAAACTTTGAACGCCAATTTCACAATAGATGAGGTGGAGAAGGTGCTTAGAAAACTCCATCCTGATAAATCTCCTAGACCAAATGGATTCGTTGCCCTCCTTTTTTAAAAATGTTGGCCTTTAATAGGTTCTAAGATAGTAGATGTGTTAGAAGGAATGCAAAAATTAGGGCATCTTTTGGAAGAAATTAATAATACCTTTATTACTTTAATTCCCAAAAAATCTAACCCAGAAAGCTTTGAGGACTTTAGACCTATCTCTTTATGCAATACAATTTAAAAATTACTACACTAAAACTCTTGCTAATTGAATAAAGATTCTTCTTCCATAACTAATTTCTGAAGAACAAACTGGCTTCATCCCTGGAAGATCTATACTAGATGGGGTGATTATAGCACAAGAGGCCATCCATACTGTTCAAAAAAATAAAAGACTGAGTGTGCTAATAAAATTAGATATAAGAAAGACATATGATAAAGTAGACTGGATTTTTTTGTGTAAATTCTTGGAGGCCTTCGGCTTTTCCAAACCCCTTGTAAATTTGATCTTTGAGTGCATCTCAAGTCCCAAAATTTCTAATTTTTTAAATGGCTCCCCGGTAGGTGTCTTTGATATTTCCCAAGGGTTGAGGAAGGGGGATCCTCTCTCCCCCTTTCTCTTTATTTTAATTGTGAAAGCATTAGGTAGACCCATGATAAAAACAATGAGAAATGGCCTTGTAGAAGGTATTAGAATCACATCAGAATTAGAACCATGTACTCATCAGAAATTTGTGGATGATAACCTACTATTTGGTGTAACTAGTACTCAAGAAGCCAGATCTTTCTCCACCATTCTTAGCAATTAATCTATATCCTCAGGTCAACAAATAAATAAGAATAAATCATAGATTTTCTTTTTTAATTCTAGCAAAGAGTTGGAAGTTGCAATCTGTAGGACTCTAAATTTTAGAGCAGGCTCCCTTCCCTGTAAGTACTTAGGTCTCCCTTTGGACAAAGGTAATCGATCTACTAATATGTGGAGTAATGTGCTTAATAATATTGATAAAAAATAGAATCTTGGAAAGGTAAATGGCTAACTAATGTTGGTAAGGCTTTGTTGATTAAGTCAGTCTTATCATCTATCTCGATTTATCAGATGATGTGTCTTAATCTTCTGGAAGGTATTAAAAACAAAATAGTTAAAAAAACTAAGGAAATTTTTCTAGCAAGGTGTCAAAGATAAATCTAGAATGGCCTTGATTGGATGGAAATCGATATGTAAAGAAAAAATAGATGGGGGGTTGGGTATCAAAGATATTAAATTACAAAATAAAGCCCTAGGAGCTAAATTAGTTTGGAATATGATTAAGAACCCAGAATCAAAATGGGTAAAATTAATTACATTCAAATACCTAATAGGAAGAGAATATTTGAGGATTTGTAGGCATTTCCCCCACTAAAGGTTTGAGAGTATGGAATTTTATTTGTGGATGTAGAGACCTTATTTTGGAAGGTATTACATGGGATGTCAAAGACAAAGGAAAGGCTCTATTTTGGGATGACTCATGGGATGCTTATCCTCCTTTACAATCAGTGATAAAAGATGATAGAATGATAAATCAAATTATATCTACTAGAGGAAGATTTGTTAAATATTATAAAGAGTTACCCTTAGATGACCCGACTTTGGGATGGAAATGGAAATCTTTTGAGAATCTAGGCCTAAACAAAGATTTTGTCTCAAAAAATTTTGAAGCTTTTCTTATGAGAAGGATCAATCCTAGAAAAGGTAAAAACTCCATTGTATGGGAAAATTCCAAAAATGGGGAGTATAATTAGAAATATGGATATGCAATCCTTCAATCAACCTCCCAAGTTCTAATGGAGTTACCTATTGATCTATGTTGGAATAAGGATTGTATGCCAAAAGCAGGAATGTTTGCATGGGCTGCCTCACAAAAGATAATTTTGACGGAAGAGTGGTTTAGTAAAATAGGATACCAAGGCCCGTCTAGATGCCCTCTATGTGAGGAAGAAAGTGAAAGTGTGGACCACTTACTTGTAGGATGTAAATTTTCCAATCAATGCTAGAAATGGTTATTAGGTAAGTTAAGTTAGTCCGTTGCATTCCAAAATAATATTGTGAAACTTTTTAATAGTTGGCCTAGATTTAAAAGAAATGATATGTATAGTAAAATTTGGTGAATTTTCCCATCTATGTTGATTTGGGAAATTTGGAAGGAAAGAAACCGTCGGATCTTTAAGGAATCCAAACTCAGTCTGGATCAATTCTTAAACAAAGTTGAAGCTTGCATAGTTGAAATAGTTAATTGTAGGAATATGCTAGGTAGGACTGATGTCAAATTTTTAACTGAGGATGATGTTATTTGCAATAAATGGTATGGCTTAAAAATTTATGCTTTCTATGGCAATAAGAAACTGGAAAATGAAGAGAAACAAGTGCAATGAATGTGGAAACCTTCATTTTATGGTTGGTACAAATTGATCTTTGATGGAGCTTCCAGGGGTAATCTTGGAATGGCAAGAGCTGGTTGTTGTATCCATAAGTGGGATGGATCTAGGATTGCTAGAAAATCCATTCCCCTAGGGATAGAATCCAATAACACAATAGAGTTATCATCTCTAATTGAAGACATATTATGAAAAAAATCTTAACCTAGATAACATAGAAATTGAAGGGGATTCATCTCTGATTATTATTGCAGTAAGGAAGGGTTCTACACCAAACTGGCATCTCAATGGCCTAGTATAAGGGGCTATGGAGATTCTTTCCACGTTCAATCACTTTACCTTGAATCATATCTATAGAGAAGGAAAAAAATTCATGTATGCCTTAGCTAATGAAGGAGCTGATGGAATATCTGAGACATTTTTTCATAGTTTATCAGATGACAATGGATGACAAAGGTCAAAATCAGTGATAGTTTTAGAGTTTAGCTCTAATCCTTCTTAGGGGTAAATAATTCTTACAGATCTTTAAACAAATCCATCTCT
>BSBK01008502.1:5000-186649 GCA_027943335.1 Chamaecyparis obtusa
CTTTTTATTCTATTTTATTGGAAGGGATATTCCCTCTTTTTTATTTTTTATTTTAATTCTTCATTATTTTTCAGTTGTCATTTTTTATCTTTGATAGATATAGGTCTTGTCACTATGGATCTCCATGCACTTGTCTTCTCTCTCTTCCCCTCTTCCTCTCTCACTCCTTTTTATTATCTGTTGGATCTGCAACCTATCTTATTATGTTTTTTAAATCTCTAGCATCTTAATGATGGATAATGTAGTGTGATCCGAACGTTGATGAAAAAATTCACTACACAATCGAATCCAGAAACTAATGTGAACATTAATATGGATTGTGGAAATCTAATAGAGTTATACTATTTAATGTTAAATCCTTGGTAGAAAATATATGTTTACAAAATAATTGAATTAACATTAAAACTTACCTGTGTTGAACTTTCTTTAGGAAACGTTGGTTGAGTCATCAATGATACAAACCCTTGGCATTCTACCTCCCTCAAACTAGTGGTGACCTACAAAAGTCAAACAGATACTTCATAAAATCATGACTTGATCATATTATATACAATTGATAGTAAAATACACACAAATAACTTTAGAAATATATAGAACTGTGGGGCTAGCACTGCGACTTGAGATGCCTATGACTCTATAGTGGCGAAAGGGTCTCACGACATCATCAAACACCACCCTTTATCAAATAAACCATGTAAATTAAAATTGAGTACGCAAAATTGACAAGTATACATGTATGCATAAATAATATAAATTACTTAATTACCTTCCCCTTGTCAATGTCTCATGCCTAAACCCCCTCACATTGCCCCCAAGCGGCAATTGGTGACACCTATATCAGTATGTAATAACATGATCGTAAAAATTAGAAAACACATGTACATATACTATTATAATAAAAGGAAACTAATGATTACATTAAAGCATATGTATCGTGGAAGTGTCAAGGCCAAATGATATAGATGAAAGCATGGACCCCTCCACCTATGTCATCTCCTCCTCTCTCATCAACTAAACATAAATGTAACATGTTAGGCCATTTTTCTATCATAGCAAAAATACTTTAAAATGGCCTCTTCCCTGCAAATAATTTTGTAAAAATGTCCTGCCCTGTGTTCTTTATGTTATCACCAAGCCCTAGTCCAATTTCCATGTGTTGAATCACAAAGTCTTGAAAGTTATTCAAATTCTAAGGTCTACAGGAAACAATTTAAAAATCTACCACAGTGTCAAAAACCCACAGTATTTTTGAAAATCCATGATATTTTTAGTCTGTGTGAAAACCCTCGTTGTTTTTGACCTGTGCCTTCCGGCTTTTGTGCGCTTATCTTTTGGTGCTAGAAATCTTATGTGTTTTCGATCTTTCACTGAAAACCCTGTGTCTTTTCGACCTTGCATTTCTTTTTTTCTACCGGCACTCCTTGTTCATCAGTCTTAAGTGTGCAAGTGTGATGGATGGTAGGCCCGAGTCTCCAAAGGCTCTTCCTGATTGGTTGTCGCATGGCCACATGTTAGACTTTTCTGACATGCGATCATGTGACCGCTTGCCACCTATCCGCGTGGGTCCCACCTCTTTTCATTGCCCAGTGTGGTTAAAGTTCAGATAGGATCTATGGCTATCACGTGTTTGCATGGAAAAGTTGTGCAAGGTTTATTTCTCATGCTTTTGTGACAACCATCTGATCCTCTAAAAAAGGTAAAGCTTCTCTCGGTCTATGGCGGTGATGTGGCAGCCTGGGGTTAGTTGTCGCATGATCGCATAGCCTAGTTTTTGGCTATGCGATCATGCAACCGGTTGACATGTGTCCCTGGGGTTCGGTAGTGGTGGTGATGTGGCAGTTCATCAGTGGCCCTGAGAGTTTGCGACGTGGATGATGAGGTGGTAGTCTTGTTGCCTTGTCGCATAATCACAAGGACTATGATGCAGGAGCATCCTGGGTGTAAGAGCAATCTTGCATCACCAAAAAATAAAAATATTTCTATTTTTGTATTCAATAAGGGCTATTTTGTGCAAAGCTGCTATTTATGGAAAGTTACTATTTTTGGTAATTTTTGTATGTGCTCAGAATGATCTGATTTCTTTCTTGGAGGTTCATTTTGGTCATATAAGTCTGCCAGTAAAGTTTCATTGCTAGATCAAGTGTATATTGCAAGATATTGAAGATTTTCGGTATTGGCAGCAGGGTACAGAAATTTTGAACTCAGTTTTGAAGGCTTTAGAGGCCCCAAATGAGGTCAAAAATTTAGGTGATGGGTGCTTGCACAGGTCAAGCCTGTAGAGCGCTTCGTGGCATTTTTGAAATGGGGTTATAATAGCCGATCAGGTCAACTGGTGATGACTTATGGTCTTCGGAAGTTGGGCCACCTGAAATGGCAGAAAATAATTTTCTTCAAAAATTTTGTTCGGGTTTCAAAGGTTATCTTGAGCTGACTATGATGTAATAAAATGTAAAATAAAATAATTCTAAGTTTGGTCGGCCTTATTGGCTAAAATTTTGGAACCTTCCCAGGCGGTGGAAAATTGCCTATATAAGGAAGGCTGTATTATTGTCCTAGACAGTTCAGAATAGTTCTGGGTAGTAGATCTGGGTAATAGTTCGAGGCTTTGTCCTACAAAATATTGTAAGGGAATGCCCATGTGGCTTTTCATATTGTAATTCTGAAAGTTTTTAATTCCACATTTGTGGAGATAATAGAAGCCAATTTTTTGTTCTTGCATATTATTGTTGTTGTTTCTCTATTTCTGTTATGTGTTTGTGGTATTAAGGGGAGCACCCTTCATCAAGTGGTATCATAGTAGGAGTTCTTGAGTGTGTAAATAGATTGCCAGCTATGAGGTAGTTTGCACTAGGACCGTGGTTAGGGTTTCAATGCGCATCACGAAAATACCTCCACGAAGAGAATGTGGCGGAAGAGCTGGTGCTGTGACACCTGAGGTAGAGAGCTACAGAGACAAGTGCGAGCATTGCAAGAAGAGATTCATAGAGGAATGAATCTTAATGTCAGAGACTAAAGCGAGGATGAAGCCGAAGAAGAATATCAAGAAGGAGAAGCTGAAATTGTGAACCAGGAGGAAGAAAGACTTTTTCGGGCAATTTCCAAGATTGAGAAAATACCTAAGATTGAGGTTCCTACATTTTTTGGAAATCTTAACTCAGAGGAATTGATCAACTGGATCAATGAATGTGAGAAATATTTTGAGTACGAAGATGTTGAGGATCTTGATAGGGTCAAATTTGCGAAGGCCAGATTGAAAGGTCATGCGAAGATCTTGGTGGCAAGAAATTTAGTTGGAATGAAATAGAAGAGGGAAAGATAAAATCACAAGATGGGATCAGATGGTGGATAAATTGAAGCGACAGTTCATTCCTGTTGATTATGAGCTTGACCTATTAAAGAAAATGCAAAGTTTGAAGCAAGTAGAAAGATCTGTTCAGGAGTATACCTTAATGGGTTAAGGCCAAGCATTCAGGAGGAGTTGAATCTGGTTCAAATGAATAGTATTGAGGAGGCATACCAGTTTTCCCTAAAAGTAGAGAAAAAGCTGAACAAGAAGTTTGAGAGCAGACAAAATAGAAGAGGTCATGGTGGAAGATCTGGCGGACTGTCATATGGTGGCTGAAATGAAGATCCAAAAAAGAAGGATGAGGCCAGTAGTAGTCAGAATCAGAGAGAAAATAATTCCAATCATTTCCAGGATCAGAGTAATAAAGATCAGAGAGGAAGAGGAAGAGGAAGAGGAAGAGGACAAGGATCTGGAAGAGGAGGCTTCCGTGGAACATGTTTTCACTGTGGAGAAGAAGGTCATAGGGCATTTGAATGTCCTCAGCGCCAAGGTAGAATAGACAGGAGAAATGAAGGCCAGGCCAGAGTTGCACATGTAGATGAAGATGCTAGATCATCAAATTCTGAAAATGCTAAAAGAGAAGAAATGCTAATTAACAGAAGAGTCTTGCTGAGTGGTGAGAATGAACCTGAACAAAGGAGGAGTCTGTTTCGCACTCAATGCAAGTGTGAGGGTAAATGCTGTGATGTGATTATCGATAGTGGAAGCACTGACAATTTGGTGTCAGAAGAGATGGTGACAAAGTTGAAGCTCAAGAGATAGAAACACCCACATCCATATCAGATTGCCTAGGTGCAGGATGACCACAAGGTCATGGTCAGTGAATAGTGCCTGGTAAAGTTCAAGATCGGCGGGTACCAAGATGAGGTACTATGTGATATCATTTCTATGGATGCATGTCATATGTTGTTGGGTAGACCATGGCAGTTTGACAGATGTGCTGTACACGATGGTCATGCGAATACCTATTCCCTGACAAAGGATGGAGTGCGACATAAGCTAAAGCCATTGAAGGAGACCGAGAAAAAGGTATGTGGTAATGCAAGAATAACATTTGTTGATGGAAGAAAATTCCTAGATGGTATGAGGCATGAGCATGCGTGTTTTTTCTTTAATTCTAAAAGTTGGTAAAGAAGAAGTAGAGGATGTACCTATAGAGGTTGCAGATTTGTTGAATGAGTTTCAAGAAATTGTATCTGATAATGTACCTGATGGATTACCACTGATGAGGAAGATCAGTCATCAGATGGATTTGATTCTAGGAGCTAGTTTGCCAAACAAGGTAGCACATAGAATGACACCAGTAAAAAGTGAAGAGTTGAACAGACAAGTACACAAGTTATTGTAGAAAGGATTGATTCGAGAGAGTCTGAGTCCCTGTGCTGTACCAGTGGTATTAGCACCAAAGAAGAATGGAGAGTGGAGGATGTGCATAGATTCTAGAGAAATAAATAAGATCACAATCAAGTATAGGTTTCCATTGCCATGAATGGATGATATTATGGATTGTTTGAGTGGAGCTGTGTATTTATCAAAGATAGATCTAAATAGTGGATATCACCAGATTCGGATCAGAGAAGGAGATGAATGGAAGGCTACCTTCAAGACAAAGGAAGGACTGTATGAGTGGTTAGTCATGCCTTTTGGGCTAACCAATGCACCGAGCACTTTCATGCGGCTCATGAACGAGGTTCTGAAAGAATTTCTGGGTAAGTTTGTCATTGTTTACCTAGATGATATTTTAATTTTTAGCAAGACATTGGAGGAACATATGATGCATATTCGTATGGTGTTTGAGAAGTTGAGAGATGAGAAATTGTTGATTAATTTGAAGAAGTGCAATTTTGTGAAGAAAAAGAGTTAGTGTATTTAGGATTTGTAGTCTCAGCAGAAGGTCTGAAAATGGACCCAGAGAAGGTACAGGCTATCCTTGAATGGCCTACTCCAAGGAGTGCTACTGAGGTAAGATCTTTTCATGGTCTAGCTAGTTTTTATAGAAAGTTTATCAAAAATTTTAGCAGTATTTGTGGTCCCTTGACTGAGACAATGAGAGGGGATAGAAAAGAGTTTAAGTGGACTAAAGGGGCAGAAAAGAGTTTTCAATTGTTGAAACAAAAAGTTACAAAACAACCTGTTTTAGCCCTTCCAAATTTTAATAAGGTGTTTCAAGTAGATTGTGATGCTAGTGGTACTGCAATAGGAGCTGTTATGAGCCAAGAAGGTAAACCTGTTGCATATTTCAGTGAGAAGTTAAATGATGCCAAGAGGAAGTATTCTATTTATGATCAGGAATTTTATGCTATAGTTCAGGCATTAAAGAAGTGGAGACATTATCTGCTTCCTAAGGAGTTTTTTTTGTATACTGATCATCAAGCTTTGCAATATTTGAATAGTCAAGGAAAGTTGAATCAGAGGCATTTGAAATGGGTTGAGTTTTTACAGAGTTATACATTTGTTTTGAAACACAGGAGTGGAAAGTCTAATAGGGTTGCAGATGCTCTTAGTAGAAGGCAACTATTGTTGACAAAAATGCAGATTGAAGTGGTTGGGTTCAAGGAACTCAAGAATTTGTATCCAGAGGATCCTGATTTTGGTGAAGCTTGGAAAGCTTGTACAGAACCTGTTACTCTAGATAGGATGAAATGGTTGGATTTCATCATTTAAGATGATATGCTATTTAGAGGGAGTCAGTTGTGCATTCTCTGAAGCTCTATGAGGGAGAATCTCATCAAGGAGAAGCATAGCAGAGGATTGGCGGGACATTTTGGTCATGATAAAACCCTTGCTTTGGTTAGTGAAAATTATTATTGGCCACAATTGCAACAAGATGTCAAGAATTTTGTACAGAGTTGTAGAGTATGTTAGATGGCAAAAGGAGTGAAGCAGAATACAGGGTTGTATCAGCCATTGCCTATACCAGAGAAGCCTTGGGAGGATATCAGTATGGACTTTATTCTTAGTTTACCAAGGACACAGCGAGGACATGATTCAATTTTTGTAGTAGTTAACAGATTTTTGAAGATGGCACATTTCATTCCCTGCAAGAAGACTAATGATGTTGTTCATGTAGCAGAATTGTTTTTCAGAGAAGTAGTGAGACTTCATGGTTTGCCAAAGACCATAGTTTCAGATCAAGACACTAAGTTTGTTGGATATTTCTGGCGAACATTGTGGAAGAAGTTGAAGATAGATTTGAAGTTCAGTTCATCACATCATCCACAGACTGATGGATAGACAGAGGTGGTGAATAGGAGTTTGAGAAATCTACTGAGATGTTTGGTTGGGGATAAGCCAACAGGATGGGATTTGATTTTACCATAGGTAGAATTTGCATACAATAATTCCGTCAATAGGAGCATTGGTAAATCACCATTCTAGATTGTATATGGAAGTAGTCCAAGAAATGTATCTGAATTGAGAAAGACAGATAAAGGAGAAATAAGTAGTGCTGAAGCTGAGGATTTTGCAGAACACTTGAAGAACATCCATGAGGAGGTGAGGAAGCATATTACCCAGATGAATGCATAGTATAAGGCTAAGGTAGATGAGAAAAGGAGATATAAGGAATTTCAAGTTGGTGATGAAGTCATGGTTCATTTGTGAAAGGAGTGGTTTCTGGTTGGTACATATAACAAGCTGAAAATAAAGAAGTTTGGGCCATGTAAGATACTAAAGAAGCATGATTCAGGAAATGCATATGAGGTAGAATTGCCTAGTGAGCTGAATATTTTACCAGTGTTTAACATTTCAGATTTGATAGAGTATCACGAAGGAGGTGTTGAAGATGAGGTTGCAGCAGCACAGTGGAGTATTACAGCAACTAGTTTAGATATCAAGGAGATTGAAGACATACTGGATAGTCGTGTTGGCAGAAGCACAAGGAATAGGACATATGAAGAGTATTTGGTCAAATGGAAAGGATGACCTATTGAAGATTCATCATGGCTAACAAAGGTAGAGGTTAACCATCTTGGTTTTCCTCTGCACACCTTAGTCGTGACAGGGTCACTTCTCAAATTACCCTGGGTGTCTGATGCAGGAGCATCCTAGGTGTAAGAGCAATCTTGCATCACCAAAAAAAAAAAATATTTCTATTTTTATATTCAATAAGGGCTATTTTGTGCAGAGCTGCTATTTATGGAAAGTTACTTTTTTTGGTAATTTGTGTATGTGCTCAGAATGATCTGATTTCTTTCTTGGAGGTTCATTTTGGTCATATAAGTCTGCCAGTAAAGTTTCATTGCCAGATCAAGTGTATATTGGAAGATATTGAAGATTTTCGGTATTGGTAGCAGGGTACAAAAATTTTGAACTCAGTTTTGAAAGCTTTAGAGGCCCCGGATGAGGTCAAAAATTTGGGTAACGGGCACTTGCGTAGGTCAAGCCTGTAGAGCGCTTCATGGCATTTTTGAAATGGAGTTATAATAGCCGATCGGGTCAACTGGTGATGACTTATGGTCTTCGGAAGTTGGGCCACCTAAAATGGCAGAAAATAATTTTCTTCAAAATTTCTATTTGGGTTTCAAAGGTTATCTTGAGCTGACTATGATGTAATAAAATGTAAAATAAAATAATTCTAAGTTTTGTCGGCCTTATTGGCTAAAATTTTGGAACCTTCCCAGGCGGTGGAAAATTGCCTATATAAGGAAGGCTGTATTATTGTCCTAGACAGTTCAGAATAGTTCTGGGTAGTAGATCTGGGTAATAGTTTAAGGCTTTGTCCTACAAAATATTGTAAGGGAATGCCCATGTGGCTTTGCATATTGTAATTCTGAAAGTTTGTAATTCCACATTTGTGGAGATAATAAGAAGCCAATTTTCTGTTCTTGCATATTATTGTTGTTATTTCTCTATTTCTGTTATGTGTTTGTGGTATTAAGGGGAGCACCCTTCATCAGACTAACTTTCAGCCATGTGATCATGCGACAAGGGTGCCATGTTGTGTTGGGGCCTGATGGTAGATGGTGACATGCTAAGTTTTAGTTGGTTGCCAGTGTACCTAGGTGGCAAGGGGTTTGCAGGTGGGTCCTATGGTAAAGTGACTCGGCAGTTGCAGTGAATAGTGGCATGACATGTGGCATATGGCGGTCCCAAGTTTAAGGAGTGGTGGTTGTTGGCAGTGCCGAAACATGGTAAGTAATGATTTGTCACATGATCTCATAGCCTTTTTCAAGGCTATGCGATCATGCGACTAACCACCAGGCTTAGCGGCAGCGGTTATGTGGAGGTAATGGATTGCGGTTGTTGCATGTTCGCATAGCCCATTTCTGGGCTATGTGATCATGCAACTAACAACTTGATGTTGCGGTTGTGGAATTCTAAGGTGGGCCCATGATGCCAGTCTTGCTGACATGCTCAATTTTGATTGGTCGCTGAGGGTGATATGGATCTGAGGACTTTTCAAAGGTTTTGGACTGACTGTTGACCACGACTAAGAGTCTATGGTCACATGATCGCAAGGGCTATCTTTCGGCTATGTGATCATGTGACCAAGCATAAAATGGAGCTTGAATTCCTATGGCGGTGAGGTTTGTGACCGCGCGATTGCACAATCAAGGGCAAACAGTTTGGGAACTTAAGGCCCACGAAGTGCATGGTGACCGTTTGAACTTCCAGAGAGTTTTTTGTGATAGGAGGTGACAAAATTGATGGTATTGTACTTGGTGATAGGCTTTTTGCAGGCTAGTGCTGGTTTTCCCTCCAGTGGTTTTTTGAAATTTTGCCGAGGTTAGCCATTGTAAGCCTGGCCCTAGCTGTCTGTAGCTTGTTGCAACCTATTTTGGGTTTCCAAGGTAGCTAGGGGTATAAATTGTAGAAATTTTGACTTTGAACGGGTTCCAGCTTAGAGTTCCTTTCTGGTTCCAGTGAAAGGTTTTGTTTTGCAGATTTCCCCTTCTCTCTACATATAGGGTGTTCTTCTTCCATTGCTGGTTCAGAGAATATGATGCATATTGCAATAGATTTGTCTTATGTATGAGGATGTGATATACTCTTACTATTACTAAGCTATCTCCATTTGAATTCTGAGTCCATTGATCATACATCAAGGGTGTTTGATTCTTTCTATTTGCATTGCCTAAGTGTTTGCAAGTGGAGTTGTCTTCACAGAGATAACTAGTTTAGGGTTAGTGTTTATGTATGTATGAGCTGAAATATCAAGGATAGGTCATGCTTGTCTTCTAGTGGATGCTGGTTAATGTATTGTCTATTCATAGGTCTCTTCTAAGGGGAGGGTCAAAATCTTTTGATGGATAATAACATGCTTGAATGCACAGGTTGGTGTTAAGTTGAGGTTTGGTCATGGTGTGTGATTGATGTAAGGCATCAATGCATTGGGTATATTATTTTCATGTTTCATAGCTATCATTTGCAATAGGGTATTTGATTCTATGGCCCATTAGATAAGGCACTAGTCTATGAGAGACTTAGGGCATCTCATGGGTCCTTTCAATCCATTTAAAATCATTTCCATTCAGTCACACCCTTTCTCTTTCATGTTGTTAGGTTAGGTCTCTAGTTTTCATACTCACTCCATGCAAATTGGGCTATTGCATGAGATATTGGCTTCATTGAGGTACAGGATACCTATAGGGGTTTGAAAACCATTCCATAGTTAGTTACCTATAGGCCTGTAGTGTGACACAAGTTGTATTAGTGTGCAGATGAGGTACACCTGCCTGAGTGATGTGGAGCTCAAAGTGTAGAAGGAACTCTCTTTGATCCTTTTTAGTTGGCCCTTTTTCCTATAAGATTTGGAGTGTTGAGTGAATGTGACACTAGCCCTATCAATCCTAATGCCAAGCTAACCTTTGTGTAAAAAGAACACCGACAAGATGGCGACTCTGCTGGGGAAATGAAATAAGTTTACCATTTAGAGTATCCCAGAGTCTTGTTGTATTCAGTTTGGGGAAGAGTCTTATACATTTTCCAATCTGAGAATTGCTTTTCAGATTTGCAAATGTGTTACTTGGATTTGCTGATTGAGTTATATGTGGCTTTGTTGTGGGAGTGCTTAGAGTCTATTGGTGTTTCAAGATAGATCAGTAAATTTTGTGTCCTCTGAAGAGAGGTGGTGACTCTATGCTAGAAAGAACCTGAATTGTGAAGTTTTATTAGGACTTCAGTCAGATAAGAAGAAGGCAGCAGCATTCAGCAGGGTGATCCAGGTATTCTCCATCAAAATTTTATGTATATGCATGGTCCTTATCAAATGGTTTTATCATTAAGAAAGGACATATAAGTGTGAAGTATGTAGGAAAGGTTCAATGACAAAAGAAGGATAGTTTTCAAGTATAAATTTCCTATCATTGGTCTTGAAGATTTTCAAGTAGATATACAAATTTGCAGCTAGTAATGGATGTTCACAGGGTTTCTTTTGTTAGAATATATATGCCATTTTGTTATGATGGCATACCTAGTTTCCCTAATAAGATCCTTGATAAAGTCAAGGGATACTTTCCTAAGTTTAATAGGAACCAGTATCAGTCAGCAAGAAAACATGTTCAGTGCTTTATTGACGTGATGAATGATTTTGAGGTTTTCCATGAAGACCTATGGATGAAATTGTTTGTTCAAACTCTAGAGGGTGATGTTAGAGACTGGTTTTCATTCTTTCCAGCATGTTCTATTTCATCTTGGAGTGAGATGCATTCAGCCTTCATGGAGCAGTTTGGAGAAAGGGTAAGCATATCTGATTCTTATGATAAGTTTTTAAAGGTTCATATTGAGAAAGATGAACTTGTCCCTCAGTTCAATATCAGATTTGCAAAAGTTTTGAATGAAATCCCTGAAGGTTATAGACCCAATGACCAAGTGTGTGTAAATGTCTATTTTGATGCATTTGATAAGAAAATGAACTACTTGTTGAGGGATAAAGAACCAAGGACATTATATCAAGCATTTGTAACTGCAATGGATATTGAAAACAATTCAAAATATGGATTGACCAGAGGTCATTTCTCCATGAGTGTCTGCTGGTATAACGAATATGAAAGAAAAGAAGAATGTAGTGCTAATAATGTAGTCCCAAATCAATGTATCAACACTTCTGTTGTAGTTTGTAATCAGGTTGAGATGTCAAATTAGAATATGTGTATAGATGTTGTTGAGTCTTTTGCTATTGATGAGACATGTATTCAGGATGCTACAATAGTAAGATATATTCCAGGCCCTGATAGGATTGAGTAGTGTACTATTTCTTTGAGTTGTGAATTAGCTACCACAATCAATCCTTGTAATATGGATTATAAATATAATGCTATTGATGTTCCTAGACATGAAATTGTTGCTTCTATGTCTTAGTCCTATGAAAATGAAGAGGTTGAAAGTTATGTCTCTAATGATGAGTTTGAAGTTGCTGCACAAGGTAAGGAATATGATTCATTTGCATATCAGTCATAGTCAGAAGAACATAGTGCTAAAAGTGGTTACTCAAGTGAGGGTGATGAAGGCAGTGATGGAGAGGTGTCTTCAGATGAGTCAGATGCAACATGGGAAGAAGAAAGTAATGATGGTGATGTTGATACAAATGCTGAGAAAAGTGTTGACTGTGGGAGCATGGATGAGGTTGAGAATGAATTACTTTCTAATGATATGTCATAGAGTTTCTCTCATATTGCAGAGGATTTTTCTTTGTAGTCTTCTATGCCAGTGGGTGGTAATGATGTTGATTGTAAAGTCTTGGAGATTGAAGATTTGTGGGGAAATCCATGGGATGGTTCTTCTGATGACTACAGCACTGATTGTTCATATGTTGATAGTAGTGATGGTGAGTCATGCTCTAGCTTAGATTCTAAATTCTCTTCTTCTTTTGAAGATGTGTATGATGATGGAAATAAAGATATATATAGTACGGTTGCCAATGAGTTATTTGATGAGGACACTAGTGAGAACCAGTTGGCACTTTGTCCAAATTATTATGAGAAACAATTCCATGTTGTTTCTAACCCACTATTTGAGGAGTGTGCTCAGAGGATGGAATTTGTTGAGGATTACTAACCTTCTGCACTTGAAGTTTCACATACAGTTGATCTGGAGTCTCCCTCACAAATGAGGCCAGTTGAAAGAAAGGTAATGTAGGATGAATATTTCTCTATTGATGAAGATGCATTACATTGGGACAATGTTTTTCTTCTACCGCCAAGTAGTGAGATTAATGGTGATAATCTTGTTCATGATGTTGATCATGTGAATCATCCTTATGAGGATAAAGCTATGATTTATCAAGAGAAGTGAAACTTGATAAACCCGAGTAACTTGATATATGAGTATGTTTCAGTGGCCTTGGCTGAGGTAAGTGAAAGTGAGTATAGCTGCTTTTCTTTTGATATGCAAGAATTCATTAAAGATGAGCTGGATGATTGCAGCCAGGAAGAAAAGGTATCGGTTTCTTGTCCCCTTTCATATGTTTCAATCCATGATGATTTTGATGATGTATGTTTTCCAAATAGTGAGTTTGTGGGGGAACATGTGGAGGAAGGCATAGGTGATGATAAATTCAGAGCTAGTATGCGGCTTATACTTGATAGTGTTTTCTATCATCACAAATGTAATAAAGGTTTTAGACCTTTGTTTGATTTTGTGAGCAGAAACCAAGTTTTTGATAGAGGAAAAGGATGGCACTCCTTTGGCATCCAGATGTTCCTTCTGTATATCTTGTTTAGTGGTGTTAGAGTTTTTGGGTAGGGAGCCAGTCTATGAAATTTTGTATTAAAAGTGGGGTGAGGGTGTAATTTTTTTGTCTGGGTGTGGTCTGCTTCTCCCAGTGATTCTGAATTCTTGCCATGCCTACAAGAGGCATGCATAACCAACTAGAGCCACTGTTAGGCCATTTTTCTATCATAGAAAAAATCCTTTAAAATGGCCTCTTCCCTACAAATGTTTTTGTAAAAAAGTCCTACCCTATTTTCTTCATGTTGTCACCAAGCTCTAGTCCAATTTGCACATGTTGAATCATAAAATCCTGAAAGTTATTCAAATTCTAAGGTCTATAGGAAACAATTTCAAAATCTGCCACAGTGTCGAAAACCCATAGTATTTTTTAAAATCCATGATATTTTCGATCTGTGTGAAAACCCTCATTATTTTTGACCTGTGCCTTCTGGCTTTTGTGTGCTTATCTTTTGGTGCCAGAAATCCTCTGTGTTTTCGATCTTTCACCGAAAACCCTATTCGTTTTTGACCTTGCATTTCTTCTTTTCTACCGGCACTCCTTTTTCATCAGTCTTAAGTGGGCAAGTGCGATGGATGGTGGGTCTGGGTCTCCAAAGGCTCTTCCTGATTGGTTGTCACATGGCCACATGTCAGACTTTTTTGAAATGCGATCATGCGACCGCTTGCCACCTGTCTACGTGGGTCTTACCTCTTTTCATTGCCTGGTGTGGTTAAAGTTTGGATAGGATCTGTGGCTATCGCTTGTTCATGTGGAAAAGTTGCACGAGGTTTATTTCTCATGCTTTTGTGACAACTGTCCGATCCTCTAAAAAAGGTAAAGCTTCTCTCAGTTCACGGTGGTGATGTGGCAACCTGGGGTTGGTTGTCGCATGATCGCATAGCCCAATTTTTGGCTATGCGATCATGCAACTAGTTGACACGTGTCCCTGGGGCTCGGTAGCGGTGGTGATGTGGTAGTTCATCAGTGGGCCTAAGAGTTTATGATGTGGATGATGTGGTGGCAGTCTTGTTGCCTTATCGCATGATCGCAAGGGCTATCTTTCGGCCATGCGATCATGTGACAAGGGTGCCATGTTGTGTTGGGGCTCGATGGAAGATGGTGACATGCTAAGTTTCGGTTGGTTGCCAGTGTACCTAGGTGGCAAGGGGTTTACAGGTGGGTCCTATGGGAAAGTGACTTGGTAGTTGCAGCAAATAGTGGCATGACATGTGGCATATGGCAGTCCCAAGTTTAAGGAGTCGCACTTGTTGGCAGGGCCAAAGCATGGTAAGTAATGGTTTATCGCATGATCTCATAGCCTTTTTCAAGGCTATGTGATCATGCGACTAACCGCTAGGCTTAGCATAGATGGTTATGCGGAGGTCACAGATTGTGGTTGTCCCATGTTCTCATAGCACATTTCCAGGCTATGCGATCATGCAACTAGCTGCCAGACATCGTGGTTGCAGAATTCTAAGGTGGGCCCATGATGCCAATCTTGCCGACATGCTTGATTTTGATTGGTCGCTAAGGGTGATATGGAGCTGAGGACTTTGCAAAGGTTTTGGACCAACTGTCGACCATGACTAAAAGTCTACGGTCACATGATTGTAAGGGCTATCTTTCAGCCATGCGATCATTCGACCAAGCATAAAATGGAGCCTGAATTCCTGTGGCAATGAGGTTTGTGACCGTGCGATTGCGTGACTGAGGGAAAATAGTTTGGGAACTTAAGGCCCGCAAATTGCATGGTGACCGTTTGAACTTGTAGAGAGTTTTTTGTGACAGGAGGTGACAAAATTGATGGTTTTATACCCGGTGAAGGACAAATTTTGTTGCTTGAGGCTTTTTGTAGGCTCGTGCTAGTTTTCCCTCTAGTGGTTTTTTGAAATTTTGCTGAGGTTAGCCATTGTAAGCTTGGCCCTAGCTGTCCATAGCTTGTTGCAACCTATTTTGGGTTTCCAAGGTAGCTAGGGGTATAAATTGTATAAATTTTGACTTTGAACAGGTTTCAACATAGAGTTCCTTTCTGGTTCTAGTGAAAGGTTCTATTCTGCAGATTTCCCCTTCTCTCTATAGATAGGGTGTTCTTCTTCCATTGCTGGTTCAGAGAATATGATGCATATTGCAATAGATTTGTCTTATGTATGAGGATATGATATACTATTACTATTATTAAGCTATCTCCATTTGAATTCTGAGTCCATTGATCATACATCAAGGGTGTTTGATTCTTTCTATTTGCATTGCCTAAGTGTTTGCAAGTGGAGTTGTCTTCGCAGAGATAACTGGTTTAGGGTTAGTGTTTATGTATGTATGAGCTGAAATATCAAGGATAGGTCATGCTTGTCTTCCAGTGGATGTTGGTTAATGTATTGTCTATTCATAGGTCTCTTCTAAGGGGAGGGTCAAAATCTTTTGATGGATAATAACATGCTTGAATGCATAGGTGGGTGTTAAGTTGGGGTTTGGTCATGGTGTGTGATTTATGTAAGGCATCAACACATTGGGTATATTATTTTCTTGTTTCATAGCTATCATTTGCAATAGGGTATTTGACTCTGTGGCCTATTGGATAAGGCATTGGTCTATGAGAGACTTAGGGCATCTCATGGGTCCTTTCAATCCATTTAAAATCATTTCCATTCAGTCACACCCTTTCCCTTTCATGTTGTTAGGTTAGGTCTTTGGTTTTCATACTCACTCCATGCAATTTGGGCTATTGCATGAGATATTGGCTTCATTGAGGTATAGGATACCTATAGGGGTTTGAAAACCATTCCACAGTCAATTACCTACAAGCCTGTAGTGTGACACAAGTTGTATGAGTGTACAGATGAGGTACACCCACCTGAGTGATGTGGAGCTCGAAGTGTAGAAGGATCTCTCTTTGATCCTTGTTAGTTGGCCCTTTTTCCTATTAGATTTGGAGTGTTGAGTGAATGTGACACTAGCCCTATCAATCCTAATGCCAAGCTAACCTTTGGAGAAAAAGAACACCAACATAACACATAAAAAAACATAAGTGGTAAATCATTATAATAAAATTCTACTAAAAATATGAATGTTTAAAATTAAATACAATGTAACAAGTGAACTGTTTAAAATTACCATAACAGTAGGAGTCCATGGCTCTATATGCCCTTGATGCTCATCTTCATGAGGTGCTTCAGTGCTTGTAGTGCGTTGTGTAGTATCTTCCACCTTGAAGACATAGTTATATGCATCACTATCATTCAGGGGACCTAAGCATACATTCTTGCACATAATGCATGTGTGGGGGCACACACACATGTGAGCTAGTGGAGGATGTGGAAGGGCCAAAAGCATCAGCACGAGGAGGCAATGATGTCATTCTTTGCATAACCAGTAGATCACTCACAGTGTGAATGGCTCGTATAGTTTGTGAGCTGGCCTCAACAATAATATCAAGATGTTGCACTATAGGAGGTGGTGAAATATCGGAAGGGGGGACATCTATGCAGGATTTCACTCGGTGTTCCCATGGCCTATCTTGAGGAGTGCCTAGGCCTACACCCTAGTTTAGTCTCGTACTCCAATAATTTACCTTGTGATTGAGAAAAAATTCAGCATACAACTTTTTATGAAATAGAATGGGACATCCAAATTGTTGTGAGGTGGTCTATCAAAAACCATCCACCAGCGGTTCCAAAAGTTGTCACATATTGCATCATTTGTGCACCATTTAATTAACAACTTGGTTTTTTTAGGGTCCACTTTTAAGCCAATTTTGGGATAGACAAAAAGACTACACATTTCATGTTTTTTGATGTTTAGGTTCATAACTTGATCACAGTCAAGCCCATCATCAAATTGGACATGCATGGAATTGCGCCAAAGAAGTGCAACATTATGTTTCTCTGTAAGTTTCTCCATGTTTTCAATAATGGAGTTCAATGTGGAAAACATGGGGTGCAATGTGGCAATATTGGAATATGTTGTTTGATATCCTCTAAGCTGATTTAGATTGTCTCCTATGAGATCCTCTAAACATCGAGGGTTTGAGACTGGTTGGTCTTCTAAAAGTGGGGGATTGTTTGGAGGTGGTTCTAGATTATTTGTGGGATCATTTGGAGGGTTTTCTTATTGATTTGAGTCCATGTCTAATTACAATTAAAACTCAAATAGACAATTATAATCAATTTTAAAAAACAATAAAAAATCTCATTTAAACCCTTGTTTTTATATAAAAAACTACAAATTTTAATTAAAAAACAATACAAACTTAAAAATTTAACTTACCTATTGATGTTGAGAAAATCTGATATGAGAATCAATCAAATATTTGAAACCTAGAGCTGTGTTCAACATTTTCACAATGAAAATGTTGAACGCGGTTGGGGGCCAGAAATATAATTTTCTAGAAAAAATCAGATATCAGATATAAAGTTGGATATTTGATAATATCAGATATCTGATATTATCAGATATCCGATTAGGCCTGTGCTTTGGATTTTGGCTTGGCTAGGTGTACTAACACCTAGGCCTACTAAAAAGTCGACAAAATTTTTAGTGTGCTTTTGGACAAGTGAAAAGTTCATTTTTTCACATCACCACTTCTTGGCATACCATGATCCTACACATACCCTTGTGCTTTTACCCTAAAAAGGCATGAGAAACATATGAAACCAAGAGAAAATCCCAAGGTGAGACACTGGCAACCATGGTGGCACTTCTTGAAGATAAGAATGAGTCCAAGGAAAATCTTGAGGACAACAAGATACATGAGATCAACCTCAACAAAATAAATAAGTGGAGAGAGCTCTAAGACCTCAATATATCCATCGACATGTTCCATGGTAGGTATGAAAAGGATTACCAAAAGAAGTAAGATTTTTAGGCCTCTAAATCTAGATTAAAGGAAATAATTTAGGAACTTGCTTCTCTCATTTCTTTGGTAGTTCCAGAAGCATCAACCTTGGATTCAGTTCTATAGGTAGATTTTAATTATTTGTGGACAATAAAGAAGAAAGCATTGGTTGTAGATGACTAGATCTATGGCCAACTGACAATGATCTGAATCTTTCTTACTAATTTCCTTCCCAAATACTTAGAAACTAAGAGGATTATTTCCAATATTGAACAAGAAAAGAGTGTTTGGGAGATTTATGTCTCCTAGAACTCACACAAAATACAAGTGATAAAGGAGATCATTGAACTAGGAAATATAAATTGTATGAAGTTGACATCCTTGATTGAGAGACCATGGAATATCCAGGGCTCTCTTGTAGATATTTGGGCCTCCAGTTGGATCTCCTAGATATGACATGAAAGTCTCTCACATAATTAGTTCCTTTAGTATTGCAGTGGTCTACTTTTAGGTAGGTACAATTAGTATAGGATGTGAAAGGGTTAAACCTTGCCGAGGTAAATGGGTTCACACCCATATATTATTTCCTCATTATATTTGATGAGAAGATGGAGAAGAGGTTTGGTTCCTCCTGTAATCACCTAAAAATTGTCACCTAAACCATGATAAGCCCCTAATCTTGATTATTCATCAAGAAAACCTTAATTTTGATTAAATCCCCTAAGTCCTAACCTAAGGCAATTCAATACATCAACCTGATCTGACCTATATCCCATTCAATTATTGCACTTGATCTTACTTAATTAATTCTTAATTCTTAATGTTATTGGCAATTAAATCAATCCTATGCTATTTATTTAATTACTATTGATTAAATAAATGGAAGTTGTCAGTTAATTAGAAACAAGAATTAAATTGATTATTATTATCACATTTTGAGGAAAATGCATTAAATCATTTAATAAATCCAAAAATGCATTTATGCCATCATCTTTTACTTAACTGAATATAATTTTGGAAATAATTCAGTTAACCAAGTCACATTTCAGAAACAAATTGGTTAACTAGAAAACCAGTACAGTTGACCTGCTAATTAATTTGGAAGTTCCCACAATAATTGAAGCACCTTTGGAGTTAATTGATCCTTTGAAACAATCTCCACCTCTCATCTCCAATCTATCTCAGCCACTCATCCCTGAAGGAATTTCTATATAACCAGTCCTCATTTCATCACATAGGCTCCAGATTTTGAATTAGAGTTACGTTATTGTTTTGAATTCATAGCTATTTTCATATTTCATAATTAATTATTAATTTCTTAGTTGTTTCATTTATTTAGCATTTTAGTTCCATTTATTGCATCTAACTAAGATAGGAACATCTCATTTTTCTTATTTGGATTAACTCCTACCTAATTAGATAAATCTTGCATTTTGATTTAGTTCATTCAAATACTTCATTTAGATTAGGTTGTGGTCACTGATCTTGCAATGATCTGAGAGAAAAATCTTACTAGGATCTACTATAAGGCAATGAGTCTCCTTATTTAGTCTTAGTTTAGATTAATTTTATTTCATAAATTTAGATTAACTATTTAAGGATTCATTGAAGTGTTGTGTTAGTTTAGATAGCACATTTTCAAACACACATTTTTGGGGCCCACCGTGGGGTAGAAAAATCAATTTTTTGTCTTCACAAACATCATTTTTGAAAATATCAAGATTTTGTTTGTATTTTGCTACTATTTTCTCATACGAGCATCCTCATAGGTGAGTACGAGTAAGGACAAAATCTCATATTGGACTCAGGAGATTCTCATATTGGAACCCATAGATTCTCATACTAGAATATGGTCTAGTTTTCCTTTATTAAGGACATCAAGTTTTTTTCTTTCTGATTGGCACAGTAGAGTTTTTGCTAAAGTTCTAGTTTATACACAACTTTAAAAAATTGCACTTTTTTTTATAGATTTGCAACATTTTGGTTGTACTCTTGCTCTATTTTCTCGTACGAGCATCCTCATGCTAGTACGAGTCAAAATGGTTAATTGTATGAGAAAATAGGGATACTCATATTGTAAACAGTATATTCTCATATGAGTCTATCCGAGGATTTTTTTCAAAAATAATTCTAGGATTCCCCTCTGGTTTCTAGATTTATACAATTGGTTTCTTTGGCTAAGACTTCTACAATTGGTTTTCTTGGTAGCTTAATAAGTTCATGTAGGATTTTTGAGTTGAAGGAATTGATATCATATCTAAACCTATTTTGTAGGATGAGTGTCAAAGAAAAAGAGCACAAAGAGACTACTGATATGTTTGATGAAGGTTTCCTATAATGAGGAAAACTAAACATTCCATTTTCTTTAATGTTTTTTAGGAACAATGGATGCCAGACTTTCTAAAAAGAAAAATTTCTTGATGTGCTTGTGAATAGTGAAAATGATACGAGACTATTCTCTTTTCCCTTTAAGGTAAAATTAGAAATCTAGACCCTTGTAACTATTCTTTTCATTTATTGCAATCCTTTAGATGGGCATATCTAAGTGGGAAAAAGTACTCACCCTTGGAGAATGACCCAGATGAGCATGAGGTGTAATCTACATCACTCCAACTCATGTTAAAAAAATTGCTTCTTTGAGGCCAAAGCCTTGGAAGTCATATTTCATTTAAGCTTATACATGGCTCTCACCTGAAAACATAATAGGGCCTTAGGGTATAAATCATGTTTATGTGACTATTGGTACAAAGGTACTTTAAGGGTCTATATGCCTAAATCATGCTTGCACAGACATAGAGAGTGAGTTCAAATAGAAGACCCTTACTAAAATCCATTGAGTAGCAGCCACCCAGTTCACCCATAAAAGTGGGATAATCCAATTGCAAGGGAGATAGTAACTCCCCCAAGATACTCATCTTATCATACCGCCATTAGCATTTGGATTTAGATAATACAATATCATTATACCCATTGTGTGGTTGGTGGTGGCCATATTCTGATTAGCTATTGGGTGTGTACCTAAGTTTACGATAAAGGATTTTCTCACTCAGCCAGTTTGACTATAGGGATCATGAATTTCTTGTTTTTTCGACATGTGCTTCATGTCTTTGTAGGTCTTGAAACATTTTATATTGAGACTTTCCAAAAAAAAACATGAATTACCAAAACAAGAGAATGATCCTATTAAACATTTCATAAAACAATCTGAAACCTTGTTAGTTTTCTTTCAGATACCCAATTCAAAGTTTTCCCACATTCCATAGATATACCTTTTGATACTATGAGCTTGTCTTAATCAACCATAATCTTTGGTCACTCAAACTTACACCACTACTACATTTGGGGCCAAATTTCAACAAAAGTTTTTGACGGGTAACTTTTAATTATGAATTTGGTGTTTTTTTTTGTAATAGGCCCCGATGGTGTCAGTATTCCGATGGGTGTTTAATTGACCATCAAAATTTTGACAAATTCAAGGTATAGATAAATAAAAAAAGTGTAATGGCAAATCATTTTTATTTTGATTGGATAGAGAAGGAGCGGGAGAAAAGGAGCAAAAGTTGAGCGCGAGAGAAGGTATGTGATTTCTTCATCTTTTAAACCTCTGGCATCATATTCAAATGCATTGCATTTTATTTGATCATGAATGCTCTCTGAAATGATCATATTCTACTAGTGTCATGCCCTAGCCAGTGCTTTATCTCTATTATTTGATGTTATCGATGCTTGTGCTCAAGGATATTGATTCACTATATTCAAATGTTTGGATTCACATTTGTTGATATTACTGGCATATATGTTTAATGATGCCATTGTATATTGTTGTCACTGATATGACCACATTCTACTGGTGTCATGCCCTAGCCAATGCTTTAACTCCATTATTTGATTTTATTGGTGCTTGTGCTCAAGGATATCCATTTTTTTGAAATGTCGAATGTGGTTATCAAATGGACAGCCCGTGAGCTTCTAGCTAGGTGCCATTTGTATTGATAGCTTAGGGCATCAAATGTATTTTATCATTGATATTTGATACTTTGTTAAAAGGAAATAGGACAAAGAATGATTTTTATTTAGTTTCTCTATTTTGATCCCTAAGTGGCTTATAACCCTAGAGAAGTATATGCAAATTTATGGATGCAATTGCAGGATACATAGTAGCCGATAATTCACAAGAAATCCATATATCCAATTTAAATAGAAATTAATACAAAGAACTAGGGTCCTCCAATGGCCCAGCCATCCGAACCTTGACTGTCCCCTCAACCAATGACCCTTCAAAACTAGGTTATCATGTAATCAGTGAGTGATCCTTCATTCTCCTAGTCTTCCCTGCATCCAAACATATTGGAAATACACAATAAAATGATAACAAGTCTTTCACAATCCGCCTTCCCCTAAGGAACACTATCAACCATCCCTTCCACATAGCATTTCACTATTTTATGTGTGGATTGTGTAGGAACAATTAATATTAAACAAGGAGCAAACTCCTCAACGCATCTTGGAAACCATTGAATTCAATAATAAATGAAACCTAACACCAACACTATTCCTTCCATAGTTATAGGATACATAGCAGTCGATAATTCACAAGAAATCCATGCATCAAATTTTTATAAGGATATCCTACTAATCAATAGGAATTTTCTTGAGATGACCAATGATTATGCATTTTGATGGCAATGTGCTAGTTCAAAAGGATAATATAAATCTGAAACAATTTTTTCTGATTTTCTCAAACTATAAATGTGGTTAAAGGGAAACTATTATGTGGAAAACCCACAAACCAAGCTAGCAAATGATTGTACATCAAATTATTCCTATATTCATTCAAGTATTGCTATGCTTCAACTATTTAACCTTTCAGCTTCATCTAGAGGAATGTGTAGCTTTAAGATAGAGTTACTTCTTGGGCCTTAGAATAGGGTGGAATATGATCAAGATTTGTTTAGGTTGTATCTTTTTTAGTCCCATTGTTAGGTTCTTATGGTTCATGGTTTGAATCTATTATGGTTGTGTAAGGGATTTGTAGATTCTTTTTCTAAAATAATTATTGGACACCATGATTGGAATAACTGGTTGTTGGCTATTGTACACATGAATCATAACTTTCAATCATTCTTTGTGTTCAAGAATTTGTTGATCAATCTTTGAGATTTATTGTCCCAGCTTTAAAAGAGTGATAAAAGATATAGTGAGTGCTATATTTTCCAAGTGTTTTGTGTCTGCCATTATCTTCTAGGAGTAATTGTTGGAACCAAATTATGTTCTTTGCCTCTAGTAAATATTGTAGACACAATCATCTTCTTGGTGAAGGGTTGCTTCCATCCCCATGAGGCACTATTACATGGTTTCCATTCCCTTGTAGTATAGTGAACCTAATTTAATACAAGTGTGCACTATTTTGGGATCCATAATTTATGGCCCCTACATTATGGTTGTTAGCTTAAGATAGGCCTACCTTTGCATATAATAAGAGGCCAACATGAAAAAAACATCCAAAAGTTAGGGGGTTGTTCCCTGTCCATAATTTATTATTTAAGTGCTAAGTGATGATGATTATATCATGTAATTCATACCTAGTGATGCAGGAGCATCTCGGGCTTTGTGCAATATTGCATCACCAAAAACATTTTCTATTTTTTGTTATTTGCATTATAATTGTTGTATTTGTTTGTTTCATTATGTGAAAATCTTACATAATGTTGAGGACCTATTTTGGAACCTTCTTCTAAGATCTCATAAGGATTGGATGGACCGTTTCAAAGTTGGAGTTGTTTTACTAGCAGTCGAAGCTCTATTTTCCTATAGTTTTGGGGCTTATGGTGGGTAGTGGAAATGTTGATCCTTAATGAATCAGCCTTTGTGATCTTAGGTACTTTAAGAGGACCTAAATTAAAATCTTCTTTCAAGGGTGCAAGCCCTGATTTATTATGAGTAAAAATTTATGACCATTTTTCTCGCGGACCTATTTTCTACCACTATTCCCACCAGAGTCGTTCCTGCAATTTTGGCATTGATTGCGTGTCATCATGACATTGATCCTTAATGAATAATAATTTTCTCTATTAATTAATTTAAGAAGACCTAAATTAATATCATTTCCCAAGGGTGAAACACCTAATTCATTATGAGTCAAAAGTTATGGCCGTTTTGCCTCGAGACCTATTTTCTGGTAGTTTTCACGTGAAACGTGAAGTGTTTCCTCTTGTGTGGTTCCGTGTGATGAGATGGGGCCTTGCATGATTAAGGAAATGTTTTTGGGTCATGTGTGGACCTAAATGTAAAGGCACATTAAGGTTTGATCATTTTTTCATTAGTTTTGGTTTAAATCTTCCAAACTGGACCTATAATGTATTGAATGCCTGACTGGCTGACTTGTGGCTTTGCTAGCTATATAATGAGAGCTTGGGTAGATGTTTAGGGTATATTGGTGGTCACATGAGAGTAGAATCATAATTTGATCTTGAGAGATCTTGAAGATCAGATTGTTTATCTGATATTATAACAATAGAGCTACTGGTTTGCATGCTTGGAGACAAGGAGATTGCTTGGAGGCTTGCGAGCTCAAGTTCAGATCTACCTTAGTGTTTCCATCAATTGCTGATTTGTTTTAGAGCTAAAATAGCTAGAAGGATAGAAGAAATACTTTTATTGTATTTGGCCCTAACCTAGAAGGCCTTACAACTGGACATGTTAATGAAAATTTAGTTGAAAACATATTCTTGTTGTGTAACTCTACATTGTGGTGTTCTGCTACTTGTTTGGACTGTCCTTAATTGGATCCTCCTTACCTACCCTATGTCAACTGGTATCAGAGCTTGAAGATTTTTGTCACTAGGGATTGCACCCGTGATGGCTAAGTATAAAACTAAGCAATCCCGTGAAACATGGGAATACTCTCAAGATGTGGGACTGCTTCTTGAGAATAGACCTTTGAATTAAGGGCTGACTTCCCCATTTGTATCACCTGAAATATACTAACTTTGAAAGGAAAGCGATAAAGATTGTATAAAATTGAAACAACTAGATCTAACTTAGGTGATTCACCAAACTGAATAGATCTACAATCTGAAAACCACTCACAATATAACTCCAGTACATAACAAGAACTCCACAACTTCCCCAAATCTGATTTCCTTTTAGAAAAACAATCAGGCGCTGAAGGTGAATGAGAAGGAAAGATGATTTTCACAACTCAACATAATATAATGCACACAGATTTGAAAACCTTCCAGAAAACCAATGCTTGCAAAATAATCAAATGAACATACTATCATGTAAAGGATTATAATCAATCACAATACATAAAAACTAAGTTCATTAACAACCTCACAAACTGCAAAAAAAGAAGGGACAATTTTGCTATTAGCTAGAAAAAAAGGAGCTACAATATTAGATTGCTTCATAAGAGCTACAAAATTCACCTCCTGAGAATGAGGGAATGAAGAACCAACCTTCAATCACCAAAGGTGAGAGGTCTATAAATAAAATCTCTAGAATCTACATTGAAGACCATCACTTCACCAAGAATAGAAAAACCTCAGCCACGATCTCATCACTCTAAATTTTAGATGCCACATTCTTGAGAATATAGGGGCTGAAAAAGTGGGGACCCTTAAAAATGGATAGTCAAAAGGGAGGCCATTACCCACTAAGTCATGCTTTGTAAATGATATTTGACAAGGGCTCATAAAATGCCACTTGTCAATATCTACAATAATACCTTGCAATGACTTTTACAATTAAAATATTCCCCTACTATGCCAACACAAGTGGATCCTAAATACATTAACAAATAGTTCTCAACCCTAAATGAAAGGGGAAAGCATATTTGAAATGTTTACAATTTTATACATATCCACCTAACACATGAATATCCTAAAAATAATAGACCCCCCCTACATATAAAAAACATGATTTAAATAACATTAATCACCTAAGTCAAAATGACTTCTATGGCATCAACATAATTAATATAATTACCTCAAAAGAGATAATTATATTAATATCTCTACATGAAAAAAAAGTCTATGCACGTGAAACACATATCGAAAGAGACTCAATATATTTGCTCAACCCTAAAAGGGGAGACAAAAGAAAGATGCTAAAATGAAACCCTCCTTCGAAAAATGGGAACTTCTGCAATCATGGCTTTTACAATCGGTACCTGGCAACATACCAAAATCCACTGCATCTCTCGATGGCATCTTTCCATTATTGAATTAGAAACAACAACAACACCTTATCAATTCGGCAACATGAGGTAAGCACTTCAAATGAAATCATTCTCTTTACTGCATATTTCGAAAGGCTCTGATTAAGGCACTAGTTTTGATATAGCACTATCTATCTTTCTTCAATCATTGCATTCTGATGTTTGAATGCACTATTGATGTTTGGATTATTGCTTTCATTACATTTTGGGGGACTGTTACAAGACTAGGGCACTGTTGTTTTGATGTACATGTTCTATCTTTGTTTTGAAAATCT
The DNA here is from genome assembly GCA_027943335.1 of Chamaecyparis obtusa. NCBI lineage: Eukaryota > Viridiplantae > Streptophyta > Pinopsida > Cupressales > Cupressaceae > Chamaecyparis > Chamaecyparis obtusa. The sequence goes on from BSBK01008502.1 coordinate 31,326, forward strand.
CTATAACACTAGGGTGTCATGATACATCGAGCTCATTGTATTGCTTTCCTATGAGGGCACTGGTTATTGATGTTGTCATTGCTTTCTTGGTTCTACCCTTCAATTATCACCACTAAATAGTTACATCCATATTGTTTATTGTTTGCAACTAGCCCGAGAGCACTAAAGCTAGGGCATGAAATGTATGTATTGCACCAATGTTTTATTTGAAGCATCTGTAGACACTGTTATCTATTTGAATCTTTGTGATATATAACAAACCATGGCATGCATATGGCATTCGATTACATTTCTCTGCTTGTGATGTAGCTCGGGCTATGAATGTATTGTGGTTGTATTTGCCCAAGGGCATCATTAGATGCTTACATTGTGTTCCTCCTTATGTTTTGTTTACTATTGCATTGGAAGCAAGACATAGTGACTGTTTATAAAGCCCATGAACTGTATATTGATGTTTCTTGTAGACTCATTGTTCATTGTCTTTGGATTTATGCATGTTTGTTGATTATCGATGAGGGTACTGTAACGTGTAACAACATTGCTACTAATATTGTATTTTCTGAGAATCAATGTTGAAATTTCCTGTGAATGCCTAGGGCACGACATTATTGCTCTTTGTTATAATTTGAAACTCCTTATATTCTGATTATGGCACATTTATATTCTATTTTGACCCTACTGTGGCATCTCGTATTGAGGTTGATGACTCCTCTATATTTGTCTAATAGGCCTGAGAATTACATAGTAGGGCACATTTTTCTATTATCCTCCATTTCATATTGAGCCCGATGATCATGGCCCGAGAGCATCCTAGGGGCCCCATGATCTATACATTCTGTATGTATTAACTATATCCAGCATTGTATGCAGATGTGATCTTATATTTGTGGACTTCTGCATAAACCCTCGAACATGTTGCTATGGTATAGTCCTTTTGATATTGTATTTTCTATACATCCATTGTTTGGTTTGAAGGTCCTGCTACTGGAAAAATAACATATATGCAATGTTTATCATAATCTCATGTCCAGCCCATGAGCCATGAAATAGAGCATTCACTCCTTGTCTCCTCACCATGCCACTGGGACTGAATGTGTTCACTAGATTGTTCTCACTGTCATGGCCCGAGAGCATACCACCATGCACACTTATTGGTTACCATATCTTCATTACTGTTGCCACATTCATTGTGGTACTTCTGCTATTGTCCTGCCTTGTTATTGCACTATGAGAGCCTATAGATTTGATCATGCTGGGTACTCTCAGAGGCACATATACTTGTATCCTTGATTTACATTATCAGCATCAGATTGGTTATGCACCAACTCTTATACATGAATGATTTTACATTTAAAAGCCCTGACTATCATGCCCTATTACTAGCTCTGATTCATTATGGATTCTTATCATCATGCCATGCTATCTTGCCTTGTAACCATATTAGAATGTAGAATGTAGATTGAAACATATTTATGCTCTAAATGAAATATATTGAGTCTACCTTGAGCATAATCTATTGTACTTATATGATCATATGGATGTGTGCCCTATTACACCTATGTGCTATTTGAACATCTATGCAACAGAGTGCCCTATCTTCTTCATAGATCTATGTACTCTGTAATTAGCTCTATTCAGCATCTAATGCCATATAACCCTTTGTTTCATTACTTTATTGCTCTTGATGCTGGATCTTTTGAATGTCCTCCATGTGTACACACTATGTGTGCTCTTGGCCCTTGACAGAAACATTATGGATCAGCTTCCCTATATCTGTACATGAAACAAACATGTCAGTAAAAACAATGGTATCTCATTTATTTCCAGGGGCTCCTTGATGCACATGCCCTGAGCACAACCTTTGTTAGAGGTGTATGGCTAAGTGTGTGTATGCATTACTATATTGTGATACTAGGCATTCTTTAGATTTATTAGATCTAACCCAAATCCCCTTCTTCTTCTTTTGCAGGTTCTAGATCACGGGAGCACACTGGGCACACAGAAGCATCAACATCTCATTACCAGGCAATGTCTGGTACCCCCAATACCACCTCTTAATTTAAATGTATATTTACACTCATTCATCTATTTCTGGTAAAGGCTATGCTCATGGCCTGTGTGAGCCTAGATATATGTTCTTTCTTTTCAGCTCCTTTACTTTCTTCTCAGTACAAAATGATACTGATAGATGTATGTATAGATACAGATGCTATTCATTTCCTTTTCTTTTCCATGTATTGAAATGAAATGAACACAAATCTAATCCAAATCACCTAATAACACAAACTAGGTTATTGTAGCTCATCTAGTAATTAGGCTTTCAAAATGTGTCAAAATATGACAACATTCTGGCAACCTCTTTGGAGTGCTTGCCTGCTAAGCATCCAACCAGCTGCCTGATAGATCCATTGGGCAATAGAGTCATAAGCTTTAAACTGAAACTGGCTCCCAACTAAAACAAAAACTCCCTCTTTCCAACAAAAGAAGTGACTGCCTGACACTACTCAGGCTTATTGCTAACCAAACTAAATTGAACTACAAGCTGAAAGAAAACTAAACTAGAACACTTGTGCTAGGCACTTAGGGAAAATTGAAAGCCAAAAACCATCTAGCACTACTAGAATACAGGGTAGAAAAAACCTCAAAAGAAATTTTTGAGGTGAATCCCATTCACTGGAATGGGCAGCTCCTCTCCATCCATCCTAGCTAGCTGATAAGCATTGTGGGTCTTGCATCCAATCACCATGAATGGTCTAGTCTAGATAGCATCAAATTTGGTGTGTTCCCCTGGCTTATGTTTTGCTTCATCCCATCTGAGAACTAGATCTCCTTCCTTAAAGACTTTGGGTGTTGCTTTCTTGTCAAAGATTCTCTTAACCTGGGCATGATGAGCCTCCAGGCCTTCAAATGCCATCTTTCTTGTCTCCTCTAATTCAATAAGCTCTACCAACCTAACCTGCATAGCATCTTCTTGTATGAAATCAATCTCTTTAATCAAACTCAGGGTAGGTAGCTTAGTAGATAGAGGAATCCTGGCCTCTCTTTCATATACCAATGTGTAAGGTGAATTACCAGTAGCCCTCTTAGGAGTTATCCTGTCAGCCCACAAGGCTAACTTCAACTTGCTATGCCAATCTCTCTAGTTTCCTTTTATAACTCTTCTGATTATTTTGAGCAAGTTCTTATTAGTTGACTCAGCTTGGCCATTACCCTGAGGGTAATAATTAGAAGAAGTACTCAAAAAGATTCCATGCTTGAGTGCCCACTCTAAAACCCTGGCTCCCAGGAAAGCCATAGCATTGTCTGATATAATTGAATCAGGAGTACCAAACTTGGATATAATATCTTGATAAAAGTTCAACACAGATGTCTCATTAGCCTCCTTTAGTGCTACTACTTTTGTCCACTTAGTGAAGTAGTCTATTGCAGTGAGTATCCATTTGTGTCCAGCACTAGATCATGGGTTGATAGGCCCAATAAAGTCTAGACCCCACTTTGAAAAAGGTTGCTCAACTTCAACAGGATGAAGGGGAAGTGCAGCCAGCTTTTGTTTTCCAGTAAACAAGGCACAATTTTTGCACTTTCTAACCCAATCAAAAGCATCCTAATACAAACTAGGCTAGTAATATCCAGCTCTTGGAATCTTAAGAGTAGTGGTTTTGGTAGCAAAGTGCCCACCAGAACTTCCATCATGAAATTCCTCTAGTATTTTCTTAATTTGATCAGCTTCCACACATCTTAATAAAACACCAGCATGATCTCTTCTATAAAGGACATTATCAATGACAACAAAAGGAATAGCCTAGAGTCTATAGTACCTTCTTTTACTCCTCCCAAGGTTTTGAGGACACTGGCTAGTGGCAAGATAGCACTTCATTTTTGTTATCCAGCTTGAGCTTTGTCTAGATTCCTGATTCATCAAAACAACATCTTCCTCCTACTGGTCTGCATCTGAAACTTTCTCATTAAGTTGTTCACATAGTCCTTTTCCTCTAACTAGTTTGGTCACCTTGATCTATACATCATATTCCATAACCTTGGTGACCCAGCCAGCTCTCTTATGACTTAGGTCCTTGTTCAATAGAAAGTCCTTTATGCAAGGATGTACAACCATCAGGTGCACTGTATTGTTAGACAACAGATGTCTAAGCTTCTTTAGACTTCTCACAATGGCCAAAACATGTTTTTCTACAGGAAAATAATTTAGTTCATAACCATTTAGGCCCTGACTATAAAAAGCTACTCGCTGTTCTTAATTCTCAGCATTATGCTGGACTAAAATGGCAGAAATGCTATCTTTATCCCCAAAAGCATATAATATAAAATCTTTAGAAAAATTAGGATTTACTAATGTGGGAGTAGATGCAATTACTTCTTTGATTTCTTCAAAGCTCCTTTTTTCTTCACTGGTCCAATGAAAACTTGCATTCTTTTTGAGCATCTGAGTCATAGGCTTCAAGAGTGCGGCAACATTTGGGATAAACCTTCTTAAAAAGTTGATCCTTCCTAGGAAACTCTGTAATCCCTTCTTGTGAGATGGCAGGGGGAGAGCTAGAATGGCCTTAACCCTCTCAGGATCAATAGTTGTTCCCTCTTTGGAGACAATGTTTCCTAGCAATCTTCCCTCATGAATAGCAAAAATACATTTCTTTGGATTCAATGAGACTCCAAACTCTCTGCATCTTTCAAAAATCTATCTAAGGTGTATCAAGTGGTCCTCTTTATTCTTTGAAAAAATGGTTATATCATCCAGATATACTAGAACAAATATATTCATTAAGCCAACAAAAGCCATCTCCATGGCTTTCTAGAATGTGGCACCAGCATTTGATAACCCAAATGGCATCTTTCTGTATGCCATGGTGCCCCATTTGGTAGTGAAAGCTATCTTGTATTGATCTTCTTCTCTTACCAAGACCTGGTTATAACCATAAAATCCATCTAACAAAGAAAACCTATCAGATCCAGAAACATACTATAAAATCTACTCCATAGATGGTAATGGGTGATGGTCCTTTAGGGAAGCCCTATTAAGATCTCTGAAATCTACACACAGTTGGATCTCACCATTCTTCTTCCTAACTGGCACTAAGTTTGAGACCCAGGAGGTATGCTTAATAGGAAAGATAATATTAGCTTGAATCATTTTTCTCAACTCTTCTTTCATTAGAACCTCTAACTTGTGATTAATGGGTCTTTGTTTCTATCTTATGGGCTTGGTTTGGGGTTCAAGTTCAATAGTGTGCTGGGCTAGATGAGGGTCAAACCCCTTTAAATCATAGTATTCCCAAGCAAATACATCACTAAATTCCTGGCATAATGAAATAAAAGTTTGCTTTTCAAACTGAGTGCATACCTTTCCCAACTTGAGAAATTTGTTTTTGAGGACCTCCACAGGATGGTAATGTTCTTCTTTAACTATCATGCTAGACTTGTCACCTCTGAGTTGATCATCAGAATTAAATATAGACTCAAGTGTGACCAGTCCTTTGGGTAATCTATTGCTCTTCAGCTGTAACATTTGGTCACCATACTGATGGGCATGTTTTCTCTGGTTCATTCTAGAGAACTCAGCTTCTTCAATAAGAAAATTGAAAATCTGTTCATCATTTTCAAAAACTTGCCAACTTACTTGATTATCTAGTATAGAAGGTCTTACTAGGACCTTCACATGCTGAGAATTGGGATTTGAGACACCCTTTGGAATGTCATATTCTACTCCTAAGGTAGCCGACTTGTCTACTTGAGTATTCTAATTTCTAGGAACATCAACTAAATTGAAGGCACAAAATCCTTCTATCAGGTCCCAGACTTTGTGTTTATACATCTTCAATGTGTCACTCTTTGTGAGATTAGTCCCATGGATCTGATTGACCACTAACTCCCTATCACCAATCACTTTCAAGTTCTCAATTCCTCTTTGTCTTGCCCATTCCAAACCATGTATCAATGCCTCATACTCTGTTGTATTATTGGTACAGCTGAAAGAAAAATGTACAGTAGAATAATATTTTTCTCCCTCTAGAGAGATTAGGAAATAACCTCCACTTGAGCCCACTTTGCTTCTAGCCCCATCAAAGCAAAGTTTCCATAAATCATCATCATGGTTGGTAGAATTTGTATTCTCCTTTTTAATCAATTCTAGCATCACAATCTCTCCTTCATGAATGATAAATGTTCCAATGCTAGCCACATCTATATTTTTGAAAGGATCCTCATTTTCTAAATTGTTTTCAGCCCACTCATCTAGTGCTATGTTAGGAAACTTCCTATCACTAATCTCAGGCTCAGAATCAATTCATTCTTGATCATGATATATCAAATTAGCATTTATAGGGCTCGGGGTATATGGTTCAACATGGGTTTTTGCAAAAGGCTCAGACCTGATCCTGACCTTGGCTCCATACCTTGTCTTAAAATATAAGTGAGACCAATCAGCTGAGAGATATCCCCCTATCCTAGCAGTGAAATCTCTACTCAAATAGATAGCAAAAAGAGGAGGCAAATCAATAACATAAACATCTTGAGGGATGGAAAAGGTAGGACATTCATGAAGAGTGAGGCTCAGGTCTTTAATAACTCCCAAGGTATTGACTAATGACCCATCAAGCTAGACAATGGGCTTATTTAATGGTTCATAGGGTAACTCTAATAAATCTGCCAACTGTTTAGAGATCATAGAACTACTAGCTCCTGAATCTATCATGCAGTTATGGATCAAATGATTTCCAACAATAAGAGTTAGATAGAAAGGAGGAGGCTTAACTTGAGAAACAATAGCTGGCTGTGAACTACTCTCTTCCTTTTGCTGATCTTCTTGAGGGGTTCTAGCCACCAAGACCTTAGGCTGCTCCAAAATAGTTCCTTGGCTTGATGAGATCTTAGCCACTTCATTCATCATCAGCTCCTTTTGTCCAAGGATTGCCACAGTGTCAATCAAAGGAACATTGATTGATGTCTTCTTCATTTGTTCTATTATATTGAATGAGCCCAAATTCACCTTAGGTTGCCCTTTTGGAAAAATAGTTTCAGCTTGTGTAGGCACCAGCTGAGTAGTCACCTTAGCTGGTTCCTTTGTTTCTTTTGACTGGTCTATAGCTAAAACTTGAACTGGCTTAGGTGGCAGATTCTCAACAGGATCTAACTGACTGGTAGAGGCCACTTGCTCTATTTCTAAAGCCTTCTTCTTAGATCTTTTATTGGCCGTAATAGGAGTGTGGGTTGAATTGTCATTAGGTGAAGATATCACTCCACAAAAATCTTACTTTTGAAAGTTCATCAATGCTGCCTCAGGAGCCTAGGTTTCATTTGTAGTAATAGCTGGATCCTACTGGATTCCTGGTTGTTGAACCATCTCCTGCGACATCATCATATTGTTCTACACCATGAGGGCCTGAGCATAGCCACTCAGACACATCCCCTAGATATGTTGCTGATTGCAAGGGCAGCCCCATTGGTAATCATGTTCCATGTTATTCTGGGCTACAGGAACCAATTCCCTAGAAGCACTAGGAATGTTAGGATTATAAGGCTGGCTAGTCTTTTGGTTATAACTCCTTGCTTGACCTTGCTGGCCTTGCTGGTATTGGGGTTTGTTTTGTTGGTAATGATTTTGATAGGGTTACTGGTAAGGTTGCTGATAGGGTTGCTGGTAAGGTTGGGACTGTTGCTTCTTTAGACTAACTAGCTCATTAGTAACTATTTGCAAGGCCTTTTTAATCTCAGTCAGCTCTTGGGATTGATCCACAACAGGGTTGGCAACTTTTTGAGGGGGAGCTGGGAGAGGTTGAATAGATGCCAAGGGTGGAATCGCTTTAGGAATAGGATGAAGCTCTGAAAAAATAGGCATTGGGGGCCTAGGGGCTATCTTCCTAGCTTGGATTAGACTATTCTCAGCTCTTATAGCAAGGTCATAATTGCCGATAGATTATTCCCACCCATTGATTGGATCATAATAGAGATATCACTATTGAGGGCCCTCAAATAATATAGGAAGGCATGTTGGATGGATGGCCTAATGGTAGCTGGTATTCTTTGCCAAGTTCTTTGAAATCTCAAGTTAAAATCCATCATATATTCCTGAGGTTCCCTTTTGATAGTGGTTAGGTGTTCAACTAATGATAGATGGTATGATTTGTCTTCAAACTGATTGGTCAAGGATTGACCCAATGCATCCCAATTGGAAAACTTATAAACCATTGCAAAGCCTTGCCTTTAAAAGAGGCTGCCAACAATCTCACAGCAACATTATCTTGAGTAATATGATGCAGGCCATAAAGGGATGCCACATCTCTTATATGTTCCATGGCTGATGTTTGATCTTCTCCTATAAAGGTAGGTAGACTTTTAAGGGCTGAGATATGTATATCATCATGCTGTTGCAAATTTAAAGGGCTGCCTTGATTAAAAGCTACAAAAGGATGTGCTCTAGGCTGAGCCATTAGTGGATTTAAGGGAGCCTAAGATACTAGAACCTAAAATACTGGAGTTTGGGTTACTGATACTTGAGGTGTTGGTGAAACACTTGTAGGCTTATGAATAGGCTTAGGAGCAGATTTAGGGGTTTTAGATGTACCAGCCTGAGCTGCTTTAGGCTTCTCCTTGACAGATGGTAGCTCTGCATACACAAAAGGATTCTTACTCTACCTGGTTGGAATCCAACTCATAAGATTATATACTGATCTACATAACACACCATTAGAGTCCCCAGGTATGACTTCAAAACACTGTCACTACTCATACCAAACAATAACTTGCAATAAACTTTCAAGGAAATTAGACTCATTGAGTCATGAGTCCCACTGGGCATGCCAAAAATTGTTGTCACTAGGGATTACACCCGTGATGGCTAAGTATAAAACTCAGCAATCCTGTGAAACATGGGAATACTCTCAAGATGTGGGACTACTTCTTGAGAATAGACCTCCGAGTTAAGGGCCGGCTTCCCCATTTGTATCACCTGAACTATACTAACTTTGAAAGGAAAGGGATAGAGATTGCATAAAACTGAAACAACTAGATCTAACTTAGGTGATTCACCAAACTAAATAGATCCACAATCTGAAAACCACTCACAATATAACTCCAGTACATAACAAGAACTCCACAACTTCACCAAATCTGATTTCCTTCTAGAAAAACAATCAGGCGCTGAAGGTGAATGAGAAGGAAAGATGATTTTCACAACTCAACACAATATAATGCACATAGATTTGAAAACCTTCTAGAAAACCAATGCTTGCAAAATAATCAAATGAACATACTATCATGTAAAGGATCAGAATCAATCACAATACATAAAAACTAAGTTCATTAACAACCTCACAAACTGCAGAAAAAGAAGGGACAATTTTGCTATTAGCTGGAAAAAAAGGAGCTACAATATTAGATTGCTTCACAAGAGCTACAAAATTCACCTCCTGAGAATGAGGGAATGAAGAACCAACCTTCAATCACCAAAGGTGAGAGGCCTATAAAGAAAATCTTTGGAATTTTCATTGAAGACCATCACTTCACCAAGAATAGAAAAACCTCAACCATGATCTCATCACTCTAAATTTTGGATGCCACATTACCGAGAATATAGGGGCAGTAAAAAGTGGGGACCCTTAAAAATGGATAGTCAAAAGGGAGGCCATTACCCACTAAGTCATGCTTTGTAAATGATATCTGACAAGGGCTCATAAAATGCCACTTGTCAATATCTACAATAATACCTTGCAATGACTTTTACAATTAAAATATTCCCCTACTATGCCAACACAAGTGGATCCTAAATACATTAACAAATAGTTCTCAACCCTAAATGAAAGGGGAAAGCATATTTGAAATGTTTATAATTTTATACATATCCACCTAACACATGAATATCCTAAAAATAATAGACCCCCCCCACATATGAAAAACATAATTTAAATAACATTAATCACCTAAGTCAAAATGACTTCTATGGCATCAACATAATTAATATAATTACCTCAAAAGAGATAATTATATTAATATATGTACATGAAAAAAAAGTCTATGCTCGTGAAACACATATCAAAAGAGAGTCGAAATATTTTCTCAACCCTAAAAGGGGAGACAAAAGAAAGATGCTAAAATGAAACCCTCCTTCGAAAAATGGGAACCTCTGCAATCATGGCTTTTACACTCAGCACCTGGCAACATACCAAACTCCACTGCATCTCTCGATGGCATCTTTCCATTATTGAAATAAAAACAACAACAACACCTTATCGATTCAACAACATGAGTTAGGCACTTCAAATGAAATCATTCTCTTTACTGCATATTTCGAAAGGCACTGATTTTGATATAGCACTATTTATATTTCTTCAATCATTGCATTCTGATGTTTGAATCCACTATTGATGTTTGGATTATTGCTTTCATTACATTTCGGGGTACTGTTACAAAACTAGGGCACTATTGTTTTGATGCACATGTTCTATCTTTGTTTTGAAAAGCTCTATAATAGTAGGGTATCATGATACATCGAGCTCACTATATTACTTTCCTATGAGGGCACTGGTTATTGATGTTGTCATTGCTTGCTTGGTTCTACCCTTCAATTATCACCGCTAAATAGTTACATCCATATTGTTTATTGTTTGCAACTAGCCCGAGAGCACTAAAGCTAGGGCACAAAATGTATGTATTGCACCACTGTTTTATTTGAAGCATCTATAGACACCATTATCTATTTGAATCTTTGTGATCTGTAACAAACTATGGCATACATATGGCATTCAATTGCATTTCTCTACTTGTGATGTAGCTCAGGCTATGAATGTGTTGTGGTTGTATTTGTCCAAGGGCATCATTAGATGCTTACATTGTTTTCCTCCTTATGTTGTGTTTACTGTTGCATTGGAAGCAAGACATAGTGACTGTTTATAAAGCCCGTGAACTGCATATTGATGTTTCCTGCGGACTCATTGTTCGTTGTCTTTGGATTTCTACATCTTTGTTGATTATCGATGAGGGTACTATAATGTGTAACAACATCGCTACTAATATTTTATTTTCTAAGAATCGATGTTAAAATTTCCTGTGAATGCCTAGGGCATGACATTATTGCTCTTTGTTACAATTTAAAACTCTTTATATTCTGATTATGGCACATTTATATTCTATTTTGACCCTACTGTGGCATCTTTTATTGAGGTTGATGACTCCTCTGTATTTGTCTAACAGGTCTGAGAATTATATATTAGGGCACATTTTTCTATTATCCTCCATTTCATATTGAGCCCGATGATCATGGCCCAAGAGCATGCTAGGGGCCCCATGATCTATACATTCTGTATATATTAATTGTATTTAGCATTGTATGCAGATGTGATCTTATATTTGTGGACTTCTGCATAAACCCTCGAACATGTTGCTATGGTATAGTCCTTTTGATATTGTATTTGCTATACATCCATTGTTTGGTTTGAAGGTCTTGCTACTGGAAAAATAACATATATGCAATGTTTATCATCATCTCATGTCCAGCCCATGAGCCATGAAACAAAGCATTCACTCCTTGTCTCCTCACCATGCCACTGGGACTGAATGTGTTCACTAGATTGTTCTCACTATCATGGCCCGAGAGCATACCACCATGCACACTTACTAGTTACCATATCTTCATTACTATTGGCACATTCATTGTGGTACTGCTACTATTGTCCTACTCTGTTATTGCACTATGAGAGCCTGTAGATTTGATCATGTTGGGTACTCTCAAAGGCACATATACTTGTATCCTTGATTTACATTATTAGCATCAGATTGGTTATTCACCAACTCTTATACATGAAGGATATTACATTTAAAAGCCCTGACTATCATGCCCTGTTACTAGCTCTGATTCATTGTGGATTCTTATCATCATACCATGCTATCTTGCCTTGTAACCATATCAGAATGTAGAATGCAGATTGAAACATATTTATGCTCTAAATGAAATGTATTGAGTCTACCTTGAGCATAATCTATTGTACTTATATGATCATATGGATGTGTGCCCTATTACACCTATGTACCATTTGAACATCTATGCAACAGAGTGCCCTATCTTCTTCATAGATCTATGTACTCTGTAATTAGCTTTGTTCAGCACCTGATGCCATATAACCCTTTGTTTCATTACTTTATTGCTCTTGATGCTGGATCTTTTGAATGTCCTCCATGTGTACACACTATGTGTGCTCTTGGCCCTTGATGGAAACATTATGGATTAGCTTCCCTGTATCTGCACATGAAACAAACACGTTAGTAAAAACAATGGTATCTAATTTATTTCCAAGGGCTCCTTGATGCGCATGCTCTAAGCACAACCTTTGTTAGAGGTGTATGGCTGAGTGTGTATATGCATTACTATATTGTGATACCAGGCATTTTTTAGATCCATTAGATCTAACCCAAATCCCCTTCTTCTTCTTTTGCAGGTTCTGGATCACAGGAGCACGTTGGGCACACAGAAGCATCAACATCTCATTACTAGGAAATGTCTAGTACCCCAATACCACCTCTTAATTTAAATGTATATTTACACTCATTCATCTATTTCTGGTAAAGGCTATGCTCATGGCCTGTGTGAGCCTAGATAGATGTTCTTTCTTTTCAGCTCCTTTACTTTCTGCTCAGTACAAAATGATACCGATAGATGTATGTATAAATATAGATGCTATTCATTTCCTTTTCTTTTCCATGTATTGCAATGAAATGAACTCAAATCTAATCTAGATCACCTAATAACACAAACTAGGTTATTGTAGCTCATCTAGTAATTAGGCTTTCAAAATGTGTCAAAATATGACAACAAAGATCTTGAGTGTGTAAACTAGTATAGGTTGTTTACACCAAGACATTGTTGGTGACTTGTTGCTTTGGATTTGAATCTTTGAGGATTCCTCCAATAATATTGGATCCTAGAGCAATTGCAGATGTTTTTGATGCTGTGGAATCAAAGATTATAGAGAAGGTGAAATCAGATTTCAGATCTGAGATGGAATTAATGAAGAATGACATGATTGCTGAGATTGTGAGAAATGTTGCTAGTATGCCAAGGAATCTTGGCACTGATGATGGTTATGAGGATGATGTCAAAGACTTTGAAGCTATTGGATCTAGTGGTGATGACTAGAGGGATAGATCTGGTGAAGATAGAGCTGGTCGGTTACATAGATCTAGAGATTAGTTAAGTAATAACTACTGAATGGAAGTTTCTAACTTCTCTGGTACTTTGAAACCTAAGAATCTAATTGATTAGATTGGTGAGTTAGAAGACTTCTTTGAGCTTGAAGAAATTGAAGGTCCTCTTAGAGTGAGGCTGGTACAAACTAAGTTGAAAGGCCATGCTGCTCTTTGGTGGAAAGAATTACAAAGAGATAGAGAAGATGAAGGTGAAATGAAGATCAATCGGTGGAGGTTGATGGTGACTAAGTTAAAATCTAAGTTCATACCTACTGACTATGAGCTTGACTTGTTTAAGAAGTTGCAGAATCTGAAACAAAAAGATTTGATTGTTGAAGACTGTACTGAGGAGTTCTACAAACTTACTATTAGGTCTAGGCATAGAGAACTTGGTAAGGAAAAGGTAGCTCAGTATATAAATGGTTTGAGATTCAATATTCAGGATGAGATTGGTATGATGAAGATTGATTCAGTTGAGGATGCTTATTAGTATGCTCTAAAGGTAGAAAATAAGTTGAAAAGGAGGCAACATGGTAATTCTCAAGGACAGGAGAAGATTGATCACTCGGTGAAGGATAAGCCTACTGTTGAAGATGAACATAAAACTATAGAATTAAAAAAGAAGACAAGTAGGGTTATCTTTAAGGGTACTTGTTATAATTGTGTTGGAGAAGGACATAGAGCATTTGAGTGTACACAAAAGAAGTTTGGTGATCATAGGAATGCTATGGTGAATGAAAGCATATTGAATGAACCTGAGATATGATATGAGAACTTGCTAATTTGAAGAACATTACTTGGTACTAAGGTGGAACCTTGTCAAAGGAGTAACTTGTTTAGGACTTGGTGCAAGTTAGGGGGTAAACTTTGTGATGTAACTATTGATAGTGGTAGTACTAATAACCTTGTTGCTGAGGACATGGCTCAAAAACTTGGTTTGAAGAGGATGAAGCACCCTTATCCTTATAGGATTGGCTGGTTGCAAGATGTTCATGCTCTAGAAGTAAGGGAGTAGTGTCTTATTGATTTTCAGATTGGCTAGTATAAGGATCAAGTGTTGTGTGATATTGTGAACATGAGTAGTTGTCATATGTTGCTCGGTAGACCTTGGCAGTATGATTGTAGGGCTATGCATGACTGTGTCAAAAATATGTTTATTGTTGAGAAGGATGAAAAGAAGATTTCCTTGATGCATTTTCTAGATAAAACATTTGGTAGGAGGAACTTAAGTTTTGGTAGCCAATTTGGGCTGTCAAATCTAGAAAGGAATGGAGATCAGTATGGAGAACACTCCTGTGTGTTGTCAAGGAAGGACTTGAAGAGACAAAGAAAGAAGAAGTGGAAGAGTATGAAAAGTGAAGACTTGGAGGACATGTATGTGAAGAACCAATTTTTGGTTTATGTTATTAATTCTAGAAGATGTCCTTCCATCCATTAAGAACATCTTTTGTAACCTGGGGTGTCTGATGCAGGAGCATCTCAAGCTTTGAGCAATCTTGCATCACCAAAAACATTTCTTATTTTCTATTGTTTGCATTATAATTGTTGTAATTTTTGGTTTCATTTTTTTTGAAGCTTACATGATGTTTAGGACCTATTTTGGAACCTTCTCCTAAGATCTAATAAGGATTGGATGGACCATTTCAAAGTTGGAGTTGTTTTACTGGTTGTCAAAGCCATATTTTCCTCCAGTTTTGGGGCATATTGCGGGTAGTGGTGATGTTGATCCTTAATGAATAAACATTTTCACTCTTAGGGAATTTAAGAGGACCTAGATTAATATCATTTAACAAGGTCTCAAGGCCTGATTCATTATGAGTAAAAGGTTATGACCATTTTTTCTTGGGGACCTATTTTCTCCCAGTGTTCCCGCCGGAGCCATTCCTACAATTTTTGTGCTGATTGTGCGTCATGGTGACATTGATCCTTAATGAATCAGCCTTTGAGATCTCAATTAATTTAAGAGGACCTAAATTAATATCATTTCCCAAGGGTGCAACTCCTAATTCATTATGAGTCAAAATTTATGGCCGTTTTGCCCCGGGACCTATTTTTTGGCAGTTTTCACGTGAAACGTGGAGTGTTTCTTCTTGCATGGTTTTGTGTGATGAGATGGGGCCTTGAATGGTTAATGAAATGTTTTTGGGTCATGCATGGATCTAAATGTAAAGGCACATTAATTTTTTATCATTCTTTCATTATTTTTGGTTTAAATCTTCCAGACTGGACCTATAATGTATTAAATGCCTAACTAGCTGACTTGTGGCTTTGCTGGCTATATAATGAGATCTTGGGTAGATGTTTAGGGTATATTGGTGGTGGCATGAGAGTAGAATCATAATTTGATCTTGAGAGATCTTGAGAGATCTTGAAGATCAGATTGTTTATCTGATATTGTAACAATAGAGCTATTGGTTTGCATGCTTGGAGACAAGGAGATTGCTTGGAGGCTTGTGAGCTCAAGTTCAGATCTGCCTTAGTGTTTCCATCAGTTGCTGATTTGTTTTAGAGCTGAATAAGCTATAAGGATAGAAGAAATAATTTGATTTTATTTGGCCCTAACCCAAAAGTCCTTACAACCGGGCATGTTAATGAAAATTTAGTTGAAAACATATTCTTGTTGTATAATTCTTCATTATGGTGTTCTGCTACTTGTTTGGACTATCTTTAATTGGATCCTCCTTACCTACCCTGTATCACCTAGTGTGTCTCTTTCTTTCTCTCCACATTTCACATTAGGATTATATGCTATAAAATACCAATGAAATCAACTATTGGTCAAATCTAATCAAAATTGCAATATAAAGGTTAAAATAGATCTTGAAGAAATATGAGAACCATTTTTTATAGATATTGTACAAACAAAGAGAATACTCCCAAGAGGAAATGCTTCAATGTGGAAAAATTGAAGGACAATATTTTACTTTTATATGCATATCTACAATGTTTTTGATATATTTCTGAGATAACAAAACCATTGAAAGAATAGCATATAGAAGAAAGTAAAGAATAATGATCATATTTTGAGATATTGTGGAAACTTGAAGGAAAGAATGCTTGGTGGGGTTATCATGCAATCAGTGAGTGATCCTTCATTCCCACCTCTTCCAGTGACCCTTCAAAACTAGGTTATCATGCAATCAATGAGTGATCCTTCATTCTCTTGGTCTGCCCTTCTTCCAAACATATTGAAAATACATAATACAATGATAAAAAGCCTTTCACAATCCCCCTTCCCTCAAGGAATACTATCAACATCCAAACCTTGACTGTCCCCTCAACTAGTGACCCTTCAAAACTGGTTTATCATGCAATCAGTGAGTGATCCTTCATTCTCTTGGTCTACCCTACATCCAAACATATAGGAAATACACAATACAATGATAACAAGTCTTTTAAAATCCCCCTTCCCTCAACAAATTACTATCAACATCCAGACCTTGACTACACCCTCAACCAGTGACCCTTCAAAACTTGGTTATCATGCAATTAGTGAGTGATCCTTCATTCTCCTGGTCTTCCCTACATCCAAACATATTGGAAATACACAATACAATGATAAAAAGTCTTTCAAAATCCCCCTTCTATCAAGGAACACTATCAACAAGTGATCCTTCTTCTTATTAGACATATCCAATGTTTCATTGAAGTCACGGCCAAGAATGAAGGTCACCTTACCCATACCATACATGGATTCTAAAATGTTGTTCCAAACTCCTGAAAAAATTTCTATTTCTTCTTGTTGCTTCTTTAAATACTTCTTCTACCACAATGTCCTCTTGCCCCATCTTCTTGATCTTCTTCACTAAAGCGGATGAATCCACACATAATAACCCAAAATGAAGGGTTTTGTATCCTTTAATGAATCTCAGTCACTGGTAACACATGGAAAATCAACCCAGTAGTCTCCAAAGCATTCAATAAGTGAATATGAATGTCTGAAAACTTTCCTCTCAACTTCCCCAACCACTTGTAATCGGTTAGAGGGATATTTCTAGAATCTCCACAATTCCTATCCTTACCAACAATTCTTAAACATACTTTATCTGATATGATAATAACATGCTAAATTGAACCAATGGCATGTTCTTCATGTGGTACAAGGAAGATTTGGATATCAAATCTTCCTTCGTGCAAGCTGAGCGCAAGAGAAGGTATGTGATTTCTTCTTCTTTGATTCGTATCTTTGAGGGGCAACATTTTTCGAGCCTCTGGCATCATATTCAACCACAAATTTCAAATGCATTGCATTTTATTTCATCATGAATGCTAACTAAAATGACCGCATTCTACTGGTGTCATGCCCTAGCCTGTGATTTATCTCCATTATTTGATGGTATTGGTGCTTGTGCTCAAGGATATCGATTCACTTTTTTCAAATGTTTGGATTCACGTTTGTTGATATTACAATTCATCATATCAGATAAAGTATGTTTAAGAATTTTTAGTGTCTAAACACTCAACTAATCCCTATAACCAATTAGGAGTGGTTGGTGAAGTTGAGAGGAAAGTTTTCAAACATTCATATTCACTTATTGAATGGTTTGGAGACTACTAGTTTGACTCTCCAAGCGTTAATGTTTAGAAGAGATCAATAAAGTATTTAAAGACATTCTTACATGTTTGGAGAGGTTTAAGAGGAACTTATCATGACTGTACCCTCACAAAAAATGACATAGACTAGTTTTACTAAGTTTCCTTTGGCGTGTATTAAATACAATTCAGTCACTTATTGAATTCTTTGGAGGCTACTGGTTTGAGTGTACATGCATTACCAGTGCCTGAGATTCATCAAAGGATACAAAACCCTTCATTTTGGGGTTATTGTGTGTGTATTAAAATGTAGGTTTGACTTGGTTAATATTTAGAAGAGATCAATAAAGTATTTAAGAACAATCTTACATGTTTGGAGAGGTTTGAGAGGCACTTATCATGACTATACCCTCACAAACAGTGACATAAACTAGTTTTACTAAGTTTCCTTTCTCTATTTTGAGATTTCCTTTCTCTTCCATAGGGGTATAGTTAGAGGGTTCATTGACAAAATGATCCTTTGAATGGTTACTATAAATATGAATGATTTGATATAGTATATTTCTCATTTTACTTGAAGTTTGGAATAGCTTGTACTTCAAGTTTGGAATAGCTTGTGCGTGTGCTGGAATTCTTGTGTGAAGTGAATGGAAGGAATAGTGTCGGTGTTAGGTTTCATTTATTATTGAATTCAATGGTTTCCTTGAGATGTGTTGAGGAGTTTTCTCCTTGTTTAATGTTAACTATTCCTGCACAATCCATTCATACAATAGTGAAATGCTATGTGATCGCCAATTTCATACAACTGGTCCTTTGCCCTATATTAAACAAAATAGAATTTTTAGCATATTATTGTCATTCTATTTATTTGTTGTAAACATGCCATTGGTCCAGTTTTGTAAAAAAAAATTTCATGTACAATTTTTTTTTTCTATTTTTCCATTTGATAACCACAGTCAACATTTCAAAAAAGTGAATAACATTAAATAATGGAGATAAAGCATGGGCTAGGGCATGACACCAGTAGATTAAAACTGAACCAATGACATGTTTAAAAAAAAGAAATAGAATGATAATAATATGCTAAAAATTATATTCTGTTTAATACATGCCAAAGGACCAGTTATATGAAATTGTCAATCACATAGCATTTCACTATTGTATGAGTGGATTGTGCAAGAACAGTTAACATTAAACATAGCCAATGTTCTCTTTACTTTCTCAAATCTCTGCAAGTGAAGAACATTAGAGTTGTATAATACATTTTTAGTATCCTCTTTCCATGGGTCCTAGATCTTTGGGTCCATGGAAAGGAAATAGATTACAAAATACACTTTCAAACAAAGGAAAAACTTTGCAAATTTAGTCTAACTCGCTGTAGATGAAGGAACAGTCATGCTAATAGTTCCTCTAAGTCCTCCAAAACATTTATTGAGCTCCCCTAAAGTCCTATTGGATCCTCATATTTCTTAATCCAATCAACTTACATCAAGATCATGAGAAACTTCAAAGGATTAAAAACATTACTTGGACAAGTCAAATCAATTACCTATCGACATATCCCTTGTGAGGGAGAGAAGCCAAATACATAAAGAACATGCACATAAATATGACAGCTAAAAAAATTAAATGGAATACACCAAGAAGTACCAAATGTTGAATGCTAAATTTTTATAATGGAAAAACATTAGAACCATCCATTTCTAGAACTTGATTTTATAGTCTAAATGATTTTTCTATAGTCGTAATGATTTTTCTAGAACTTGATTTTTTAGTCTTAATGATTTTTCTATAGTCCTAATGATTTTTCTATAGTACTCTTGTTGGAAAGTTGTCTATACTGAAATATATGACTACATATACTATTGTCATTATGGCAAAAAAGTCATATAGCAGTTTAGAGTCAGCGCACTTAGTGTAAAGATTAGAATTCAGTTAAGTGTTGAAGACTGGACAGTGTACAAAGTTCCTGCAGCTCAAAGCATCAGTGCACATGTGTATAGATGAATTATGGTATACACCCTCAAAATTAATCTTGTTAGACTATACTTATGCTTAGTTTATGAGTGCATAAGTAGATATGCAAAGATGTGAAAGTTACAGTCTGTAGAAGTTGCACAACCAGTGTGTGCCAGCAAAGAGCAGAGCTTGGAGCCAATAGTTAGCATTTTGGTTTGCGATTGTAATGTAATATTGTAAAGGCCATGCACCTATTGTATTTATATTTTTGACATGTTTATATGTATAATTGTAAGCACGCTTAAGCCAATTCATTTGGAAGTGTTGTTTGTAATTAGTTATAGGGCCGACCTATTTATGTATTTTGTATAGTGAGTGATCTTTCATTCTCCTAGTCTACCCTACATCCAAACATATTAGAAATACACAATACAATGATAACAAGCCTTTCACAATCCCCCTTCCCTCAAGGAACACTATCAACATCTAGACCTTGACTGTTTGCTCAACCAGTGACCCTTCAAAACTCGGTTATCATGCAATTAGTGAGTGATCCTTCATTCTCCTAGTTTTCCCTACATCCAAACATATTGGAAATACACAATACATTGATAAAAAGTCTTTTAAAATCCTGCTTCCCTCAATGAATTACTATCAACATCCAAACCTTGACTATCCCCTCAACTAATGACCCTTCAAAACTAGGTCATCATGCAATCTGTGAGTGATTCTTCATTCTCCTGGTCTGCCCTACATCTAAACATATTGGAAATACACAATACAGTGATAAAAATTCTTTTGCAATCCCCCTTCTGTCAAGGAACACTATCGACAAGTGATCCTTCTTATCAAACATATCCAATGTTTCATTGAAGTCACAGCCAAGAATGAAGGTCACCTTACCCATACCATTCATGGATTCTAAAATGTTGTTCCAAACTCCTGAAATTTTTTTTATTTCTTCTTGTTGCTTCTTTAAATACTTCTTCTACCACAATTTCCTCTTGCCCCATCTTCTTGATCTTCTTCGCTAAAGCAGATGAATCCACACATAATAACCCAAAATGAAGGGTTTTGTATCCTTTAATGAATCTCAGTCACTGGTAACACATGGACAGTTAACCCAATAGTCTCCAAAGCATTCAATAAGTGAATATGAATGTTTGAAAACTTTCCTCTCAACTTCCCCAACCACTCCTAATTGGTTAGAGGGATATTTCTAGAATCTCCACTATGCCTATCCTTACCAACAATTCTTAAACATACTTTATCTGATATGATAATAACATGCTAAAATAAACCAATGGCATGTTCTTCATGTGGTACAAGGTAGATTTGGCTATCAAATCTTCCTTCATGAAAGATGAGCACAAGAGAAGGAATGTGAATTTGTGAGGCCTCACCCCGAGCCTATCATAGCCATTTAGTTCTTTATTTGAGATAGACATATTTTATGATTATATTTTCATGCTCTATGGATTTTACTGATACTTTATGTTATGGTTTGATCACTTTAGTAGTTTGATGCACATTATATTATGATTAGATTATGATTACTGCAACATTAGTTTGGAACTTACATGTGTGTTCTTAATTGTGTTTAATGAATAAATTATGATGTCATGAGGATATTTAATTTTCATTTTAAATTATATATGTATGCAATGATTATGGTTCAAGTTTAATTTAGTGTTGAATTGTATATTTCATGATGAGATGTATGTAGGTTATGGAGGAATGATTATTTTCATGTGAATTATGAAATGATAGATGAATTATCTTGATTATTAATGTTATGAATTTACATGTTTTATTCCCTTGGACTATTGATATTGGACTTGAGTGTGTAGGGAAATAGGCCAAGGTAAATTCGGGGAACCATCGTAGAGACTAATGTGAAAATCCATTTGAGCCAAGGTTGCTTCTAGTGAGAAGCCAAAAACCTCATTGTAATGTATTTAATTTGTACAAGTATGGTGCATGAATGTAATTGATTTATATGTTAATTATAATTGTGATTTATGTGAGAATGCCTGAGTGGATATGTCACATGGCTTGTGATGTGTCATTTTAGGGTTGTGTCACTTGACACTTGTGTGTGTACTTGTGGCCATGACATGTCCACTTGGGGATTGGTTGAACACCAACCTAGGATAGTACCCTTGAGGATCCCCATGAGAAATCTCTTGGTTAGGGAGCTTGAGGTATTGTCTTATCTTTGAGTTTCGAATTT
Source organism: Chamaecyparis obtusa (assembly GCA_027943335.1). Classification (NCBI taxonomy): domain Eukaryota; kingdom Viridiplantae; phylum Streptophyta; class Pinopsida; order Cupressales; family Cupressaceae; genus Chamaecyparis; species Chamaecyparis obtusa. The sequence goes on from BSBK01008502.1 coordinate 53,239, forward strand.
GAACTTATCATGCACTTTTGGAGGAGTAAAAAGGTGCCTAGGGGAGTGTTTAGGCCATTTTTAGTTACCCCACTTGATATACCATAGGGTAAGGGTCATTTTTCACCATAGGATAATCCTTGGTTGACCAAATGACCCATCCAAAAGTTGGTTTACCAAGATGGACGAGAATCAACTTTTGGGACCAAGTTTTGGAAAGATCACCACCCACTAAAAAGGTAGTCCTTATCCCACTTTTTTAGCTTACCTTTGTAAGAGACCAAATTTGGAAACCTTGTAAGGGACTTAGGGAAGACAGCCCAATTAGAATGCAATCTTATCCATAGGATTTTTTGTGGAGGCCTTTTTAGAGGGGACTCTTCTTTTGGAAGAGTTTGACACCCACTCTCTAGATTTGGAGACTTAGCTATTTTGGAGAGGACTTTGGAAAGTGGAAAAGCTCTTCATAAACTTTATTCCATAAGCTTGGATGAAGGTTGGTGGCATTCTTCACTTTGTTTGTATTTGTTTTCATGTTGAGAGAAAGAGCTCTCATATTCTTGTAAGCAAAATTTAGTTATTGTGTTTCTTGCAGTGTATGTGTTGAGAACTTATGATTTTTGTAATAATGGAGGATTTGTGAATCTTAAGTTTTGTTGTAGTGTTATTTCCTTTGTGTTGTGAAAGTGTAGTTTTTTTATGGATGTTATGAGAATCATGAGCTTGTTGTTGAGCATGATTTCTTAGCATTGTAAATGTGTAGTTTCATTTGTTGTTTTTTAAAATTTTCTTGTATGTGTTGTAGTGTTTTTTTGAGGGAGTTCTCAAGGCCATACTCACCCTCGGGAGGGAAGATTAGCCTTAGGGGTGAAGGGTATTGTTGGGACATTGCAGGGTGTAGAGTCTCTCCTTGGATAGGAGAGGGATGAAACATGGATGTATGGGCTGCATGTAGCCATCTCTGTTATATGTTTTGTATATTGGATGTCATAAGGAGTTTGTTGAGATTGTGTTTGTTGTGAAAGATTCATGATGACGAAGCCAAGTGACAGCTTATCTCTTATCATGAGATGTGCTTTCTCCCCTTGGAATGGTTCCACCTTCACCCCTCTTTTTGAGTCATTTTGAGACTCTTTGTTTAGCCTTGGAAGGGAGTTTTCATTGTGTATCTATTATGTTGTTATTATGGGTTTGCTTGATTGTCTCCATGTCTTTGTGATGGTTCCCCAAGCTCAGGGGTGGCTTCATAGAAGCCTAGGCTGGGAGCTGAGCACTCCTTGGCCTATGTATTTTTATTGCAGGAAATTGGAGCCATTGAAGACTCCATAGTTGGAGTTGAAATGTTGAAGAGTTGATGATATTTCATATTTGAGTTGCATCACTTTTGTTTCAAGATTATTGTTATAAAAAAGGGCCCAGCCTAGCTAGATAGTAGGGTCATAGTTCGCGGTAAGTGGCTGTAATAGCATGGAGTGAAGAACCCCTATATCGACAGTTGGATGGTAAGGGAGTTTGAGAATCCCTTGAGTTCAATGTATTGTGTAATGGAGTTGTCACTCCAAGCCTTGTATTTTTTTTTTAGTGTGTTGTATCAAAATTATGAAGAAATGTTTAGTTTTCTATTTTGATAGTTTTATGTTCTTATGATTAATAAGGATTGATGCTCAAGTTGATGCATATTTTTGTTATTGTAATGGTGTCTCAAAGTATGAAATAGTAAAAGTGTATTTTCAGTTTCATAAATTTCCCTTGAAATAGTCATTGTGAATTTGATAATGATATTGTGAAAGGAATACAATGTTAATAAATGGAAACATGTGCAGAATGTATGCTTGGAAAACGTATTGTTGAGTATTCAAAATTTATTAAAGCAATCACTTTATAAATCTGAATATTATTATGGAAAATAGTTTATCCTGTTAAATAGGTGAAAGGAGAAGCAAGAATTAAAATTTTCAAAGGTTTAGATGTTTGTGATCATAGTTTTTATTAAATCCATTGTTGAATGTAAAGTTTTGTAGGAGAAATCCCATCTTATCATATGTGTTATAACTAGATCTAGTAAAACCTCTTAGACCTTTTAGAAAAAAAAAAGAGCAAATGCCAAGCAAAAAAAAAAGAGACAAGAGCAAAGCAAAAAAAGATTGTGTAAATGAGACCTACAGGTCTCTAGAAAATGTATGGGAAAAGTTTCCCATACATTTTCCATTACACGATCATTATTTTATTGTATTCCTTCATCTACTTGGTAGAAATTAACATTATTAAATTATGACATAGGATGGATAAAGCCTACTCTACCCCTCTTAGAGCTCTAGTCCCTTTGGGGGACCCACCTGGGTCTCCATCCAAAAGGTCTCAAAAAAAAATTTACTACAAAAAAATTAACAAAAAAATTTAATTGCATGCAAATAAATTGCAATATAAATGCCCACGTAGGGCTTTGAGATTAACTTTAAAAAGAAAAAAAACAATATTCAAAAAAATAAAATATATGTTAGTGTTAAAAAAAATTGATTTAAAACAAAATGTATTAAGTGGGGGGTGGGGTGTGGACCCCACGGCACCCACTGCCTGCATAGGGTAGGTACACACTGCCTAAGTAGTGCGGCCCTACCATGACAGGTACGCACTGCCAAGCAGTGCGGCCCTGCCACGGCAGGGTGCGCACTGCCCAAGTAGCGCGCAGGCCCCACTCCTTAATGCAGTCCCAAAAGGGACTTAAAACAAGACTATCGCATTATTATTTTTAAATTGTTTTCTTTTAATTTTGTCATTTATAATATATATTAATATTAATAATTAATATTAATTATGTTAATTAATCTAAATAATTATTATTAAATTAATTATTATTTATATTAATTAATGTTAATAATAATATTAATATATTTATATTATTTATTAATATTATTATTTAATAATTGTGTTAATTAATATATAATATTAATTAACATAATTATTATTTAAATAAATTTTTTAAATAATTTATTTATTAAATTTGTTATTAATAATTATATTATTTAGATGATAATAATTAATATAATTATTATTTATTTTATTTTATGATTTAATAATTATATTAATTGGTAATTAATATAATTATTAACATTTATTAATTTATTTATTCTTTCATGATGATATTTAATAATTGTATTGTTAAATACTAATAATTAACATAATTATGTTGTCATTTAATTTTTATAAAGGGTTGACAACATGCTTTTAATGGGTGAGTAATATGGATTAATTTATAGAATATTATGAGTTAGATAGTAAATTAATTTTATGAAACAATGAAATTAGTTTAGCCATTAGTTAGTTAATTAGAATTCCTTTGATATAGTATCTCGATGCTTTATTAAATAAATCTTAACGACTCCATGTAGTATAGCATTGGCTATAGGCTCTATTAATCGATATTAGTATAGCCAAAATTATAGTTGGTACTTTCATGAACGAACGTAAATGTTAGGTTGGCTTTGATTGCAACTTCGCTATCTAGATATCATCCTTTGATAGAACTATGTAGTTAGTAACTTGTAACATCATCGTTTGTAAAGAAATGACATTCCAAACTCGTTTCAAATTTTTGTCTTAGTCAACTGTTAACTTGCAACATAAACTTAGACTCACATTACCTTTTAAAAAACAAAATTAGTGTGTTTTTAGAGTGATATTTCATGGGCATGACACTTGGTATCAGAGCCTAGGTTTCAACATTGGAACCTAAAACCCATTGCGTTTCTTAGCTAACCTTTAACCATTTTGAATTACTAGGATGCCTCCCCTTATGCATCAAGCTTGAAGGCATATTAGAGGATGAGGGGCTAGGCAAGCTCCCTCAGGTCCCGAGCAAGCTGAACAAAGGGCTGAGGTATCGGTCATTAATCAGCCACCACCACCACCAGACCCTAATTAGGAGGTCCTTTTAGCCTTATAGAACCTCATCGGGGTTATACAGGAGAGGTTGCCTCTAGTTAATCCTCAGCCAGAGCATCAGCTATCTGGGGAAAGAGATCATAGGTTAGAGAGAGGACTAGGAGTCCTCCACAAGATCGAGAGGAAGGGTAGGGGGAACATGAGGCAAATTCAATTCACATGCCAGAACCACCACCTAGATTGGTTCAAAAAGCACCTTGTGATGCTTGGGACCATATTAGAGATCTGTTAAAGTTACATCCATCTTTGTATCATAGTTCTACAAAGGGTACAGAGGCCAAGGCATGGCTTTTGAGCTTAGATAGGTGTTTTGGGTTGAGTCAGTATGATAGCAACGTTAAGGCCCATTTTGCAGTACTTCTTTTGAGAGGAGGTGCTTCCACATGGTGGAAACAAGAAGAATATAATAACAACACCACTATGGACACTATGACTTGGGAGACCTTCTTAGAAAGGTTTAGAGATAGATACCTATCAAAGCACTATAGACAAAGGCATATTGATGAGTTCCACGAGCTCCAGCAGAGGGGACTCATAGTGCTACAATATGAGACTCGATTCCTTGAGTTGATACCTTATGTAGACTACATGAAGGATGAAAAGCTATGAATCAACCATTTCATTAAGGGACTCAATGATTGGATAGAGGGACAGGTTTGCATGACCTCACCAAAGACCTTTCATGAGGCCGTAGAAATGGCCTTGGTTTCATAAGAGATTCGGGGTAAGTCTAGAGATGCTCGTGATACATTTCAGAACTATAACTCTACATCATAGTCATAGGGGCACTAGAAGAGTCACTAGAAGAACAATAATAGGAATTCCTTAGGGTCTTTTAACAAGAACCCATAGCAACAGACTCAACAAAACTAGAAACAAAAGCCACCACAGGGATAGCAGGGCTCTAAGCCCAAATAGTGGCATGCACAGGGATAGAGAAAGGATTAGTGATGATAGTATACAGATGTACCCCCAGCATGGACTTAGTAGTCCTCTCGAGGGGTTTTAGCAGTTCTAGTAGGACCCATGGTTAGCAGTTCTCTAGGCCACAGGGAGTATAGACTTTCACACAAGGTCCTTGCTATGCATGTGGTGCCATGGGGCACTTAGCTTGTGATTGTCCATAGGGTTAGATATTAGGTAGTCAGTGTGTGGTAGCTTTTGAGCCTACAGTAGGAGACTTTGGAAAGTCTCACAGAGTTTTCATAGCGGTTGATAACTGCTAGGCCAAGCACCAGGCCACTGTGATAGAGGCCACAGGGATGATTAGTAGTATTAGTGTGACTATATTGTTTTATTTAGGTGCTACTAATTCTTTTATATCTCCATTTGCTGTAGAGCATTGCGGGCTTGTGGTAGCAAGACAGGAAGTTAGTTGGGAAGTGGAGTTAGCATTAGGGTCCAGAGTGTCAGTCAACTCTTTAGTGAAGGATAGCCAGGTGCAAATTCATGATTTCATCACTACAGTGGATCTTCATATCACACCTCTTGGTTCTTATGACATAGTGCTTGGCTTGGATTGGCTTTATGCCAATAGAGCTAAGTTAGATTGTCAATAGAAGAGGATTGAGTGACTTGATGATAATGGTACACCTATTTTGATTTGCAGGATACAGAGAGGCATCTCTCTTCTTATGATATCTACCATGCAGCTTAAGCGGAGCATGCAGAAGGGATGTCAGCTTTTTGCTATTACCATCACTGATAGAGAGGATGAGGAGGAAAGGGAAACATCTCTTGATGATTATCCTATACTTTAGGAGTATGCAGATGTGTTTCCTACTGAGCTTCTAGGCATGCCTCCTCATAGAGCAGTAGACTTCCATATTGATCTTGTTCCAAGAGCTGCTCCAGTTTGGAGGGCACCTTACTGGATGACCACTAATGAGCTTAATGAGCTCAAGATTTAGCTAGAGGAACTTTTAGAGAAGGGTTACATTTGTCCTAGTGTTTCACCTTGGGATGCACCTATTATCTTCGTTAAGAAGAAGGATGGATCCTTGCGGTTATGTATGGATTACTGATAGTTTAATAAGCTTACCATCAAGAATCGGTATCCACTCCCTAGGATTGATGATTTATTTGATCAGCTTAAGGGTGCTAAAGTGTTTTAAAAGATTGACCTTAACTTAGGATACCACTAGCTATGGATTTTTGATAGTGACATTCCTAAGATTGCATTCCATACCAGATATGGACATCATGAGTTCACAATTGTACCTTTTGGGCTCACTAATGCTCCAGCAGTTTTCATGAGCCTTATGAATGGGGTATTCCACACCTTCCTAGATAAGTTTTTAGTTGTGTTCCTTGATGATATCCTGATTTATTCATGGGATGAAGAGGAGCATGAAGAGCACTTGAGATAGGTCTTGCAGTGTCTTAGAGACAATCAATCTTATGGAAGTTTGTCCAAATGTGCTTTCTATAGGATAGAGATTCATTACCTTGGGCATGTTATTTTAGGAGATGGAATCTTAGTAGATCCATCTAAGATTCGAGCCATCATGGATTGGCCTGTGCCTACTTCAGTGACCAAGGTCAAGAGCTTTATGGGATTGGCAGGGTATTATAAACATTTTTAGAGGGATTTTCTAGAGTGGCTCATCCCATCACTTCTCTTCAACATAAGGGAAATAAATTTGAGTGGACCGAGAAGTGTGAGAGGGCCTTTCAAGAACTCAAGAAGGCACTTACCAGCACTCCTATTCTAGTAGTACTTGATCCTTTAGCAATTTTTTTTGTATGCACATATGCTTCCTTAGATGGTTTGGGAGTAATTATTATGCAGAATGGGCGAGCCATTGCATATGAGTCTAGGAAACTTAAGACTCATGAGCTCAATTATCCCACTCATGACCTTGAATTATTTGTAGTGGCTCATGCCTTGGTGAGATGGCAGAATTTTCTTTTGGGTCATTGGTTTGAGCTCCATTTAGATCATCAAAGCTTCTAGTATATCTTCTCTTAGCTGAACCTAAATGCACGAAAATGTAGGTGGATGAAATTCCTTTGTGAGTATGATTTTGATGTCCACTACATCAAGGGGAAGGATAATGTGGTTGCCGATGCTTTGAGTAGGAGATGCCATGGGGCCTACTCTATGATAGTAGGTACTAAGTTGAGGGATCAAATATTACATCATTTACATGAGGATGATTGGTATGCAGAGGTTAGTTAGGTCATTTGGTATTAGAGTACCCTTGAGGGTAAATATTCAGACTATTCCCTAGATTCAGATGGGCTTTTACACCATAGAGGATGCATCTATATCCCATCCTCTAGTGACTTGTGAGTATTCATCATGCTAGAGCCTCATAGAGCCCCTTATGCAGCCTATATTAGAGTCAAGAAGATGCATGCAGATTTGAGACAGTTATATCATTGGCCAAGGATGAGACAAAATATAGTTGAGATAGTGGCATGATGTCTTGATTGTCAGAGGGTTAAGGAAGAACATTTTCACCCTGGTGGTTTGGTTCAGCCTAATGAGATACCAAAGTGGAAGTGGGATGTTATTTCCACAGACTTCATCATTGGTCTCCCTATGTCATCTTGACACCATGATGCCATCATGGTGATAGTTGACAAGCTGACCAAAGTAGCCCACTTTTCACTCATTCAGACCACTTTCACAGCCCCAGCAGTAGCTCAGGTCTTCTTGCGGGATATTGCTAGACTTCACGGCATACCCCATAAGATTATTTTAGATAGGGATTCTCTCTTCACATCATCTTTCTGGAGAGGTTTACAGATAGCTTTGGCCACTAAGCTCAATTTTAGCACCTCTTATCACCCAGAGACCGATGGGTAGATACAGAGGGTAAATTAGGTGTTGGAGGATATGCTTCACATGTATGTCATGGATCATTAGACTAGGTGGGAGGAGTACCTTCATTTGGTGGATTTTGCCTACAATAATGGGCATCACACTTCTCTAGGTATGCCTCCCTATCAGGCATTATATGGCAGACCATGCAGGACACCATTGAGTTGGGACCATATTGAGGATAGAGTTTCTTTAGGTCTTGAGTTAGTGCAAGAGTTAGAGTAGCAGGTGACATTGATCAAACAACGCCTGAAGGAGGTACAAGATAGGTAGAAGAAGTATGCAGATGCCAAGAGGGAACACCATAGTTATCAGGTTGGAGATAGGGTCTTTCTAAGAGTGCAACCACATAAAATTCCAATCTGATTTGGAAAGGGCTCTAAGCTTGCACCTAGATTTGTTGGCCCTTTTGAGATACTTGAGGGGATAGGTCATGTCGCCTATCATCTTGCTTTTCCATCGAGCTTGTCACGCATCCATTATGTTTTTCATGTGTTAGTGTTGAAAAAGTATATTTTTGATGAGACTCATATCATAGACTAGGATGCCTTACAGGTGGAGTCATACGGTTAGTTGGCTTTAGAGCCAATCTACATTTTGGCTTGTCAGACACTAGCACTTCAAGGCTGAGAGCTGGACAAGGTTAGGGTCCAATGGGATTGTTATGATGAGGTTATGACATCATGGGAGGATGCAGCGTAGATGAGAGCACAATATCCCCATCTTTTTGATGAACTCCAGGAGGAAGTTCATGTCTAGGGGGGGAGGATGTGAGGCCTCACCCCGAGCCTATCATAGCCATTCAAAACTACATTTGAGATAGACATATTTTATGATTAGATTTTCATGCTCTATGGATTTTACTGATACTTTATGTTATAGTTTGATCACTTTAGTAGTTTGATGCACATTATATTATGATTGGATGATGATTACTGAGACATCAGTTTGGAACTTACATGTGTGTTCTTAATTTAGTTTAATAAATGAATTATGATATCATGAGGATATTTAATTTTCAAATTAAATTTTATATGTATGCAATGATTATGTTTCAAGTTTAATTTAGTGCTGAATTGTATATTTCATGATGAGATGTATGTAGGTTATGGATGAATGATTATTTTCATGTGAATTATAAAATGACAGATGAATTATCTTGTTTATTAATGTTATGAATTTACATGTTTTATTCCCTTGGACTATTGATATTGGACTTGAGTGTGCAGGGACATAGGCCAAGGTAAATTCGGGGAACCATCATAGAGACTAATGTGAAAATCCATTTGAGCAAAGGTTGCTTCTAGTGAGAAGCCAAAAACCTCATTGTAATGTATTTAATTTGTAAAAGTATGGTCTATGAATGTAATTGATTTATATGTTAATTGTAATTATGATTTATGTGAGAATGCCCAAGTGGATATGCCACATGGCTTGTGATGTATCATTTTAGGGTTGTGTCACTTGACACTTGTGTGTGTACTTGTGGCCATGACATGTCCACTTGGGGATTGGTTGAACACCAACCTAGGATAGTACCCTTGAGGATCCCCATGAGAAATTTCTTGGTTAGGGAGCTTGAGGTAGTGTCTTATCTTTGAGTTTCGAATTTGAACTTATCATCCACTTTTGGAGTGAAAAGGTGCCTAAGGGACTGTTTAGGCCTTTTTTAGTTACCTCACTTGATATACCATAGGGTAAGGGTCATTTTTCACCATAGGTAACCCTTGGTTGACCAAATGACCAATCCAAAAGTTTGTTTACCAAGAGGGACGAAAATCAACTTTTGGGACCAAGTTTAGGAAAGATTGCCACCCACTAAAAAGGTAGTCCTTATCCCACTTTTTTATCTTACCTTTGTAAGAGACCAAATTTGGAAACCTTGTAAGGGATTTAGGGAAGACCACCCAATAGGAATGCAATCTTATCCCTAGGAGTTTGTGTGGAGGCCTTTTTAGAGGGGACTCTTCTTTTCGAAGAGTTTAACACCCACTCTCTAGATTTGGAGACTTAGTTATTTTGGAGAGAACTTTGGAAAGTGGAAAAGCTCTTCATAAAATTTATTCCATAAGCTTGGATCAAGGTTGGTGCCATTCTTCACTTTGTTTTTGTTTTTTTTCATGTTGAGAGAAAGAGCTCTCATATTCTTGTAAGAAAAATTTAGTTATTGTGTTTCTTGTAGTGTATGTGTTGAGAACTTGTTATTTTTGTGATAATGGAGGATTTGTGAATCTTAAGTTTTGTTGTAGTGTTATTTCCTTTGTGTTGTGAAAGTGTAGTTTTTTTATGGATGTTATGAGAATCATGAGCTTGTTGTTGAGAATGATTTCTTAGCATTGTAAATGTGTAGTTTCATTTGTTATTTTTTGAAGTTTTCCTGTATCTGTTGTAGTGTTTTGTTGAGGGAGTTCTCAAGGCCATACTCACCCTCAGGAGGGAAGAGTAGCCTTAGGGGTGAAGGGTATTGTTGGGACATTGAAGGGTGTAGAGTCTCTCCTTGGATAGGAGAGGGATGAAACATGGATGTATGGGTTCTATGTAGCCATCTCTATTATATGTTTTTTATATTGGGGGTCATAAGGAGTTTGTTGAGATTGTGTTTGTTGTGAAAGATTCACGATTATGAAGCTAAGTGATGGCTTATCTCTTATCATGAGATGTGCTTTCTCCCCTTGGAATGGTTCCACCTTCACCCCTCTTTTTGAGTCATTTTGAGACTCTTTGTTTAGCCTTGGAAGGGAGTTTTCATTGTGTTTCTTTTATGTTGTTATTATTGTGGGTTTTTTTTATTGTCTCCTTGTCTTTGTGATGGTTCCCCAAGCTTAGGGGTGGCTTCATAGAAGCCTAGGCTGGGAGGTGAGCACTCCTTGGCCTATGTATTCCTATTGCAAGAAATTGGAGCCATTGAAGACTCCATGGTTGGAGTTGAAATCTTGAAGAGTTGATGATATTTCATATTTGAGTTGGATCACTTTTGTTTCAAGATTATTGTTATTGTAAGCGAGTTTGAGAATCCCTTAAGTTCAATGTATTGTATAATGGAGTTGTCACTCCAAGCCTTGTATTTGTTTTTAGTGTCTTGTATCAAAATTATGAAGAAATGTTTAGTTTTCTCTTTTGATAGTTTTATGTTCTTATGATTAATAAGGATTGATGTTTTATGTTCTTATGATTAATAAGGATTGATGCTCAAGTTGATGCATATTGTTGTTATTGTAATGGTGTTTCAAAGTATGAAATAGTAAAAGTGCATTTTCAATTTCATAAATTTCCCCTTGAAATAGTCATTGTGAATTTGATAATGATATTGTGAAAGGAATACAATGTTAATAAATGGAATCATGTGTAGAATGTATGCTTGGAAAATGTATAGTTGAGTATTCAAAATTTATTCAAGAAATCACTTTAGAAATCTAAATATTATTATGGACAATAGTTTATCATGTTAAATAGGTGAAAGGAGGAGGAGGAATTAAAATTTTCAAAGGTTTAGATGTTTGTGATAATAGTTTTTGTTAAATCCATTGTTGAATGTAAAGTTTTGTAGGAGAAATTCCATCTTATCATACATGTTATAACTAGATCGAATAAAACCTCTTAGACGTTTTAGAAAAAAAAAAAAAAGAGCAAATGCCAAACAAAAAAAAAAGAGACAAGAGCAAAGCAAAAAAAGATTGTGTAAATGAAACCTACATGTCTCTGGAAAATATATGGGAAAAGTTTCCCATACATTTTCCATTACACAGTCATTATTTTATTATATTCCTTCATCTACTTGGCAGAAATTAACATTAATAAATTATGACATAGGAGGGATAAAGCCTACTCTACCCCTCCTAGAGGTCTAGTCCCTTTGAGGGACCCACCTGGGTCTCCATCCAAAAGCTCTCAAAAAACATTTTACTACAAAAAAATTAACAAATAAATTTAATTGCATGCAAATAAAGTGCAATATAAATACCCACATAGGGCTTTGAGATTAACTTTTAAAAAAATAAAATAAAATATTCAAAAAAATAAAATATATGTTAGTTTTTTAAAAAAATTATTAAGTGGGGGGTGGGACGTGGACCCCACGCCATCCACCGCCTACGTAGGGTAGGTATGCACTGCCTAAGCAGTGCGGCCCTGCCATGACAGGTACGCACTGCCAAGTAGTGCGGCCCTGCCACGGCAGGGTGCACACTGCCAAGCAACGTGTGGGCCCCACTCCTTAACACAGTCCCAAAAGGGACTTAAAACAAGACTATCACATTATCATTTTTAAATTGCTTTTTTTTTAATTTTGTCATTTATAATATATATTAATATTAATTATGTTAATTAATATAAATAATAATTATTAAATTAAATATTATTTATATTAATTAATGTTAATAATAATATTAATATATTTATATTATTTATTAATTTTATTATTTAATAATTGTGCTAATTAATATATAACATTAATTAACATAATTATTATTTAAATAATTTATTTATTAAATCTATTATTAATAATTATATTATTTAGATGATAGTAATTAATATAATTATTATTTAATTTATTTTATGATTTAATAATTATATTAATTGGTAATTAATATAATTATTAACATTTATTAATTTATTTATTCTTTCATGATGATATTTAATAATTGTATTATTAAATACTAATAATTAACATAATTATGTTGTCATTTAATTTTTATAAAGGGTTGATAGGATGCTTTTAATGGGTGAGTAATATGGATTAATTTATAGAATATTATGAGTTGGATTGTAACTTAATTTTTTGAAACAATGAAATTAGTTTAGCCATTAGTTAGTTAATTAGAATTCCTTTGATATGGTATCTTTATACTTTATTAAATAAATCTTAATGATTCAATGTAGTATAGCATTGGCTATAGGCTCTATTATTCAATATTAGTATAGCCAAAATTATAGTTGGTACTTTCATGAATGAATGTAAATGTTAGGTTGGCTTTGATTGCAACTTCGCTATCTAGATATCATCCCTTGATAGAACTATGCAGTTAGTAACTTGTAACACCATCATTTATAAAGAAATGACATTCCAAACTCCTTTCAAATTTTTGTCTTAGTCAACTATTAACCTGCAACATAAACTTAGACTCAAATTACCATTTTAAAAAAATAAAATTGTGTGATTTTAGAGTGATATTTCATGGGCATGACAGATTTCTTCATCTTTGATTGGTATCTTTGACGGGCAATGTCTTTAGAGCCTCTGGCATCATGTTCAACCACAAATTTCAAATGCATTGCATTTTATTTCATCATGAATGCTCACTAAAATGACCGCATTCTGCTGGTATCATTCCCTAGCCCGTGCTTTATCTCCATTATTTGATGTTATTGGTGCTTGTGCTCAAGGATATCGATTCACTTTTTTCAAATGTTTGGATTCACATTTTTTGATATTACAATTCATCATATCAGATAAAGTATGTTTAAGAAGTTTTAGTGTCTAAACACTCAACTAATCCCTATAACCGATTAGGAGTGGTTGGGGAAGTTGAGAGGAAAGTTTTCAAACATTCATATTCACTTATTGAATGCTTTGGAGACTATTGGTTTGACTGTCCATGCGTTAATGTTTAGAAGAGATCAATAAAGTATTTAAAGATATTTGTACATGTTTGGAGAGGTTTAAGAGGCACTTATCATGACTATACCCTCACAAACAATGGCATAGACTAGTTTTACTAAGTTTCCTTTCTCTATTTTGAGGTTTCCTTTCTCTGCCGCAAGGGTACAGTCAAAGGGTTCATTGACAAAATGATCCTTTGAATGGTTAATATGAATATGAATGATTTGATATAGTATATTTCTCATTTTACTTAAAGTTTGGAATAGCTTGTGGAAGGGTGAAAGTAGTTTTGATCATTTTGGTCATGACTGTTCCTCTACAGAGTCCAAAAATGTAACTGTCTAATGATTATATGTAATGTTGAATGGATTAAATTCTTTTCTCTTGGTAGAAGTGAATGGAAGGAATAATTTTAGTGTTAGGTTTCATTTATTATTGAATTCAATGGTTTCCAAGATGTGTTGAGGAGTTTTCTCCTTGTTTAATGTTAATTGTTCCTGCACAATCCACTCATACAATAGTGAAATGCTATGTGATTGACAATTTCATACAACTGGTCCTTTGGCATGTATTAAATAAAATCCAGTCACTTATTGAATGCTTTGGAGACTACTGGTTTGAGTGTCCATGCATTACCAGTGATTGAGATTCATTAAAGGATACAAAACCCTTCATTTTGGGGTTATTGTGTGTGGATTCAAATGTAGGTTTGATTTGGTTAATATTTAGAAGAGATCAATAAATTATTTAAAGACAATCTTACATGTTTGGAGAGGTTTGAGAGGCACTTATCATGACTATACCCTCACAAACAGTGGCATAGACTACTTTTACTAAGTTTCCTTTATCTATTTTGAGGTTTCCTTTCTCTGCCATAGGGGTATAGTCAAAGGGTTCATTGACAAAATGATCCTTTGAATGGTTACTATAAATATGAATGATTTGATATAGCATTTTCTCATTTTACTTGAAGTTTGGAATAGCTTGTACTTGAAGGTTGGAATAGCTTGTGCTTGTGCTAGAATTCTTGGTAGAAGTGAATGGAAGGAATAGTGTTGGTGTTAGGCTTCATTTATTATTGAATTCAATGGTTTCCAAGATGTGTTGAGGAGTTTTCTCCTTGTTTAATGTTAACTGTTCCTGCACAATCCACTCATACAATAGTGAAATGCTATGTGATTGACAATTTCATACAACTGGTCATTTGGCGTGTATTAAACAAAATAGAATTTTCAGCATATTATTATCATTCTATTTCTTTTTTGTAAACATGCCATTGGTTAAATTTTGTAAGTTTTTTTTCATGTACAATTTTATTTTTCTATTTTTTCCATTTGATAACCACAATCAACATTTCAAATTAGTGAATAACATCAAATAATGGAGATAAAGCATGGGCTAGGGCATGACACCAGTAGATTAAAACTGAACCAATGACATGTTTAAAACAAAGAAATAGAATGATAATAATATGCTAAAAATTCTATTCTATTTAATACATGCCAAAGGAGCAGTTGTATGAAATTGTCAATCACATAGCATTTCACTGTTGTATGAGTGGATTATGAAAGAAAAGTTAACATTAAACTTAGCCAGTGTCCTGTTTACTTTCTCAAATCTCTACAGGTCAAGAACATTAGAGGTGTATAATACATTGTTAGTATCCTCTTTCCATGGGTCCTAGGTCTTTGGGTCCATGGAAAGGAAATATATTACAAAATACACTTCCAAACAAAGGAAAAACTTAGCAAATTCAGTTTAACTCGATGTAGATGAAGGAACAACCATGCTAATAGTTCCTCTAAGTCTTCCAAAACATTTATTGAGCTCCCCTAAAGTCCTATTGGATCCCCAAATTGCTTAATCCAATCAACTTACATCAAGATCATGAGAAACTTCAAAGGATTAAAAACATTACTTGGAACATTCAAATCATTATGCTTTCAAATAAATTACCTATCGACATATCCCTTGTGAGGGAGAGAACCCAAACACATAAAGGACATGCACATAAATACGACAGCTAAAAAAATTAAATGGAATACACCAAGAAGTACCAAATGATGAATGCTCAATTTTTGTAATGGTAAAACATTAGAACCATCCATTTCTAGAACTTGATTTTATAGTCTAAATGTTTTTTCTATAGTCGTAATGATTTTTCTAGAACTTGATTTTCTAGTCTTAATGATTTTTCTATAGTCCTAATGATTTTTCTATAGTACTCTTGTTGGAAAGTTGTCTATACTAAAGTATATGACTAGATATAATGTTTTCATTATGTAAAAATAATCATATAGTAGTTTGGAGTCAGCGCACTTAGTGTAAAGATCAGAATTCAGTTAAGTGTTGAAGACTGGATAGTGTACAGAGTTCTTGCAGCTCAAAGCATCAGTGAATGTGTGTTTGGATGAATTATGGTATGTGCCCTCAAATTTAAGCTTGTTAGACTATACTTATGCTTACTCTATGAGTGCATAAGTAGATATGAAAAGATGTGAAAGTTATAGTTAGTTGAAGTTGCACAGCCAGTGTGTGCCAGCATAGAACAAAGCTTGGAGTCAACAGTTAGCATTTTGGTTTGTGATTTTAATGTAATATTGTAAAGGCCATGCACCTATTGTATTTAGGTTTCCAACATGTTTATATGTATAATTGTAAGTACACTTAATCCAATTCATTTGGAAGTGTTGTTTGTAATTAGTTATAGGGCCGACCTATTTATGTATTTTGTATGAGCGCATAAATATAAGGTGTTCCCATTGTATTCGGTATGGAAGTTTCAATAGAGTTATGATAAGTAGAGTAGAGGTATGTGAAGACAACATAAGATGTATTAGAGCTTTGCTATAGGTCAAAGCATCAATGCACCAAAGGAATTGATCAAACAAGCAGTGTCATAGTGACAGTGCACTAGAAGATATAGTGTGTATCTGAATTCAGAAGATTGTAGCCTTCACCATTTGAGTAGTGAGCTCTAGGAAAGTGAGTCCACTCCCCTAATAGGGATCACTATAAAAGACTCCTAACAGGGTCTGACCCTTACCAAGGTCTACTATACTTAAAGCATTGTAAAGCTACTCCTAACTAGGTAAAGGATCTTCTAACAAGGATCACAAAACACTAGTGCAGAATATTAGTGGGTATCAAGTACCATCGGTGTTTTTACCTATTTGGGTTTCCTCATAACCATATTGGTGTCATGTGTTGATTTCATGTTTCATGTTTATGTGAATGTTTAATTTAGTTCTTAAACATTTATGTTCTGCATAAAGATTAAAGTAAAAAGTTAAATTATAGTGAACACTGATTCACCCCACCCCTCTCAGTGTTCCCATTCCTAATAATTGGTATCAGAGCTCTGGTCCTCAACATAGAAGTTTAACCACTTGAGGATATCATGGAAAAAGTAGAAATGAAACATCTGAAAAGAAATCTTGAAGCTACTCTTGAAGATCTGGACAAGTCAGAAAGAGAATCTGAAGAACTAAAGGATAAACTCACTGATGCTCAGTTAGTCTTCAAGAAGCTAAGGAAAGATTTGAAAGAATCCTCTACCAGTGATCTAGGGACAATGGTAAAGAAGATCAATGAAGAAAACAAATCCTTAAAAGAAAAACTTGAAAAGGTTGATGATAAGCTAACTAATAATCAGGCAGTCCTTGATGAACATATCAAAGAGAACCTTTAGCTGAATGAAGAACTAAGGAAAGAAAACATGGAAATATTGGAGCTAAGATATAAAAAAGAAAGCTTGGAATTTGAATTGAAAGAAGCAAAGAATCATATTGAAAAATTACACACCAGTGTTGATTTGGTAGAATCTCAGTTGTATGCAAGAAGAGCCAAAGGAGACACTAGTTGTATTGGATACAATGAAGCACAAAATCAGATTGACAATATGCGAGCAAGAAAGGATTCACAAAAGGACTCTACTG
Organism: Chamaecyparis obtusa; assembly: GCA_027943335.1. NCBI lineage: Eukaryota > Viridiplantae > Streptophyta > Pinopsida > Cupressales > Cupressaceae > Chamaecyparis > Chamaecyparis obtusa. The sequence goes on from BSBK01008502.1 coordinate 70,526, forward strand.
ATGCTGAAAAGACTAAATATCAAACCATAGATAATGGTGAACCACCTAAGAATGAGCACAAGCAAGTAGAATGCACCTATTTTTCTTGTAACAAGCATGGACACATTGCGAGGAACTGTACAGAGGTAAAACCTTTTAATAGTTATTGTTATTCATGCAACAAGTTTGGTCATAGAGATATGAATTGCAAGACTAGTAAGAAGGATAGAATTCAACAAGATCAAAGAAATCAAAACTAAACAAATGTAAGAAGTGCTCAAAATGTTACCTACTAGATACGTAACTATAATGGTCACACAAGAGAGCAATGCAGAATGGTGACTCATTTCAATGCGCTGAGGAATATAAGACCTCCAGTCATTTTTCACTCTTGTATCAAGGTTGGACACATCTCAAGGTTTTTTAGATCAAGGACACAAGGTTAGGGAAGTGCTAAAAAGGCTAAAGAAGTAGTTTTGGATCCCGTAGGAGAAGTTAACATTGTTAAAGCCTCAGGTGATGCAAGCATGATTTGGTTAGAGAAAAAGAAGAAGAAGACTAATGAGAATATATTGGATGCATCCCCAGTGGATGCACCCTCTACATCTACATGAATGGCCCTCAGGGTCATAGGGGGAGATAATTTAGCTCTGGACCCCTACGTGGCTAGTATACTCATCCTCAGAGTATGCACCTTTAGACTTAAGCTTTTGGAGTGTATAGGAACACTCATGCAAGAGCGCACATGCTGATTGTTTGCAGAGCTCAAGTTTGAAATTTTGAAATGACAACCTAGTTTGCATGATGTGCATTATGTTAGGAATGGATACTAAATGTTTTTCAGCCATTCTATAGTAGTTGTTGTTGCATTCATGACTATGATTGTCATTGATGTCAACACAATGATTTACTGAAGACTTGCAGAGAAGCAGATAGAGTTTGGATTAGCCCATGTGGGTTATTGTAGTTAGAGCTATGTGATGTTGAGGTTATACTCTTTGATATGTTATATGTCTATGATTAAGAGCATAGATAGTAATTCATTTATTCATGGAAGTTATGATCATTTTGGTGGAAGCAGTATTCAAACAGTATTCTTGAGTAGCAGTTTGTGGAAATCGGATGATATCTCCTAATCAGGATGGAATCTACTTTTGTGCAATTAAAATGAAGCTAAAGACACATTGATAGTGATGTGGATGATAGTGTAGACTTTGAGGTCGCATGAGTGAAGATTTATTGTATTTGGAAGCTGATAGTTTTGTGTAATTTTGATGTAGTGTGTGAAAACTTTTATTTTGTAATTGTATGCCAACTCATTTGTAATTTATTTGAGTGTGGTATAAAGGAAGGAATGTATTTCCTTATTGTGATATGAAATAATATAGTTGTAATGTAATGGTAGTGATTATGTGTGATGATGTATGCATGAAGTGAAGAAAAGAGATATGTATGAAAGTGAATATGTGAAGCAAGACATGCAAAGTACAGAGATCTAAAATTGAGATCTGATGTAACAGTGAGTGCGGTTTGGCATAGTCAAAGAAGAGCTAACATATTATTCTATTGATTAATGAAAAGATTATTTGGATAGTGTGTTTAGTGATCTTACCCTAAAGTTGTTTGGGCAATGGGTCCTTCTATCTTCCATAACTCTTAACACGGTTAGAATCTTTTAACAGGGATTCAAAATCTCCTAACAAGGATTCATATGTAGTGAATGTATTTCATAAGACTCCTAACATAGTCCATCCTCTCACAAGGAATATTTATATTAGTGCATCTTTTGTGGGCATCATTCCCACCAAGGTTTACTCTTTGATCAAGAGGTTCCCTAGTCAACATATCTTGTGTCATTGTGTATGAATATCTTTCTATGGTTGGTAATTATATTTCTTATATGGTTTAATGCTATTGAAGATGATAAAAGTTATAATTATCTAATAACTAATTCACACCCCCCCCCCATCTTAGTTATCTTGGTGGACTTTACTTTCTAACAATTGATATCAGAGTGGTAGGTCCTTGAAAAAGAAGTTTAACATCTTAAGGAGATCCATGGTGAATTTCAGGAAAGAAAACCCTAAGTTTGATGGAGTAAATTTTGACAGCTAGAAAGAAAAGATGAAGACACACCTACTATTTTTAGGAATGGTTTATTGGTTGATTAAAAAGAATGATAAGACTATCATTGAAGAAGACAATCTTGAAACATGTACTACTGATGAGAGAGATCTATTCATGTGTAACATACTTGCAAGAGAAGCACTTTTGACAACACTTCTAGAGAATGAGTACAATTAGGTAAAATGTTTGAAAAAATCTCATGAAATTTGTAAATCTTTACACTCTACTTTTGAAGGTGATGAACATGCAAAAAGAGTTAGATTACATAATTGGATATGTGCATTTGAAGATATAAGAATGTTGGAAGATGAATCTATTAGAAGCTATATTGGTAGAATGTCAAAAATTATTACAGGTATAAAATCTTGTGGAGGAACAAAGATAGAGAATGAAGTGATATGGAAAATTCTGAGGACATTGACTCCTGTATTTAAGTAGACAACATAGATGACTGAACAAGTCATACCTTGTACTACAAATTTTACAAGAGAGACTCTTCTTGGAAGATTGGAAGCAGCATAAATGAACCTGAGACTATCAGGAGACTTACCTAGAATGGAGACATCATTCAATGCTCTTAGTGTTCACCCTACTTTGTCAACAAGCATCATTGTGAGCGGAGATTATGTTGGTAGAAGATCTACAAATGAAGAAGACAAGAAGATTGAAGAAGGCATTGCTTTACTTGTGAAAAGAGAACCAGACGGTAAGGAAATATTTAAATGTTAGACTTGTCAAGAATATGGTCATTTTGCATCTAAGTGTCCTAAGAGAGTTAAAAAGTATAGAAACAATTTCAAACCTAGAAGATCTAAGGAATGTTATTATGCTAATGATGAAGATCTTGAAGGTAGTATTGAAAGAACTTTAAGTGAAAGTGATACTGAGAATAATGATGACATAGGATTTGTAGCAATTAAAGAAGAAAATTTTGAAACTGATGTTAAGGAAGAAAAAGCCTTAGTTTCTCAAGTTGAAAAGAAAGCTGATTGGATTATAGATAGTGGTTGTTCACATCATATGAATGGAGACATGAAAAAGTTCATAAAGTTTAATGAATATGATACAGGAGTTATTAGAGTTGGAAACAATGCACCTTGTTTGATTAAAGGTATTGGATCTATTACTCTTGATTGAAAGACTAATATTGATGATATTTATTTTGTGGATAGATTGAAACATGATATTTTGACTGTTGGATAGTTAGTTGATAAGGGATATCAAGTTTGGTTTACTGAGAAAACTTGTGTGATAAAGGATAAAGATGAAAATTTGATTGGAACTGGATCTAGAACTAGAGGTAATGTATTTCAATTGAATCCTACTGAGATGACATGTTTGATTACTAAGATTGATGACAGTTGGTTATTGCATAGAAGGTTTTGTCATATAAACTTTGATAATATTGTGAAAGTAAGTACTACACTTGTAGTAAGAGATTTACCTAAGATTATGAAGCCTACTAACATGATTTGCAAAGAATGTGTAATGGCTAAACAAAAGAGAAGTTCTTTTCCCAGTAAGAAGTTTACATCTACAGAGAAGCTAGAGATTGTTCATACAGATTTGAGCGGTCCTACTAGGACTAGAGGATTCTATGGAGAAAGGTATTTTATGATTCTTGTTAATGATTTTACAAGAATGATGTGGATTGCATTTCTTAAAGAAAAATCTGAAGCATTTGATAAGTTTAAGATTGTTAAGAATAAAGTTGAGAATGAATCTAGAATGAAGATTAAATGTTTGAGATCTGATAGAGGTGGAGAATTTACTTCTAGAGAATTTAACATCTTTTGTGAAGAAAATGACATTAAGAGATAGTATTCAGCCCCTAGAACACCTAAACAAAATGGTATTGCAGAAAGAAGGAACAGATCAATGACTGAAGCAACAAGAGCTATGTTGTTTGAAAATGATTTGGCAAAGATATTCTGGAGAGAAGCAGTGAACACAACAGTGTATGCAATGAATAGAGTACAAATCAAAGTAGACACAAACAAGACACCTTATGAATTATGGTTTGGACATGCACCCTTAGTTAAGTATTTTAGAATTTTTTGAAGCAAATGTTATATAAAGAGAGATGATGATATTTGAAAGTTTTATCCTAGAAGTGATGAAGGTATATTTCTTGGATATTCTTTGAAAAACAAAGCATATAGATGTTTCAATAAAAGAACTAAGACTATTGTTGAAAGCGTAAATGTTAAAGTTGATGAAAAGTTCAAAATTTAGGAAAGAATGCTTGATTATGGATCTGATGAAGAAGCTCATCCTAAACCTAACACTAGATCTACTAAATTGTTTTATGAAATTGACAATGATTTTTTGAATGAAAGCCATAGTGAAGTTACTGAAGAACCTACACTTGAAGAGAGATCTGAGACAGTGACACCTAGCAAGAGTTTGTTAAGGAATCATCCTATTGAATAGATTATTGGAAGCATCAAAAGAGGAGTTCTAACTCAAAATAAGGTACAAGAACAGTTATTTTTTATTTCTCAAATTGAACCTAAGACTAATAGTGAAGCTTGTGAAGATGAAAGTTGGACTAATGTTATGAAAGAAGAACTAGATCAGATTGAAAAGAACAAGACATGGGAATTGGTCCCTAGACCTAAAGACACTAATGTTATTGGAACAAAATGGGTATTCAGAAACAAGATGAATGAAAAAGGAGAAGTAGTAAGAAAAAAAGCAAGATTGGTATGTAAGGGTTACTCATAGAAAGAAGGAATTGATTATGAAGAAACCTTTGCACCTGTTGCAAGAATTGAAGTAGTAAGAATGTTTTTGGCTTATGCAACTTACAAGAAATTCAAAGTATATCAGATGGATGTGAAGTCAGCATTTATGAATGGATAATTAGAAGAAGAAGTCTACATTAAGTATCCCGAAGGTTTTCCTTTGACTCAAGAAGGAGACATGGTATGTAAATTGAAGAAAGCTTTATATGGACTTAAAAAAGCACCTAGAACTTGGTAGGCAAGACTAGATAAGTATTTGTTAAAATTGGGATTTACAAAAGGAACAACTGATAGCAATCTATACACAAAAGAAATTGAAAATGGTTTGTTAGTTATAGTTATTTTTGTTGATGACATTATCTTTGGAGGAGAAGATGAAGCTCGTGACAAATTTGTTGATGAAATGAAGATTGAATTTGAAATGAGTATGATTGGTGAAATGAAATACTTTTTGGGATTACAGATAACACAAAACAATGATGGTATCTTTGTAAGTTAGACAAAGTACTTGAATGACTTGTTGAAAATATTTGGAATGGAGGATTGTAATCTAGTTGGAACACCCATGGTGGCCGAACATAAGTTATCTAGCACAGATGAGACTCCTATAGTAGAATAGAAGAAATATAGATCTATGATTGGAGGATTGTAGTATTTGACTCATAGAAGACCTGATATAGCACATTATGTTGGAATTGTAGGAAGATTTCAAGCTAAACCTAGAGAATCACATTATGCAGCAGTAAAGAGGATACTGAGATATTTAAGAGGTACAATGGACTATGGAATATGGTATGAAAAATATGATGACTTTACCCTATGTGCATATACAGATTTTGATTGGGAGGTAGCATTGATGATAAGAAAAGCACTAGTGGTGGAGCATTTTTCCTTGGAGGAAAATTGGTTTCTTGGCTAAGAAAGAAGCAGAATTGTATCTCATAGAGCATAGCAGAAGTAGAATATGTAGCAGTAGAAAACAATTGTAACCAGATAATTTGGATGAAGCAAATGCTAAAGGATATTGGAATAAATTTTTTTGAACCTATTGTCATACATTGTGACAACACCAGTACAGTTAGTATGTCTAAGAATCCTATATTACATTCTAAGATAAAGCATATAGAGATTAAGTATCATGTTGTAAGAGAGAAAGTTGCTAAGAAAGAAGTCATACTTGAGTACATAAGTACAAAGGAGTAGATAGCGGATATATTCACAAAGCCTTTTCCTAAGGATACATTTGAGTATCTGAGAGGTATGCTTGGGGTTATGCCCTAGCCTAATTTTGAGAAGTGATGTAGTTGGTTGCATCTATCCAGTGGTATATGAGCCCTATCTTTCTTCTAGACTAGATGTTGGTACTTCCTCTATGGGGGAGTATGTGTATCTGAGCTAAGTCATGAGGACTCTAGTGAATGTATTTTCTAAACAGTGTCTTTTGACATTGAGTTTTTGTTGACATAGTGATGAAATTTTTGTCATTGATGTCAATGGGGGAGAAGTATACATGAAAAACAATATGGAACATCTGTTGGACAGAACTAAATAGGATAACAAAGAAAGATTTAATTGATGAAGAGGATTTGAAGAAGCAATGTTGTAGTATTAGATTTTTGGAACATTGGATATTTTACATCTATGTTTCCATCAATGCCAATGCGGGAGATTGTTAGGAATGAATGCTAAATGATTGGCAGCCATTCTATAGCAATTATTGTTAAATTCATGACTATGATTGTCATTAATGTCAACATAGTGATTTATCGAAGACTTGTAGAGAAGCAGATAGAGTTTGGATTAGCGCACGTGGTTTATTGTAGTTGGAGCTATGTGATGTTGAGATTATACTCTTTGATATGTTATATGTCTATGGTTAAGAGCACAGATAGTAATTCATTTATTCATGGAAGTTATGATCATTTTGGTGGAAGCAGTATTCAGGCAGTGTTCCTGAGTAGCGGTTTGTGGGAATCGGATGATATCTCCTAATCAGGATGGAATCTAGTTTTGCATAGTTAAAGGGAAGTTGAAGACTCATTGATAGTGATAGGATGATAGTACAAACTTTGAGGTCACAGGAGTGAAGATTTATTGTGTTCGGAAGCCAACAATTTTGTGTAATTTTGATGTAGCGTGTGGAAACTTTTATTTTGTAATTGTATGCCGACTCATTTGTAATTTATTTGAGTGTGGTATAAAGGAAGGAATGTATATCCTTGTTATGATATGAAATAATATAGTTTTAATATAGTGGTGGTGATTATGTGTGATGATGTATGCATGAAGTGAAGAAAAAAGCTAAGTATGAAAGCAAATATGTGAAGGAAGACATGCGAAGTACAGAGATCTAAAATTGAGATCTGATGTAATAGTGAGTGTGGTTTGGCACAGTTAGAGAAGAGGTAACATATTATTCTTTTGAGTAATGAAAATATTATTTGGATAGTGTGTTCAGTGATCTTACCCTAAAGCTATTTGGGCAGTGGGTCCTTCTATCTTCCATAACTCTTAACAGGGTTAGAATCTTTTAACAGGGATTCAAAATCTCCTAATAGGGATTCATATGTACTAAATGTATTTCATAAAACTCCTAATAGATTCCATCCTCTCATAAGGAATATTCATATTAGTGCATCTTTTTTGGGCATCATTCCCACCAGGGTTTACTCTTTGATCAAGAGGTTCCCTAGTCAACATATCTTGTGTCATTATGTTAATGTGTATGAATATCTTTCTATGGTTGGTAATTATATTGATTATATGGTTTAATGTTGTTGAAGATGATAAAAGTTATAATTATCTAATAACTGATTCACACCCCCCCACCCCCCCTCTTAGTTATCTTGGTGGACTTTACTTTCTAACACATTAATGGCAGATTTTTTAGTTTTAAAGTACACAGAAGTCATTTGATCACTCATTGTATTCAAATTCAGAGTGATAGAAATAAAAGAAGCCTTGGAAGTTGTTGTGAAGTCTTGGAGATTGATCCATCAGAGATTTTCTATAGTTATCAGTGCATTTGATCGATTGTAGAAACCCTAGCTCATTGCATCATTTCGGAAGCCGTTAGATTATCTCTAATGTTTAGTTGGAAATTGATTAACAAGTAAGTCATGGCCACTCCCATTGTTTATGATGTCGCTGAGAAGAAAAGATATGTTTTCAAGAGGCACCCATTTAAATCCACTGTAGATGATTTAGAAGGAGCTTTCTCCTACACGCCTATGGGTGTCATGCATGTGGAAGACATAAGGACTTACATCTACTATAAGAAACAACCTATTGGACTAGATAGGTTAAGGGTGCACATGGATACCATGTTGAAATAGGACAAAACTTTCATGGATGAATATGCCAAATGGAATGATCACCCTATTGTTGAGTATGCTACAGCATATGAATTCTATGAGATAGAATGGATAAAGATATTATTGAGTAGAATCCATGATGATCTATTTTGGATTTGAGATGTTCCAGTTAGAATAAAAAATGACTTAATTCATGAGATGATAGGCCTTTCTAGAATAGGCACCATCCTTCTTATGGGCAAGGATGTCAGGAAAATGGTAGAGCAAGTATGTAAGTCAAGGAGTGATAGGCCCGGTATGACCATCAAGCCTATTAAGCAACCAGACATCAAATTGATATTAATGATACTGGGGTACAAATTTCATCACACCAGCAAGGTAAATAGTGTATCTACGGGCACTATTCTGGCTACCATCAGACTAGTGAAGGGAGATGGAGAATTCAACTTGTGTGTGTATATGATAAAATATGGATGAGGTCCTAGAACAATGATTTGCACATAAAAGAGACCCCAAGACCAATATTTTACACTTTATTAAAATTTTATTAATATAGAAAGTAAATGTAGATGATTAATATTCAAATGAAGAAATAAAGGAACTTACCTCTGAAAAAGAATCGCTTGAAAACCTTGTCAAACGATCTTAGAAACTATTGATTCTTACCTCCTCAGACCAAAACTATGAGATCTACAAAACCCAGAAATATTTTTCAATTCTGAGGGAGGTTGTCTTTGACCCTCATAAAAGGTCAAATGCTAAATTTTTATTCTGAAGGTCAATTTTGACTTTGTTCATAGATCTCAGAAGTTCACCAAAAAGTGTATCCAAATCTACTCTCAAATCTAAAATTCCACACCTGTACCTGCAAGAAAAAGAGGGCTTTTGCTATGTATTTCGGGAGTTTGCCTTGGTCAAACCCCAGTTTGGAATCAACCTTAATATTGAAATTGAAATGGAGAATGCTAGCAAGTAGTAGAAGTAGATCTAACAATGAAGCTATGATATTCAATAGATATGCAAATTGTATTTGAAATGTAATCAAGTATGTTAATATGAAAGCTTGAACACAACAATGGTAAAATCAAACCTCTATGATTGTATGCTTGGAATCCATCTTGATAGAATAATGAATAGATCTTGAAGATGAACAAAAAGGATCTTGAAGGAAGATCACACCATCATGATGGCTAGATCTAGGGTTTGAATGATGAATCTTGAATGCTTGAACCAAATCCCTTCAACGGCTTGAATGCTTGAATCCTTGATCTTCAATGGAGAACTTGGATGGAGAAGAGGACTTGAATGCTTGAATGGATGCTTTCTTGATCATGAAATTGCTTGAGATGAGATGTGAAAATGAGAGAGGAAGGCCTCCTTTTATAGTGAACTAGGGTACAATCCTCTAGAGGGGCCACCTTGGAGAATTAAATCCCAATTAGGTCCTAACCTTTAGAAAATATATCTTGATTAAATGCAATTAGAGGATTTACCATTTCAAAACCCAAAATATCCAACCCGGAGGTGGGAAAAAAAATATCCCCAACACCCAAAAATCAAGGAAAATTGAATTTCAAACAGGGGGGCAATATCGAGGTTGTATCTAACTAGGTCAGGATCGAGGTTGTATCTGACTAGGTCAAGATCAAGGTTGTATCTAACTAGGTCAAGATCAAGGTTGTATCTAACCAGGTTAGGATCGAGGTTGTATCTAACTAGGTCAGGATCTTGACCCAAAATGCTAGGAAATACAAATTTAAAGTGAAATCAGGAGGAGAGAGAAGAAGAATGAGGAGAAAAAGCATGATCTAAGAAAAGAGTTGATTCAAGGTACTTGACATGACCCAGACCACTCACTTAGAGGGCTAAATGCTCTTAACATGGAAGTGCTTCCATTTTAAGATGATACATTAAGCCCCCACTTTAGCAAGAGTATGGATTCAGTGAAAACTCTTGGTAAAGGAGAAGAAAGAGGAGATCCAAGTGGATTCGCAATGAGATAAAATAACACTTAGCTAAGGGGAGAAGCCCCCAGACTAAGGATTCTAACTCAACATACATGCATGAGGGTGTGAAAAGAGAAAACCAAAAGAAAAAGGGTTAGTACTAAATAACCCAAATCAATTAGCATAAGAAACATCGCTAAGAAATATTTCTCATACTAATATCATATTTGGAAAGCTATCATAAAAGCATAAATGATTACATAAGAAAGACAAGAGCAACACTATAAATAACATAGCTTCATGATCTTGTCCTACTAGCATGAAAGAGAAAAGAGAGAAAGGAGAAAGTGATTACCTCACCTAGTAAGATGCCCACCTTACCGTGAATCACCCTGGAGGGAGAGCCCAATAGGTTCACCCATAAACTATGCTTTCAATTGTAATGCATCTTCTGACAGCTTTTGGAATACCCATAGATCCACCTTCTTGTATCACTATGAATATGAAATGTGTGTCTCCTCAGGATTTAGCAACTTATGTGCATTACCTTCGGAAGATTTAGCATATAGATGCATGTCTTTTCAAGATTTAGCAACTTATGTGTGTTACCTTCCAAGATTTAGGATTTTGAAAAATTTGAAAAATGTGTGTCTCCTCAGGATTTAGCAACTTATGTGTGTTACCTTCGGAAGATTTAGCATATTTAAAATTGAAAATGTGTGTCCCTTCAAGATTTAGCAACTTATGTGCATTACCTTCCAAGATTTAGCATGCTATAAAACAAAAGGTTAAAATAAAAATGCATAATATAGAATGAGGGAGGCCATATATATGCCCCCTCCTTAATATGGAAAAAATATACTATTTTGACATGTTAAGGAAAGAAAAGAACAAGGATAAAGCCTTCTTCAACATCAAGACAATATCCACAGACAACACCTAGTCCAAGCCAAGAAGGGCATAGCTCCTATTAGGCCATGGAAGGGACGAATGCAAAGAGATATCATGCAAGAAGTGAAAAAGTAACCCTTGTGAGAGATAGCACAATGTTCAATTTCCAAGGTGAGATATATATCAACCATGGAAACCCAATGTCAAACAATGAAATCAGTTGTGACCAAGGACAAAGATCCTCAATGCAAACCAAAATGTTCATGTATAATTAGATATCACATAATAGATAGATATTGTTTAACCAAGGAAAGAGATGAATCCCAGAAAGATAGAAAAGAAGGAGATGACATCCTTGCCCCCCAAGTGTAGGAACAAAGATGAAAGGGGACCTATTATATTGCTCGTAATGCTATGCAATACAATGAGCCCCCAAGTATTAGGCTACCATTGTTTACATAATGTGGAGCTCCATAATAGGAACATGAATGTTATTTAGATAAAATAGGATTGAAATACAACTCATTGCCACATAATATATAAATAACATTACTATCAATGAGCTACCTAATCTTATAATGTAAAGCTTGACATTCATTAGTAGAGTGATCATGAAATCTATGATATAAACAAAAAGGAAGAGTCTTTAAGTGTGGATGATGTTTCTTTTTGTATTTAGGTCTAGTAATCATCTTAGCATGAAGGAGTTAAGGCAAAAGGACTTCTTGGTCAAATTCCTTCATAGTTTCATCATGTTTTCAAGTGTTATTCGAGATGTTGTTAACATTGATTTTTTGTTGAGGACTAAATCTTAATCCATAAGAATGCTCATGCCCCCCAATCTGTAAGGGCATTTGAATTCCTTGTTTATGTTTACCACATCCTTGACCATAAAATCCTTTTTTAACAAGGAAATGATAACCAAGACCATAATGAGAAGCCATATGAGAAGGAGTCAATGGAACCTTAGTAGTCACAATATCATCCTTAGTAGTTTTGATAGATTCATTGTGGGTAGAAGCAGTGACAAAGTTATTACAAAGGGGTTTAGAAGTAAAACATCATTGTTTAAATTCTCTTTGTTGCTTCATAAAATCAAGATCATTAACCTTATATTCTCCCATAAAGGTAGGAATAAAATCCAAGGTCCCCCAATCATCTTCAGGTAGAGCATTAGAGGAAGAAGGATTACTATTAGGAATAGGAGTAGTGTGATTTTTAATATTCAGACAAGGATTAGGTGCATCATCACATGAAGTGAATACATCTTGTTATTATGTATAAACTTAACTTTACGGTGAAGGGTGGAAGGAACGGCATGCATCTCATGCAACCAAGGTTTACCAAAAATAAGGTTATAATTTAGAGGTCCAAGTATAACATGAATAGGTGTATTCAGGATGACCGGTCCTACTTTGATAGGTAAGGTAATGATGCCTAAAGTTTTCTTAGCAATGTTATCAAAGCCATGTATAGGAACATTGTCAAGTTGAATAGTTGAAAGATCAACATTAATCTCTTTGAGCATTTCCATGCTACAAACATTAAGTCTAGATCCATTATCAATCAAGGTCCTATGAATGATACTTTTATTGAGAGTAACATCAACCATAAGAGCATCATACCAATTTTGAACTTCCTTAGAATGTAAATCCTTTTGAGTAAATACAATGTTAGGAGGACCTGGAGTAGCATGCATGCATTGTAAGAAGTTATTGATATTCTCTTGATTAGGAGGTGGAGTAGGAAGAGTTGCTAGAGGTTTTTGCAAGGCTTCATAGTGTTAGGAATAAGGTGTCTCAACCTTGGATAATTCCTATTCTTATTATTTGTTTTGTAAAATGTATTTCTTGAAAATAATGTAATTAAGTGTGAGTGTACATGTTTAGTTGGCATGTTGATGTGTCACTCCACTTGATGTGTCAGCATCTTGAATTGTGTGTAAGGAGATCATGGCTGAAACAGTTATGATGGATTCCTATGATACGTAAGAGCTATGTCTGTAAGATTCAATGATAGGTGAAGACATGTGGCAACTGATAAAATTGAGTACTATACACTCTTCCCCAATCATGGGGTTTTGGGAATGGTAAAACCCTAATACGGCTATCTTTGGACATTGCCCTAAAAAAGGAAGCACATGATATAAGTGTTTTTAGGGTTGCAAAGAGATAAGAAGCAAGTGTATTGTTGGAATGTTTTATGTTGCCGTGATTTTTCTTCAAGAGTTGGGAAAATCTTCTGAAAGAACTTGCATTGCAATTGTATTGTAAACTGTAATTTAGTTTTGATTAATACACTGTATAGGTTTTGGAGTGCTGGGGTTTTTACCGAAAGGTTTCCTCAGGGTAAATCATTATGTCATTCTCTATTTTTTGTATGCATGGTATATGGCTGTAATATCTTTGTTAAAGTAGTTAACGAATCTAAAATTGTAAGGATTTAAAAGAATTTTCACAATACTTTCCTTTAGAGATTAGTGTAGGAAGTTGTTTTCGCACCTGAGTTTCCTTACACATAGTAGGTAGGTGAAGTTTGAAGAAGCTTCCATAAAGAAATCTTGGTAGGAGTATTTTGCAATTGAGTTATCAAATCATACTCCTTGCTAGGAAGATGGGGTGGAGAAAGAATAGGTTGAGAAGGTGGTAAAGAAGTAGAAACCACTAGATTAGGTTGAGGGTTATTCCTTGTATGATATGTGTGAGCTATAGAATCTTGATCATTGAAAGACTCCATAGGTTTACCTTTGACAATAATGCAAGGACAACCTTTGACAGTCAACAAGGGTTTAGGATAAACCATTTTATTTGTCTCAAAACTACAAATAGATTCACAAGAAGGAAGAAAAGAGGACATCCTAGGAGGAGATGAGGTAAGATCTTGATTCTCTATAGGATCATCACTAAAAGGGAGAGAATTAAGGGAATTCATATCATTCTCCACTAATGCCTCATCACTAGAAGGAATCTCAAATGGAGGTAAAGCATCTATGATATCATATTCTTTCACTAAAATGTCTGCATGTGTTTTAGAAAAAGAGTCATCATCATGTATGAATACGTCATCTATTAATAAATCACCATTTTGTACCAAAGCTTCTTCATGGGGAGGGAATAAATCAATGTCTTTATCCAAGGGATCATCCATAATGGTTTCATGAGGAAGAGAGTAATCAACATCCAAATCCAAAGGTTCATCCCAAATAGGAGGATTATCATCCCTACCAATATAGTACATTGTAGGATCCCTAGAGGGGAAATAAGGTAAATTATATTCTAAAGTAGGTTCATAGAAAAGAAATATATTAGGAGAAGAATTAACATCAATCCTTAACTCATCTCCATAAAGAGATATATGATGGAGAGATAGATTAAATTCATATTCTTTCTCTAATATATCCTTACAAGGAAATTCAAAAGAGGACAAAGAAACATCACACGCACTAGATAAATTCCTTCTAGGTATAACATCATGCAATGGTAAGGTAAGAGGAGAATGTTGTGTAATCCCAAAAGTTATAGAAGAATGTTTGGAAAATATTTGAAACAACTTGTGCAACATGATAACAAAGAAATGTATAGAAAATAGATCTAGATATATCCAAATGCATTCAAATGAAACTTATAAGTATGAAAAAGGAAATCAAACACAATAGGGCATCTAATTCCACAAAAGAAATGGGTAAGTGTGTCTGGTTCACCAAAATGTATAGGATAAAATATGGATGAGGTCCTAGAAAAATGATTTGCACATAAAAGAGACCCCAAGACCAATATTTTACACTTACATGAAATTGTATTGTTATAGAAAGTAAATGTAGATGATTAATATTGAAATGAAGAAATAAAGGAGCTTACCTCTAAAAAAGAATCAGCTGAAAACCCTATCAAACGATCTCAAAAACTATTGATTCCCACTTATTTGAATCGAAACTATGAGATCTACAAAATCCAGAAATATTTTTCAATTCTGAGGGAGGTCATCTCTGACCCTCATAAAAGATCAAAGGCTACATTTTTTATTCTAAAGGTCGATTTTGACTTTGTTCACAGATCCTATAAGTTCACCGAAAAGGGTATCCAAATCTGCTCTTAGATTTGAAATTCCACACCTACACTTGCAAGAAAAAGAGGGTTTTTGTTGTGCATTTGGGGGGTTTGCCTTGGCCAAACCCCAGTTCAGAATCAACCTTAATATTGAAATTGAAATGGAGAATGCTAGCAAGTAGTAGAAGTAGATCTAACAACGAAGCTATGATATTCAATAGATATGCAAATTGTATTTGAAATGTAATCAAGTATGTTAATATGAAAGCTTGAACACAACAATGGTAAAACCAAACCTCCATGATTGTATGCTTGGAATCCACCTTGATAGAAGAATGAATAGATCTTGAAGATGAACAAAAGGATCTTGAAGGAAGATCACACCATCATGATGGCTAGATCTAGGGTTTGAATGATGAATCTTGAATGCTTGAACCAAATCCATTCAATGGCTTGAATGCTTGAATCCTTGATCTTCAATGGAGAACTTGGATGGAAAAAAGGACTTGAATGCTTGAATGGATGCTTTCTTGATCATGAAATTTCTTGAGATGAGATGTGAAAATGAGAGAAGAAGGCCTCCTTTTATAGTGAACTAGGGAACAATCCTCTAGAGGGGCCACCTTGGAGAATTAAATCCCAATTAGGTCCTAACCTTTAGAAAATATACCTAGATTAAATGAAATTAGAGGATTTATGATTTTGAAAACTGAAATAGCCAACTCGGAGCTGGGAAAACAAATATCCCTGAAACCCAACACCTAGAAATCAAGAAAATTTGAATTTTGAACAGGGGGCAAAATTGAGGTTGTATCTGACCAGGTCAGGATCAAGGTTGTATTCGACCAGGTTAAGATCAAGGTTGTATCTGACCAGGTCAGGATCAAGGTTGTATCTAACTAGGTCAGGATCAAGGTTGTATCTGACCAGGTTAGGATCTTGACCCAGAATGCTAGGAAATGTAGATTTAAAGTGAAATCAGGAGGAGAGAGAAGCATAATGAGGAGAACAATCATGATCCAAGAAAAGAGCCAATTCAAGGTGCTTGACATGATCCAAACCACTCACTCAAAGGGCTAAACACTCTTAACATGGAAGTGCTTCCATTTTAAGATGACACAGTGTGAGATCTTCCACGTACAGTTGATAGATAACATCAAGGCCATCAGACATGACAAGACAAAGATATTCAGGTTTGGGTCCCTAATCATCTATATGTACCTTCATATTATTGGGAAGATATCAAATTTGTACTTGGATAAGTCCATTCCTACCAGGCCATAGATATCCAACAAAGCATCCATAGAGAGTACACTAAGGGATTATATCACATTGGAATTGAAGACTTTTAGAGCTAAGATGCAGATGAGGTATATGATTCCAAAAAACATTATAGAGAAGTATAAGGATACAATATGGTTTATGGTGGAGATTGATACTACATGTATAGAAGTTTTTGAGCCTAGAACTAAGTGGATTCATCCACTTGGGTATGAGGTAGAGGAACAAGTTCTTGAAGCTTATGCTCAGGTACTTCAGTCAGCCCCCAAAGATCCTAATGAACCTAGGTGGGGAACCTATGAGGAAAAGACCAGAGAAGTTGATGCAAAACTTAATAGTGTAGCAACTAAAAGAAAGGTTGCAAAGGTCACTTCTGAGATCTTGAGAATACATGGTGTGTCTCAAGTAGACCTTGATAAAGCAAGGGATGAAAATATTTTTCTAGAATTGAAAGGCATAGCAACAGAGGAAGAACAAGAAGATCCTAAGTTGAAGAAGATAAAAACTAAATCAGATGACAGTCGGAAGGGTAAAGAAGATAATACTTCTTCTGTGTCCATAGATATTGCTGAGCTTACCACTCCTCCAAAGCATAAGCCCATATTCAAGAGGAAGAAAGAAGCTAGCACTAGTCATCCATTCTCATGAGCACTAAGGAGCAAGAAAATCATTCGAGCACCTCCTAAGGTAGGATTCAGACCAAGCCTTAAAGTTTTGAATGCAAGAATTGTTGATGAGGGTAGAATTGATCAAGTAGAGAAGTATTATGTCACATACAATGAGATTGACAAATCAAAAATACATAGTATGATTGTCAAACATATGATCAAGTTCAAGAAGATAGTCCTTGACTTGAAAACCTCCATTCCAGATAAAGTATGGGATGTTTTAGAAAACCTAAAGAGACAAGAAAATGAAGAGGATCTAAGGATGAGAGAAAAAGTATTAAAAGATACTCTACCAATATGTTCTAAAGAAGAAGTGGCACTAATATTAAATTTGGTGAAGTCACACTTAAGGAAAAGGATGAGAACTCTTCACATTATGAACAAATACTATGAGCTGGTAATGAAGGAAACAAAGAAGGCCTTTGAGAAGGTGTTATTAGAACAATAGATGAAACTACCTACTATGCCCATCACTCATGCACCTAGTAAGCAAGAAAAGGAAGTAGAGACCTTCAATGTACTAGTGATAGGTCCTTAGGACTCAGCACCCATAGTAGAAACTCAAACAGAGGTAGACAAGTCTGCACCAATCTCAGAATCTGATGAAGGTGGCACTATTATCATAGATAATGTGGAGATAGCCATGGCTACTACTGATAAGGATTTGGACAAGTTTTAGGAAGCATTTTTTAGTATCGAAGAAGCTAAAATCTTATGCAGCAATACACTTCCCACTCAGCAAGAAGAAGTACTCATAGAAGATGTATCTAATAAGAAAGAAGAAGAAGAGGTAGAAAAGAAAGAAGAAGATACTTCTATTGATCTTGCAAAGGTAAAAGTAGAAGTGATGGACATCACTCTCATC
Source organism: Chamaecyparis obtusa (assembly GCA_027943335.1). Classification (NCBI taxonomy): domain Eukaryota; kingdom Viridiplantae; phylum Streptophyta; class Pinopsida; order Cupressales; family Cupressaceae; genus Chamaecyparis; species Chamaecyparis obtusa. The sequence continues at coordinate 88,390 of BSBK01008502.1, forward strand.
ACTCACTCCTCTGCATTGTTGTCAAGTTTGACACCTGACATAGGTAGTTTGGACTCTTGGAAAGAAGAAGAACTGATTAAGTTCAGTGTCTTGGCTATGGAGAAGGCAAAAGAAAAACAAGTTATGAGGAATCATCTCCTGATAGAATTAGTGAATATTTTGAACTATTTTCTATCTGAGGATAAGAAAGTGCTAAAAGTACATTCAGTTGATGATGTGAGTTTAGTCCTCTCACAGTTCAAAAGCAATTTTTCTAGCCTAGAAGAATCTGTGTCCATAGTTGCAGAAGAAAAGTACTTAAAGAAGAGACTTTATGAGTTAATGACCAACTTTGCACTAACTTGAATTATCTTAAGTCTATTCAAGCATCCTTGAAAGAGTTTTTGATGAAGGAAGAAGGATCATTGCAACATGCATGGATCAAGACAAGCTCACCAATGCTCACTTCAAGAAGATAAAAGAAGTAGAAGCTATGATTGAATAGGTAAATAATTTAGTGTTAGACACATCAACTGATGTGAACATGTGCAAAAATGTCTACCAAGGATAGATAGACAAGATTGAGAAGGAAGAAAAAGAGATAACAAGGATAAGGTCTAGATAGACTCAGTTGAGAAGTGGTCTTGTGCCCTGTTTAGACATCCTCAATCAAAATTTAAAGGAGATTGATGACACCATGGTAACTTATGATCATGGTCCCATCAATGACTTGGAGAAGATGGAGAAGCTTGAATATGCATTATGTACCCATCTCCAGATAGTTAACTCTCTGATAACCTTTTGGAAGAAGGAGATCTAGATCCTCAAGATTGCATATCCATATGTTTTCCCTCAATGAGTATGTGTATAGAAATTTTTTTTGATGCACCTTTGTCATTAATGTCAAAGGGGGAGTTGTGTATGAATATGGAGTATATATATGTATAAGGAGATATAAGATTATGTATAAAAAATGTATAGAAGACAAAAGTTTTTATGTAAAGGAACAGTTAGCAACTTGGCCATATTCCTTTGTTGCCATCAATGACAAAGGGGGAGATTGTTGGAAAGTTTTCTATACTAAAGTATATGACTAGATATAGTGTTTTCATTATGAAAACAAAGTCATATAGTAGTTTGGAGTCAGTGCACTTAGTGTAAAGATCAGAATTTAGTTAAGTGTTGAAGACTAGATAGTGTACAGAGTTCCTGCAACTTAGAGCATCAAAACACATGTGTATGGATGAATTATGGTATGCGCACTCAAAGTTAAGCTTGTTAGACTATACTTATGCTTAGCCTATGAGCACATAAGTAGATATGAAAAGATGTGAAAGTTACAGTCAGTTGAAGTTGCATAGCCAGTGTGTGCCAGCAGAGAACATAGCTTGGAGCTGACAGTTAGCATTTTGGTTTGTGATTGTAAAGGCCATGCACCTATTGTATTTAGGTTTCTAACATGTTTATATGTATAATTGTAAGCACGCTTAAGCCAATTAATTTGGAAGCATTGTTTGTAATTAGTTATAGGGCTGACCTATTTATGTATTTTGTATGAGCACATAAATATAAGGTGTGCCCATTGTATTTAGTATGGAAGTTGCAATAGAGTTGTGATAAGTAGAGCAGAGGTATGCAAAGACATCATAATATTTATTATAGCTTTGTGTCAAAGCATTAGGGCACCAAAGTAACTAATCATACAAGCAGTGTCATAGTGATAGTTCACCAGTAGATATAGTGTGTATCTGAATTCAGAAGGTTGTAGCCTTCACCATTTGAGCAGTGAGCTCTAGGACAATGAGTCCACCTCCCTAACAGGGATCATTTTAAAAGACTCCTAATAGTATTGACCCTTAACAAGGTCTACTATACTTAAATCATTGTAAAGATACTCCTAATAGGGTAAAGGATCTTCTAACAAGGATCACAAAACACTAGTGTAGAATATTAGTGGGTATCAAGTCCCACCAGGGTTTTTACCTATTTGGGTTTCCCCGTAACCATGTTGGTGTCATGTGTTGATTTCATTTTCATGTTTATGTGAATGTTTAATTCAGTTCTTAAACATTTATGTTCTTCATAAAGATTAAAGTAAAAAGTTAAATTACAGTGAACACTAATTCACCCCCCCCCCCTTCTAAGTGTTCCCATTCCTAACAACTCTTAATGATTTTTCTAGAGCTTGATTTTCTAGTCTTAATGATTTTTCTATAGTCCTAATGATTTTTCTATACTCTTAATGATTTTTCTTTCATCCTAATGTTTGTTTCTCTTGATAAATTAGACCTTGAATTTGAGTTTTTGTTCACTATTTTATTTTAGCTAGATATTTCATTCATTTTTCATATACACAGAGACTACACATGCTTATAAAAAAATGAGCTATTTGTTTAAGGTTAACTATTCATGATTGTAAATAGTTAATATTTCTGATGGTACTCCTTGGTGTATTTCATTTTAAAATAATCATGTTTCTATGGCTATGATAAATGTCCCTTTGTGTTGAGAAAATTAGAGTTGAAAAAATAGTTGCAAACAAATCATCCTTCTTCCACCAACATTCTAGTCAATGTACAAGTAATGAGTCATTTCATTCAAGAAAGACCATGTCTGAAAATATCAACATAGAACATAATAAGGAGTATGCAGAATTTAGTGATTGTATCTTTCACTAGAGCCACTTCATATGCACAGGTGATGAACATGCATATTTACCTGAGTGCTATTGGGAGCTTACCCAACAACATATGTATGAAAATCACCACAAATCTATTTTCTACTGGGTCTAGCTCCCAGTATTGCTTGGTCAAATATGCATGTTTTTCACCTATGCATATACCTTCTATGATTTGCCTAAGAAGTACTTTGAGTAGTCCTCCTACACATGTACTATTGTGAAAATCATCACAAGTCCATTTGTTGGAGGGCTACTCAAAGTGCACATGTTTGGAGGTATGAAGGAAATAAAAGAATTTGAAGAGTCACGAGTCTTAAGATTGTACTTAATATAGCCAAGGTTAATTAAATGGTACATTCAAACATGAAACAAACAAGATTAAACTAGTAAACCAAAGGACATACTGATTATAAGTAAACTAGTAAACCAAAGGACATGTGTTTACTACTAAGTCTGTTTGTTGGGCATACTGATTATAAGTACTTGACATATATCACAAATGTTGCTAATTAAGGTTGGCAGGATGATTACGCCTATCTTGAAAAAAGACTATCAAATAAAGAACATGCACATAAACATGATAACTGAAAAACATAAATGGAATACACCAAGAAGTACCAAATGATGAATGCTCAATTGTTGTAATGGCAAAGCAATATCAGAACCATCCATTTCTAGAACTTGATTTTTCTATAGTCCTAATGATTTTTCTTATTTCTTGTTTGTGCTTGGTGACATGATTTTGAACATTGTTGACATACTTAAATGGAATACACAATACCAAATGATGAATGCTCAATTGTTGTAATGGCAAAGCATCAGAACCATCCATTTCTAAAATTTGATTTTGTATAGTCTTAATTATTTTTCTATAGTCCTAATAATTTTGAAAATTGTTGACAAAGAGTGTTTCTTTTTTTTATTATAGTATAAATAATTTTTCTATAGTTGTAATGATTTTTCTTATTTCTTCTCTTTTGTCCCTTTTTTATTTCCTATGTCTGTGCTTCGTGACAGGATTTTGTCACCTTCTTTTGATGGTATATTTCATTCAGTCTATGTGGAATACTATTTTGTTCACTATTTTATTTCAGCTTCATATTTCTTTCATTTTTCATATACACAAAGACTAAACATGCTGATAAAAAAATGAGCTATTTGATTTAGGTTTACTTTTCATTATTGTAAATGGTTAATATTTCTGATGGTACTCCTTGGTGTATTTCATATAAAAATAATAAATGTAGTAACGATGGTGCAGTGCATTATTGATATATAGGCTCAATGACTCTTGTTAATGTGCCAAACTATCAATGTGGTGGTGGGTAGTGTGTGTTGAAGACTTCATGGACACCGAACAACTCTGGACGACAATTTTGGTGCTGCCCAAATAGAAAAAAGGTTGCTAATGTGTATATATTTAATATTTCTAATGTAAATACTATTCATTATAATATAAGAACTAATGTAGACTGGGCATCATAGGGAAATAATGGCTGTGGATACTTTAGTTGGGTCGATGACAACTCATCTGCATCTATCCGCCCATCTCCACTTATCCACGATGAAGGATTTGAGTGCAAAACGTGTCAGGCTAGGGAAAATTTTGAAATTATATTTTTACGATGCCTTCTCTGTATTGTAATCACATATCTTTGTTGCGACCATATGCAGAGATGAACTTAGGAACTAGTTAGTTTAGTATTTTTATATTGTAACTAATATTTTAATATGGATATGATGTAACTTCTCTTTGCCTCAAGTGCGCATATATATGGTTTACATCTTTTTGTAGAATAATTGTTTATGTTTATGGCTCAGGTGAGCCCCAATCTTCTATCAATCACATGATTTAACGTATAGTGTTTTCTTGGTTATTCCATTTTTTCCTTGACCTTGATTATGGATTGAATATCATTTTCAAGCTTGAGTGAGGCTTCGTACCACACACCATTCGTAGATTTTTACACAACATTGATTTACGAATGTAAATAATGCATTGAATGTAATCTATGAATGTTGTGTGGTATGAAGTCATGCTGAAGTTTGAGCATCCTCCCTTTATTCTATTGAGGGATTGGAATGAGTTCATTTTCGATGCAAAGGAGAAAGGGGATACTCAAAGAGGAATTACACCAGCAAATGAGAGAAGAAGGTATAAACATTTTAATAGATTTTTATTATTAAATAATGAAATTTGCATATACTAGTGTTCTAAGCCTCCTCATTACATGATTTAAGGTCTTAGTCCATGGAAAAATTAAATTAGACTTACTATCCAAAACACATAAAAAACATGCACAAAAACATGACAACTGAGAAACATAAATGTAGATTTCACAATAAATGAGAAACATAATCATAGTCACAATCTTTTGGAGACAACATAATTGAGTTGTGTACCCAACTAATGGAGAGAAACTTCTACACCCCCGATTCCAGGTTGAATACATCTATTGGAAGACCTTGTATTCATGAGCAACAAATGTAGTCAACTTGGAATCGGAGGTGTAGAAGTTTCTCTCCATCATCTGGGTATACAACTCAATTACGTTGTCTCCAAAAAATTGTGACCATGATGCCTACAATTATGTTTCATAGATGTTGTGTCCTAGGACCCCTTATGACCCTTTATGATCCCTAAGAATACATCTTAGAGGTCTTAAAATGTTGTAAAGGGTCATAAGAGGCTCCTAGGAGGGGCCAGATGAGCTTCCACCTTCACGTGGTTGGCCTTGTTAAGTAGAGAATGTTATACTCTTCTTGAAAAAAAAAAATCTCAATAATTTAAGGTCTCAGTCCATGGAAAAATTAAATTAGACTTACTATCCAAACTGGTACATTGATGAGAATCAATGATGGGCCAAAGTTTTTAGATTCTAAGAAGACGTATATGTAGTGGAAATCCATAGAGCAGATATAAAATACTGGAAGAGAAGAATTCCTCATCTAATGTGTCAAATGCAAAAGTGTCTACCTTCAACCTTTTTCAATGCACAAGAACACTACCTCATACACCAAGTTGAGGAATTGAAATGTGTGGACCCGTACACACTCGGTTAATGTGGATGGTTGAGAGGCACCTAAAAATTTTTATGGATCCATCGCGATAATGACTGATTTTTATATGCCAATGAATTTAATTATGTTGTATTGAATGTTCATAAATTTTATAATGTGTTAATGAATGTTATAGTGTGATAATTAATGAATGTCACATTTTATTAATGTGTGAATTAATGTTAATGAATGTTATCATGTGATAATTAATGAATGTTACATTTTATTAATGGATGAAATAATGAATGAATGTTAGATGTTAACAAGGAATTTAGAGTGATGTTAGGGGGGGGGCCGGCAGAAATGAGCTTCCACCTTCACGTGGTTAGCCTTGTTTAGTACATAATATAAAACTATTCTCAAAACAAAGTGAAGCTCAATAAGTTTTTTCCTTATATAGGGTCTCAAGTGTAGCTTTTATCCCACTCTCAACATTGCAAGGCTTCAAGTGGTGTTCTGAGATTGGTTTCTCTATCTCCCACTAACATCTTGTCTTTCTCCTAAGAACCCTCACCGAGCTTTGATACATGGATGAGTAGAAGATGTCCCTTATAGGATACACATATATAATACAGTAGATCTAGGGAACAAATATACTACAACATAGAATGAGTCAACTTGAATCTATAGTTTCTTCATTCACAATGAATATTCAAATTACAAGCCATATTTTAAATTTAATATTCATATTCATCTTCATCATGATCATAGCCATCATGGTAAGCATTTGGTTCAACTTCATTTGAACCACACTCCATGTCAAGTACCATTATAAGGCATGGAGTGTGGTCATACCCATGTTACCATAATAATGGGTTAGCCTATAAAATTATAAATAAAATACTACAGGTGCACCCGGGATTGACCGAGGCACCCAAGTTCCTACCAAAGGAACCCAAGTCAAACCCAAAGGAGAACAAAAGTAGAACCAAAACCTAGCCTCAAACAAAGAACCAGATAACTTGGCTTTTTTCTAATTCAAGTTTATTTTTGAATTCTTCTCTAATTCCAACCTGATTATTCCATATTTTGTTTTCCAAATTTCCTTCTTCCTCACTCCAAATTATGTTATGTTGTTATTTCCTTCTACTAATTATGTTATTTCAAGGATCACCACCCATGACTTTATTAAGATGATGAATGTTGTCAATGCCTTTACTACCAAGGAATCACCACCCGTCATTAATGAATATTAATGATCATTGTTTCTGAAGGGTAATCGTTGTTTGTGTATGCTGATCACCCAAGTCTTTGGCTATGATTTGCATGTTGTGAGGTTTGTTAGAAGTGGGGGTATGACATGCTGGTTGGATTATAACATATTGACACTTACACCATGAAGAAGACAAATGATTAAACAAAAAGAGAGGAACAACCGAACCATCTTTTGGTCAGTCTATATCACATTTTGAAACAATGTCAAGACTTGAGAATCAAAACAATCAAAAGTTTCTTCAAGACCATGAATGATCAACAACATTCCATTAGAAAATAATACACTAATCTATGTTATCATTAAGCCATAAAATATGTCTTTAAAGTTTATAAGAATCACAAAAAAAATTCAAGAAACATAGTACTATCCAAAATATGTCTTTAAAGTTTATTTCTAATGATTATGATGATGTTGATGTTGATGTCTATAATTTATTTCACTTACTGATGCTTGCCTAGATTGAATTTTGAATTACTAGGCTAGGGAACACTTTCAAATTTTAGGGTCTATAATACATGATACTCTTAATTACAACTCAAATGCAACTCAACATATTTTTGATGCTGGACAACCCACTGCAGAAACTCATCCATGGGTGAAATTTAATACTATGAATCTTGGCATTGTTAATGTTATACTTTTCCTCACATTTCATATTTGTGAAAATGTTTCTTGGCACTATCTTCTTTTTCAATTCCTATATTTGTAGCTTTTTAGATTATTAACTTAAGCATTAAATAAAAACTACTTTCACCCTTGCACAAGCTATTCCAAACTTCAAGTAAAATGAGCAATATACTCTATCAAATCATTCATATTCATAGTAACCATTTGAAGGATCATTTTGTCAATGAACCCTCTGACTGTACCCCTGTAGCAGAGAAAGGAAACTTCAAAATAGAGAAAGGAAACTTAGTAAAACCAGTCTATGCCACTGTTTGTGAGGGTACAGTCATGATAAGTGCCTCTCAAACCTCTCCAAATATGTAAGATTGTCTTTAAATACTTTATTGATGTCTTCTAAACATTAACCAAATAAAACCTACATTTGAATCCACACACAATAACACCAAAATGAAGGGTTTTGTATCCTTTAATGAATCTCAGTCACTGGTATTGCATGGATAGTCAAACCAGTAGTCTCAGAGCATTCAATAAGTGACTGGATTGTATTTAATACACACCAAAGGACTAGTTGTATGAAATTGTCAATCACATAGTATTTCACTATTGTATGAGTCGATTGTGCAGGAACAGTTAACATTAAACAAGGAGAAAACTCTTCAACACATCTTGGAAACCATTAAATTCAATAATAAATGAAACCTAACACAAACACTATTCCTTCCATTCACTTCTACCAAGAATAAAGCATTTAATCCATTCAATATTACATATAATCATTAGATAGTTACATTTCCTGACTATGTACTAGAGGAATAGTCATGACCAAAATGATCCAAACATTTGAAAATAGTGAATTGATATCCTTGAGCACAAGCACCAATAACATCAAATAATATTGGAGATAAAGCACGGGCTGGGGCACGACACCAGTAGAATGCGGTCATTTCAGAGAGCATTCATGATCAAATAAAATGCAATGCGTTTGAAATTTATGGTTGAATATGATGCCAGATGCTCAAAAGATGAAGAAATCACATACCTTCTCTCGCAGTCATCTTTCACTCATTTTCTCCTGCTCCTTCTCTATCCAATCGAAATAAAAATGATGAGGCCATTTCACTTTTTTTTTTTCATAGCCAAATCTTCCTTGTACCACACGAAGAACATGCCATTGGTTCAGTTTTGTAAATTTTCTTTTTTGTGTAATTAGTAATTGGTAGATTAAATGCAAATAACACCTTTATTAGTTTAATTAGCATGTTATTATCATATCAGATAAAGTATGTTTAAGAATTGTTGGGACTGGTCCTTTTGCGTGTATTAAAAATAATAGAATTTTCAACATATTATTATCATTCTATTTATTTGTTCTAAACATGCCATTAGTTCAGTTTTGTAGATTTTTTCTTCTATTAAATGCATTTTTCATGAGGAGGAGTCTTCTTCTGAGGAGATTGATGAAGATTGTGCACCTCAAAAACCAATTCATAAGGTACCAATCATGTTTCCTATTCGCTTATATTTTTGGATTAGTAAATCTCCTTATAAGTTTCATGTCCTTTCTTTTGATTACTATGGATGAGATATATATCTTACATTTAACATTTAACTTCTTTACATTTTAGAACATGTAGTGTGTTTTTTGAGGATTTTACCAAATCAACTTTTAACATAAACCAAAAACACGAAATTGATATCTTGCCCTTTCAACTTGACAAAATATTTGCATTTGACCAATAACTGCAAGCAACTGAATGATAAATCCACATACCTATATCTTTGTAAAATACTTGGAACATCAAAAAGATGGCCAAGTGGCTACCGCCATGATTTTTATCTACTGAATATGGGAAAAAAAAGCACCAAAAAGAATCGAATAGAAAAAATGATTGGTCATTTCAGAGAGCATTCATGATCAAATAAAATGTAATGCCTTCTCTTGTGCTCGATCATCTTTCACCTACTCATTTTTTCCCACTCCTTTTCTCTACAATTGAAATAAAAATGATTTGGCCATTTCAAAATAGTGAATCGATATCCTTGAGCAGAAGCACCAATAACATCAACTATTTTGATCTGTGGGTACCCTAATGTTGGCAAGAGTTCTTTTATTAATAAGATTACTCTACAAGCTTGAAGAAGCGATATATTTTGGCAAATGAAGATTGGAAAGATGATGATATTCCTAAGATCATGGATGGACACAATGTTGTAGACAGAATGGGAAGACATCTTTCTAGCCTGGCCCTAGATCCTTTGACAATTGGGGTAGGATCTAGACCCAGGCTAAAAAGATTTATTCTTTTTTGTTGTGGAATATAAGCTCTACTGCTACAACAATGATATACTAATCAAAGATTTATTCCTTTCTCTTGAAACAAAGAGAAGCTCAATAATTTAAGGTCTCATTCCACACAGATGCTGAAAAAATGATAGGAAGCAATAATGGAGAGTTTTTATATTATGAGAAGACGTATATGGAGTGGAAACCAGATTGAGTACCAGTGAAGAGATGATGATTCAGTAGCCTACATCTATAAAACCTTCACAATTATCCTTTCATTGGCCTCCACTCATTCCTCTTCTCAAAAATGGTTATCTAAAAATTTTAGATACTGTTTCTCATCCATGCACAAAATGTGCTAGTGATCGTATAAAATTACTTTAGGCCTCCAATATTGATGAGATGTACAAGTGTAAAATGTTTTTGTGAGACTAGGATCAATTTGTGTAGTGTACATAAATGCAAGGTGGTGATTATTCTCAATGATTGATAGGTATAAGTCTTCAAGGCCTTACCCAGTAGCTAGGACTAAAGATAACACAGCTCAAGTGACCATCATAGGTTGTCTCTTTCTTCGGTCTATATTATTGATAGAATGTTTTACCTTTCATTAGCTCATCAAATATGGGGATTTGAAAGAATTTAATAGAATATTTTCATGACAACATATATTATTTAAGTTGACGTTGCATGAATTTATCTATTTCATGCACTTTTAGACTATGAGGATGGTGATAAAGAAGCATGGCCATGGGAGGAGATGCTTCTTTATCACCATCCTCATAGTCTACAAGTGAATGAAGTAGATAGATTCATGCAACATCAACCTAAATAATATACATTTTCATGAAAATATTCTATTAAACTCTTTCAAATCCCTAGATTTGATGAGCTAATGAAAGGTAAAACATTCTGTCAATAATATAGATTGAAGAAATAGACAACCTACGATGGTCTCTTGAGCTGTGTTATCTTTAATGTGCCTATCCATCAATTTTTTGACACTTTATAATTAATTCTGACAAAAGTGCTATACATCTGACATCACTTCCCATCGAAATATAGGCCAACACATCACCTATCGGATAGATAAAATGTCAAAGAAAAATACTTTACAATAATTCTTGTGACATTAATGTTATACGTCTAACAAGGAAACCTGTCAGAGATATACTGCCCTACCGTCGCTCTTCTGACATTTAAAATGTTACGAATATGCAATTTTTTATAGGCTATTCTGAAAGTAATGCTATGTCACCAACGGGTTTATCTATCGAAAGTTGGTGGTAGATCTATCACTATTCCAAGAGTTCTAATGTTGGAAAGGATATCTTTTTGACAGTTAGTTCCGACAGCAATTGTATATTTCTGATAGGTCTTTGTGTTGAAATTCTGATAGATGGACCGTAGGAAATGCCAAAACAAAGCTATTATCATGTGCAAGTTTCTGACATAATGGGGTGTTGGTAAACTAATAGATGTCTCTTCTGTCACAATTTCCAACATAAAAATGGTGACGGATACATGTCTCAAAATGCTGACAAATGAGCATTGCAAATCTGACAAATGGCCATCATAATTTGACCTTAAATGTACTAGTGTGCTATTATGAGTTTAATCTTGTTGACCATGTCCTTTGATCAATCTCATCACCAACATCTTTTATTCCCCATATCAGTTGTGTCTTTTGAGTCATGAGTGCATCGTCATCTAGGTTCCTTAACCTTGGCTTAGATCTATGTCATTTCCACCTCCTTCTTAAGAGGATGTTATATTTTTTTCATCACCATCTACCTAGGACTTGTTCAAACATGATTATTCTTTCTTCAACACCTTCCCAATGAACAAATTGAGTTATGCATATCTAGACTAGAAGTTCTTTCAGATGATGTCCAACAGAGGAAGAGAGACCCCTTTTGTTTGAAGAAAACCCTCTTTTGGTGGAAAAACTAGAAAATTCATAAATATTAACTCATCATCAAAGCATATCCTCTAACCCCAACATGTCTGGAAGAGGAAAAGAACATGAAGACTTTAGACATAGACAACTCTCTATTAGTGCCCATAACACAGATAGAGAGGGTTCCCCTAGTGAATTTGATCTTGATGAGGCTAGCATTTCTCGGTGTAAGGATCACAAAGAATTCCTCAACATAATGAAATTTATCATTGCTTGATAGAAAGAGAAATAATTTCAAGTTAGATATATAAAGGAGCACAACTTCCTCCTTAATATAAATATGAGGTCATCATTTCCAAAGAGAAATAAACTCCTTTAACCTATGTAACCAAATAACTGGAAGCCATGCAAGAAGAATTGCAGGAGATGAAGAAGGGTCAAGAGAAACTAATCAAAAAGTATTCTATAGACTCTATTTTCTCATTCCCTTTTGATAAGGACTTGTACTTACCTCCATTCCCACATGGAGTGGAGATCCCAAAAATTTGACAAGTACCTTGGGAATTAAGATCCCCAAGATCACGTTTGTGAATTCAATGCCTAGTGATAGAATATATGCATGACATGACACATCTTATTCATCTATTTCCCTAGAGTCTAGGTGTTAAATCCATCAAGTGCTTCTCAAAGTTACCCGTTGGAATAAATTTTTTTGATGAGCTCATTGAGAAATTTATGCAACACTATTCCTATAATATCTAGCATCCTTTAACAATGACCAATCTATGTAATACAAAACAAAAAAGGAGAGAATCCTTTTTGACATTTCTCTAGTGATGGACTAAATTCTTTTCTCAATATCCACATCTCATTCCTAAGTCTGAGAAGATGGATATATTCATTAGTAAACTAATCCCAGAGTTGAGTTTTCCTATTCCTTTACAAGACCTAGATACCTTCGATAGGTTGGTGAAGAATGAACTAAAAATATAAGATGTATTTATTAGAAAGAGTGAAATCACCCTCTACAAAGAGAAAAATTATAATTCCATTTCCAAGGACAAGAATAAATATTGGAGTAAGAATAAGAATGTGGTAAATGATGGGGTAGTTGACCAAGTTTCTCCCTAACCAAAACTAGAAATGTTCAATTTGACAAGTGGCATCGAGGCCCTTAAAGCTGTTGAGACTACCACCAAGACTCCTTACAAAGGAAAAAGAAATATTCTAAAAGAGAAACCCTAGGCTAGGCCTAAGAGTACCTTCACTCCCCTCGGAGAGTCATATGGATCACCACTCAAGACTCTCTTGGCAAATAAAATAATCACATTGCCAGATAATTCTAGGCCATATGAGCTAGAAGTGAAACCAAAATGGTGGAATGACAATGACTACTATGACTTCCATAGAAACAAGGGACATAAAATTGAGAACTGCATGAGACTCAAGCACGAGATCCAAGATCTCATTGATAATGAAGTGATCATTGTTGATATTCACACTAAAAATAGTGATCACAATAAATTCAAGGACCCTTTACCCAAGTATGAGAAAGGGGAAATTTCTAAGATGAAATATGGTGCTCACATTAATCACACATATGGAATCAATGGTAACAATGTTATCAATATGCTAGAGGCAGCCCCTTATGGACATTCCAATGTCATTATTGTCAAGAAGAAAGAAAGAGAGTCTTGAGCTACTAATTTTATGACTCAAGTGCAAGAAAATTTTATAGTGGGAGGATAAAAATCTTCTGATTCTGGTAATCATCCATCATCATCAAAGCCCTCCACATCCAAAAAATAATGTGCTACAACCATTTCTAAGACATAAAACTATAAACATTTGGTTTTATCACATGTTGTTGACTACAACATCATTGAGAACTTACAAAATTTGAGTTACTTAAAATATCTCTTTCTCATAAAGAGATCCTAGACAAATCCTTGTCTACTGCCAGTGTCCCTAAGGACTTGGATTTAGATCAATTCCAATCTATGGTGGGTCATTTGACCTCACCATATTACCTATCATTTTTTGAAGAAGATAATAATTCTTTGAGTCACTTACATAATCACCCCCTGCATATCGAAGTTATGATCCACACGCATCGAGTCTTGAACAAGTGTTTATAGATGGAGGCATGACATTGAACATCTATAGATATAAAATAATCAAACAACTAGGCTTTCTAGAATCTTAAATTGATCCAAAGAAGGAAATAACTTTAAAACCCTATGATGAACAAGAAAGATATTCCAAGGGTCTCGTATGTGTACCTATTAGAGTGGGACCTATTGAAAGAGAGGTCATATGTCAATTTCTATACCTCCCACTCATGTACAATATTATGTTGGGATGACCATGAATCCATATAAAATTGGTGTTCATTTTAAGGAAGCTAAGTTTCATCCTATCACTGGATGAGGAGGACCCATATTTGATTCAGACAGTGAGGAAGAAGCTAAATTTGAAACTTTACCCTTTGAAAGGCTATTACATATTGGAATAGAGGATCCTAATTATCAAAGGGAACCATATCTTCCACAATGGTGGAGAGATCTCCATGAGCCCAGTCCACCAAGTGCACCATCAAAATAACCCTTGGTTTCTTAACATGAGCAAGGTTTCACCTCTGCTATAGAATAAGAGGAATTCACCCAAAGATCTATTACAATAAGTCCATCTCTTGCACAATGGTGTAGATATTTCCTCAGACCAAGTCCACCAAGCTTGCTAGCGAAAGAATTTGATAAAGAAGAGAATGACATTAACCTAGGATCAGATGATAGATATCCTAATTGGGGAGAACTGGTAACTACATCACATGTGTTGAAGCTTCCCCACTTTATCGATCCTAATGAGTTTCCAATATTAACATAGGAAGAGTAACCAATAATACCTATGCAAGAGGAAAGACAACAAGAGAGAAACAATCAAGGTGATGATGAAGGGCCTCCCATGACCCTTGCAGAATACCTAGGTAGGTTTGATGATAGACAAACTAATTTGCATGAGTATGAATGGGATGTACTCTTAGATGTTATAATGGATATAGAAGTAGATGTAGTACATAAGTATGCCACAACTAAAAATATTGAAAGATGAGGAGATCAAATTGTCAAGACCAAATAAATGATGAATATCCCTTCAATCACCTTGTAGAAATAATCCCTATCACTTCCAGGCCATATTCTTATAATCAACACAACACTCTAGCTGATAAAAAAACCCATGGGCATATTAGACCTCATTCTACAATAGCTACATGGAATTTAGGAATTTCTAGGATTGAGATGGTTCTTGTTGAAAAAGGACAAATCTCAAATGGAAAAGCTATAGAAAATTGGAATCTTTGAGAAGATGATAAATCTTTAGAACCTCTAGCACAAACAACTCAAAAGTTATTTGACCTAACAAATCAAGATACAAATGAGGCCAAGGTAGACACCCAAGAGATTCAAGCATATTCTAAAAGAGTGTCCATCGATAGAAACTCAAAGAAGATAAACAATGACATCAATAGATTCCTCTCAAGGTCCATGATTCAGATAGTTCTTCTTAGGATGTGGCTTTAGCAAGAAGATGCAATAGAAACTAGAACAAGATGAGAGGAATCCACATCCTAGGGTTAGATCTCATGAGTTAGGTTAAAATGTAGCCAACATCAATTTTGATAATAATGATAAGATTCCTTTTGGTCTAAATGCACTATTCCAAAGTGATGCTTTAGATCTTGACTTGTCGGTCACAAATTATGATGAAGGTATTGCGAATCCCTTGAAACTATCTGATAACCTATCCCTCATGTATCTTGAGCTAATTGAATGGACACAAAAAAAAAAACCACTTGGCCTACCCACATTTCCCAATGACTATTCCTTCACATGTTACCTCAATGTAGTTGAACCAGTCACTACTTCCACCAGTGAATCTAGTGTGAACATGATTGAAGCATATATCAAGTAAATTAGTCATAAAATAAAAATGAAAAGAAACAAAGGTTTTGAGGAAGAAAACCATATTGTGGTGATATCATAATAGAAAATAGTAAAAATAAAAGATGCATCTGATGCTAAAAACCTCTCTGAGGTACCAAAAGATGGGGTACTTGATATCCTAGTTACTTTCAGGATCAACCATCGGTTCTAACAAAACCCATAGAGGAAATACATATTGGAAATAGAGAAAATATACAAGTTATCCATCTAACACAATAATTATCAGTAAAAGAACTCACAACATTCACCCAGTTCTTCAAAGAGAAGAGGATTAACTTTGTGTGGACCTACCCAAACATGCCAAGATTAGACCCGAATCAAATAATTCATCACCTCTCAATTGCACCAAGAGTTAATCCTATCAAAAAAAAGCTTCACAAGATGCATCATCAAGTGGTTTTCCTCATAAAATCTTTTTAGGAATGGGAACACTAAGAGGGGGGGGGGGGGGGGGGGGGGGGGGGGGGGGGGGGGTGAATCAGTGTTCACTATATTTAATCTTTTCACTATATTCTTTAAATTGAACTTGAATACTTAAATACTAAAATGAACATCAACATAAATGTGAAACATGAAATCAACACATAACACTAATATGGTTACAAGGAAACCAAAATAGGTAAAAAGCTCAGTGGGAATTGACACCCATAAATATTTTGTATTAGTGTTTTATGATCCTTGCTAGAAGATCCTTAACCCTGTTAAGAGTTTCTTTACAATGTATTTAGTATAGTGACCTTGTTAAGGGTCCAACCCTTTTAGGATTATTTTACAATAAACCTTGCTAGGGGTGGGGACACACTTTCCTAGAGCTCACTACTCAAGTGGTGAAGGCTACAACCTTCTGATCTTAGATACACACTATATCTGCTGGATGAACTGGCACTGTGACTCTGCTTGTTTGATCAGTTCCTTTGATGCGTTGATGCTTTGACCTCTTGAAAATATATAATATATCTTATCAACTCTTTTCACACTTATGCTATACTTCTCTTCACTCTATCTTCACTTCCATGCTAATTACAATGGGCGCATCTCATATTTATATGCACATACAAAACAAATAACTAGGTCGGCCTTTAATGGATTACATATAATGCTTCCAATTTAATTGGCTCAAGCATGTTTAAAAACAAACATAATTACATGTTGGAAACCTAATTACAATAGGCACATAGCATTTATGTCATAATAATATAACTGCAAACCAAAATACCAACAGTTGGCTACTTGCACTATTCTTCTCTAGCATTCATTGTATGTGCAAATTGAACTTTTTGTATCTTCCTCATACTAAATCTTCTGATCATGCACTCTTAGACTTAGCATGAATATAGTCTTACCAACTTAACTTCTAGGCACATACCATAATTTTTTCGTATGCATGTGCACTGATGCTTTGACCTTCAAGTACTCTATATACTGTCCAATCTTCAACACTTAGCTAATTTATGATCTTCTCATCAAGTGTGTTGACTACAAAACAATATATGACTTTATTTCCATAATAAAAACACTATATTAAGTCATATACACTAGTATAGTCAAATTTCCAACAATCTCCGCCTTTGTCATTGATGGAAACAAAGGAATATGGCATAGTTGCTACTTGATCTCTTATACAAAAACTTCTATCTTATATCTCCCTTATATATATCTATAACTCCATATTCTATACATACTCCCCCTTTGACATTAATGAAAAAGGTGTTACAAAAACTAAATCTATACAAGTACTTACACTGAAAGTACATCTAGGTATGCAATCTATAAATTGTGGATCTCTCGCTTCAAAAATGCAATCAATGAATTGATTGTTTGGAGATGGGTGCATAAGGCATATTGTAGTTTCTCCATCTTCTCCAAATCTGAACTATGACCTTGATCATATGTCACCATGGTGGCATTGATCTCCTTGATATCTAATTCAACACATCTAGGGAGGGCACAAGAGCATTTATAAGTTGTGTCTGCCTAGCCCTTATCTTTGATATCTCCTTTTCGACCTTCTCAATTTTGCAAATATGTCCCTAATATACATTGTTCCATATGTTTATATCAGTAGAGGGATCTTCTACTAACTTCCTCACCTTTTCAATCATATCCTCTACTTCTTGAATCTGCTTGAAATGATCAGCTATCAACTTATCTTGATCCATACAGTCAGCAATTATTTTTCTTCCTTTTGCTGCAAGCTCTTTCAAAGTTGCTTGTCCGACTTTGAGTGAACTAAGGTCAAGTGAGAAATTACTGACTAGATCATTTATCCTTTTTTGTATATACTTCTCCTCTATAACTAATGATGTTGATTCTTCCAATTTCAAGAAATTACTCTTGAATTTTGAAAGAATTTCACTTACATCATCAACAGAGTGTACCTTGGACACTTTCTTATCTACTAGTAACAAGTTGTTCAAGATGTTTACTGATTCTACAAAGAGGGGATTCCTCACTACCTATTTCTCTTTGGCCTTCTCCATAGCTAAGACACTGATCTTGATCAAGTCTTCTTCTCCCCATGAATCCAAACTAGTTGTGTGAGGTGTCAAGCTTGACAAAAATGCTATTGAGGGTGATGGAGTAATGGGAGTGCTATCCACCATTTCTTGTTTAACTCTTATTTCAATAAAAGGCTTGTCTATTGATTCACTTGTTTTTATCTCTTCTTTTCCTTTATTTTCTTCTACCTTTTCTTCTCCCTTTTTATCTATTATGTCCTCAATTAATACTTTCTCTTTTTGAAACTTAGGTGAGTAGCTTCTTGTGTACTCACAAAAGCTTCTTCAAACTTGTCTAGGTCTTTATCTGTCGCTTCCATGGATATCTCTACATTATCAATAATGATGGTGCTATCCTTTAGTGACTCTATCATGGGCGTAGACTTATCTACCTCTATTTGAGTTTAAACTATAGGTGCTGAGTCCTAGGGACCTATCATAGGTACATTAGTGGGCTCTCCCACCTTGAATTCCTTTGTGGGAACTTGATTTGTAGGCATAGTAGATGGTTACATGTGCCTGTTCATGAAGACCTTCTCAAATTATTTCTTTGTTTCCTTAGCCACCAATTCATAGTTTTTGTCCATTATATGTAAAGTCCTTGACTTGGTTCTAAGATGTGGCTTCACCAAATCTAACAATAACTTCTTCTCTTCTAGTGAGCATACTGGGAGCATTTCATCTAAGGTATTTTCCCTTATCCTTAGGTACTCTTCAATGGCCTATCTCTTTTGGAATTCTAGGATGTTCCACACATTATCTGGAATCATAGTTTTTTGTTCTAGGACTATCTTTTTGAACTTCATCATATGTTTCACAATCATTCCATGAATTTCTGACTTGTCAATTTCACTATAATTTTCATAGAACTTCCCTACTTGATCTATCCTACCTTCATCAATGATCCTTGTACTCAACACACTTAGACTAGGTTTGAAGCTTACTTTTGGGGATGCTTGATTATTCTTCATGTTTCTTATTGCTCATGAGGATGGATGACCAATACTAATCTCTTTCTTCCTCTTAGGCATTTCCCTATACTCAGGTGGAGTAGTAAGGTCAATTGTTGTTGTGGGTGTAGGAGGAGTAACATCACTTCTACCCTTCTGATCATCAGATTTCTCAATTTTCACCTTCTTCATCTTTGGGTCATCAGATTTTGTCTTTGTTGTAGCTACAGTCTCTAATTTGAAAGAAATTTTCTCTTGCCTTGCTTTGTCTAGGTCTTCTTTAGATACTCCATGAATTCTCAAGATCTCTGAAGTGACCTTGGTAACTTTTCTTTTTGTTGCTATGTTATTTAATACAACATCTAGTTCTCTTATTTTCTCTTCATAAGTCCCTCATCTAGATTCATTGGGGTCCTTAGGTGATGACAAAAGAACTTGAGCATAAGCCTCTATAATAGGCTCTTCCACTTCATATCCCAGTGGATGAATCCACTTTAATTTTGGTTCAATAGCCTCCATACATGTTGTATCAATCTCAACCATGAAACAAATACTATCTTTGTATTTCTCTACAATACTCTCTGGTATTCTATATCTCATCTACATCTTGGCTCTAAATGTCTTCATCTCTAGTGTCATGTAATCCTTCAATGTACTTTCAATACATGCCTTGAGAGATATCTAAGGCATTGTGGGAATAGATTTGTCTAGATACAAATCAGACACCTTTCCAAGAATATGTAAGTACATGTAGATTATTAAAGACCCAAACCTATCTTGGTCTTGTCATTCTTGATGGCCTTAATGTTGTCTATTAGCTATGTGCACAATATCTCACATAGATTAAACTCTCCATTCTCTCTTACCAACATTATTGCTACTAGAATGGTGGCCGCTGACAAACTGTTTACTCTGGTGGTGTGCTAGAATTTGTATCCCTATATCATGGACATCAATTTGATGTCTTTCTCCTCTATAGGCTCTATTGTCATTTCATGCCTATCACTTCTTGATTTACAGGTCTATTCTACAAGTTTTTTGGTGTCCTTGCATGCTGGAAGAATGATGCCTATTCTTGAGAGTCCTACCATCTCATGAATTAAATCTCTTTTTATTCTATTAGGTACTTCACCTATCCAAAATAGGTCATCATGGATCCTACTGAGTAGGATCTTGATCCATTTCAACTCATAGAACTCATATGATGTTGCATATTCCACTATAGGATGATTATCCAACTGTACATACTCATCCATGAAGGGTTTATCAGGTTTCATCATTATTTCCATGTGCACTCTTATTCTATCCAAACCTACTGGTTCATTTTTGTAGTATATGTATACCCTAATGTCTTCCACATGCATAACACCCATGGGAGTATGGGAGAATGCACCTTCAAGGTCATCTAACGTGGACTTAAAATGATTCTTCTTAAACACATATCTCTTCTCCACTACATCAAATATGATGGGAGTATCCATTACTTACTTGTATATCTCTTTCCAAATGATCTCAAAGACTTCTAAATTGGTGTGACGAACTAGGGTTTCCGCAACTGATCAAATACATTGTCAATTACTAGTGAATCAATTTGTAATCCTTCACAACCAAATGCAAGGGCTCTTCTACTCTCCAATCACTCTGGATTCAAATGCAATGAGGGAACTACAAACTTATGTGTACTTTAAAGTATAAATTTTTCCATTAATGCTTGCCGTGTAAACCAGGTTGTCACTGAAAAAATTTAAACTTTCATTCTACAAGCATTCTACTAGTGCACTCTTGCACATAGATTCTTCTAGTCTCCAAAAGGTTATGTCCAAAGGTGTATACTTTGAGAGTGAGTATACTAGCCATGCAGGGGTCTAGAGCTAAATTAGCTCCCTATGACCATGAGGGCCATATATCCAGATGTAGAGGGTGCATCCACTGTAGATGCATCCAATACATGCTCATTAGCCTTATCCTTCTTCACCTCTAACCAAATCATGCTTGTATTATGTAAAGCTTTCAAAAATTTAATTTCTCCTTTAGGTTCCAATACGGGTTCTTGAGGCCTTTTAGGGCTTTCCTGACCTTGCATCCTTGATCTACAAAACTTGGAGATGTGTCCAACCTTGTTACTATTACCCAATTTTCCTGTTCCATGTAGATTTGGCTAAATCTTTCCCAAGGTCTTCTTTTTATCCTACCAAGCACCCCTAAAAATTTCATGGCTTTAGGTTTTGTCTCCTAGCCTTTACAATTCTTTTTATCCCCTAGTCTGCAAGTTTAAATTTTTATAAAAAGTGACCGTTGTGCCAAAAAGCCCTAAAGCCCCTAGGACAGGTTCTAATTTGTCGTTACTTTATCGGCCACTTAAAAATCCCAATACACGTGCGCTTTTTATTTCCTTCAGTCACCAGTTCTCTTATGATTATCCTATCTATTCGGTGATTCAGTGAATGCCTTGTTCACATAATATCTCAATGTTGAATAGTTAAGTCTCAATGGTTAGTGGCTCAGTGAAAGGCTTATTATTTATTTTGGTTTCTTAATCACTAAATCTTTTGGTGGCCTCTCTTTGCGGGGGTCCCAATTCTGTAGGATCTAACGGTTGTCCTAACTTCACAAGGGATTTGTTAGAGGCTTGCAATCTTGTGAAAATCGTTAGATCTTCCAAGTATGCAATACTCCATTTGTTTAGTGGGTCCACTACCAAAATGTCCAACATGGAAACTTTTCATTGGTCAAGGGTGGTGATTTGTAAGACTTCTCAAAGTAGGCCCGATCGACTAGCTTCCTTTTGATCTGATGGCTGGCGCATGATCTCATGCGTTGTGTCAGAGCCATGAGATTATGTGCTGACCATTGATCTTGCTTTGTTGTTAGAGCCTTTGCAGGTGGGTCATTTCTTGCTGATGTGCTTGAATGTGATTGGTCCACAAAATGATGACCTAGATGAGTCAGTGGGTCCTGATCTTTTCAGGAGGTTAAAGCACAGCAAGATCTTGTGGTTGTCATTACACTGCTAAGATAATTCAGTGATATAATGACTACCATCTAATTTAAACCTTATAAAGAGTGGGTCTGATGCCAGGTTAGGGTGACATCTTGGTTTATGATTGGCTACAATATAAAGACTTGTTAGGTGGGTCCAGTGCTACGTATTGCTAATATGCTCACATGTGATTGGCTGTCGTGTGCTGACAAAGATTTCCAAGTGGACCCATGTGTCAGTGGGGTCCCAGTGCAAAGGTGATCTACAACTGGTGCATGATTTGAAGGAATATTCAAAGCCTATGAGATCATGCACTCACCGTTAGATTGGAATCTGGAAATTATAGTGGATCCGATGTCAGAGCTTGCCAAGGTGTTGCTAAATAAGTAGCTGGAATGAATAAAAGAATGACATGTGGTAGCTCTGGGCCCAAAATTTGAAAGGTATTCAATGATTTAGTGAATAAAGGTTTTCTTGTGTTCACTTAATGTAACCCAGGGTTAGTTAAAATTTTAGTGATTCAGTGAAATGCCTTGTTCACTGAATCACCTAACTGAACCAAGGTGAAGCTAAGGATTTTGTGACTTAGAAATGGGTCTTTAGTCACGTAGTCGCTAAATGACTTAAAGGAAGGAAACTTGAGGTGGGTCCAAACATGTTGACATGCTAAAATCTCATTGGTTGTAACTTGCAGAGATGGATTTGACTTTTCAAAGAAGGTTTGCAACTATTGTGAGTCAATCTGAGCTGTCCATTTACCAAGAAATAAAGAATATCAATGGCTGTATTTTAAAAATGACCTGGTAGCCATTATTTTCAAAATCTAAATGTCTCTACAGAGGGTTTATTGCCATCAATTGATCTAGTAGGTTGTGAAGCAGTGGAGTAGAAAAATAATTTATGTTCTTAGGAAATTTTCAGTTGAGGAAGATGATGACAAGGTCTAGGCGGCCATCTTGGGTTGTTTCTTGTTCCTTAAAAGTACCATTTTGATCATTCATGTTGAGACTTTGTGCAGGAAAGTTGATGGATCTAGGTGTTGGCAATTTGGCTAATGTGGATGCATAGATGTTGTCATTTTTGTTTGTACAGTTAACTAAAGCTTCTACAGAGCATGAGGATACCCCATCTTAGTGTGCATAAAATTTGGAGCAGTACAGATGAAGTTATTCGAAGTTTATCGAAGACAGTTTTGCAGACAGAATAGTTTTGGAGACAGTATTAGCGAAAGAGTTAAGGGATTATTTTGCTTGTCAAAATAATGACTTAACATTATGAAGGGATGACATCCTAGATGTTTACCCTTGGATAAAGATTTTGGAAGCCAACCATATGAAGTTATTAGCTCTAATAACTCATATATTAGGCATACTTGAAATGTAATGAGTATGATGTTTTTTGTGAAAAGAAAGAAAAGGATAACTTGAGAAAGTTGTATATTATGATAGCAGCAAAGGCTATTGATGTGAAGTTGTAAGCAGTATCATATTATAGTTAGAAACATTTTGTATTACCTATTTGGGTAGTGAGCTCAGCTAGTGATCAGGTTTTGTAATCTAACTCCTAACAGGGTTAAGGCTTCTAATAAGGCCTAAAGTCCTTTAACTAGGACAGATCTACTATACATTGTAAATAGACTCTTAATAGGGTCCAATATCGCTAATAGGATACTTTTGATTAGTGATCTTTGTGGGTACCATCCCAACCAGGGTTTTCCCTTGGCCAAGGTTTCCTTGAGAACATATCATGTGTTATGAGTTCTTTCTATTTACTGCTATGTCTGTTAATTAGCTTGATAATCTTTGTCTGCACTAAAGTAATCTATTATATCCATAAGTGGGCAAAAGTAAAAGCTTGTGAAATACTGATTCACCCCCCCCCCTCTCAAAATTTCCTATTTCTAACAACTGGTATCAGAGTGCAATTACTCAGAGAAGGAACATTCAAGGAAAGCTTAGCAGCTTGAGTAAGATCTCTATGGATATGGATCAACTTTAGAAGAATCTTGAAGAAGCTCTTGAATAGATTGATACGCTTACTGATGAAAGAAACTCCTTAAGAAGAAAGTACGAAGATGCAAAGAATGTTTTTGACAAATTAAAAGGTAAGATTGAAGATCTGAAATCTGAAAAGGAATTTGATATTCTTGTTGAAGATTGTGATGAATTAGAAAAAGAAAATAAGATCCTTAAGCATGAACTGAAGATAGTAAATCTGAAGCTTAGTATGAAAGATGGAAATTTGAGATCTGATAATGAAAAATTGAAAATTGAGAATGAAGATCTGAGATCAAGACTTGAAAAGGTAACATCTGAATCTAAAAAAGTAAAAGTGCAGTATGTAGAACTTGAGAAGTATAATAAAATTGTGAAAGGTGAATTGACTCAATCTAAACAACAAATTGAAAGGCTATATTCTAATGGTGATAGGACTAAAAAACAAATTTCTTTTGGAGAACCATTCTTTGATAAGACTGGATTTGGATTTAGTATGTTTAGAACAAATAATGAAAGTAAGAAGCCAGATCTGAAGACATCTGAAAGTATGGAGGAAATGAAGCTAGATGAGAACACATTGGAAGATCCACCTAAAGAAGAACCACCTAGAGAGAAAGAAGAATCAAAGCAAGAAGAATCAAAATAGGAAGAATCATCTAAAGGTATGCAAAGATAATTCAAAGGTAGATGTTTTGCTTGTAATACTATTGGGCACATGAAGAGAGATTGCACAGGCAAGCAATTTAAACCTCTTAATGGACATTGTTATAATTTTCATGGTTTTGGACATAGAGCTAACGAATGTAGAAGACCTAAAGTAATTTTGAATAATTATGATAATAGAATGATTGGGAATACTAACAATGCAGATAAGAGATCTATTGAAGAAATGAATAAAAGAAAAGTGGTAGTATGTTTTAGATGCAACAAAGTAGGACATATTGCTAGAAATTGCAGGTCACAGATTAACCAGCAAGGATAGAGATTTGGAAACAATGGAATCATTTGTCAGATATGCAACAAGTTTGGACACTCAACAAGATTTTACAGAATGAACAATGGAGGTTATCGTCATAACCCTAACCCTAGGAACAATGCAAGAAGGAATGAAAATGTAGGAAACAAAGAGAAAGGTTGTTGTAGCAATAAAGATGAAGTAAAATTTTATAAAGGCACAGATCAAGGAGGTATATTTAGCACTAAAAGTAGTCAGGAAGGTAATGTATCTGATGGTAAGGATGAATCTTTACCTGACCCTTCTTTAAGTACTTAAATTATGTAAGCTTCTATAGTTTAGGACTTAGGATTAGTGTAGATTAGGAATTTGAATGAGTTAAGTTTTGTACAGTTAGATATAGGTTTACTAAGTTGTACTAATGTTATGGTTAAGTGCACAAAAGAAAATATTGTGTTTTGCGAGGTCACAAATTTTTTTTATGGTTGCAGGTTTGTAGAATCAAATTTTTGAGGTTTTAGTAGAAAAATGAATGAATGCGATGTCAGGTCAAGTTAATGTGAAGTGTTATTAGGTCAAAATTGAAGTTATTATGATTTCAAAGTGATTGAAAAGAGATTTGAAAGAAGAAAAAGTGAGTTGAGGATGATTTGAAGAAGTTTGGAAGCAATTTGCAACGCCGATCATATCGAAACCCTAGATTTGCAAAGTTGAGGTATTTTTTGATCTTTAATCAGTTGATAAGATGAATATTTCTATGGTTCATAATGTTAAGGATAAGAATAGACCTAAGATTAAGAAAGAACCAGTAGAACTAGCTGAAATTGATGATAGACTAGCACTATCATCTGTACCAGATGGAGTATTACACATTGAGAATGTTAAAGGATATTTAGGTTGTAAGTTTGAAACCTTGGGAGATACAGATTTTAATGATGATTATAGGAAATTGTATAATCAAGACATATCAGTTAAACTAGCTTATGGGCACCTAGAGAACAATGAAATTATCAATTATTCCATGAAGTATGAATTTGATGATGAGGAATGTACCAAGATCATTTTAAGTACAATCCACAATGGGAAATTCTGGATGGAGGATAGAGTTATTGATATAACTACCGACCTAATTCATGATGTTACTAGATTATCAAAAGTTGGAGAGATTCCACTGAATGAAAAGAACATGAGAAAGATTGTCTTAGACAACACTGGATCTAGTTATAATGGTAGAGGAATTGTAATAAGTAAGATTAAGCAAGATGATGTTAGGTACCTTTGCAAGATCCTAACAACTAAATTTTGTGGTAGTTCAAGAGAAGATGACATGGCTGTAGGAATGGTTCATGTAGCTTATCTTATGTGTATTGAGAAGAAACTAGTAGACCTATGTGAAATTTTGAGAATTCAGTTGTTTGAGAACTTAGAAAAGATTAAGAAGGCTAAGTACACACAGTTTAGGTTTTCATCTTTGATAACCTATATGTTTTTTCACATTTTGAGAAGATTTCCTTACACAGTTGACTAGAGTGACAATGTGAACACAATGGAAAGAATAAACTCAGTCTACATGAAGCACCTAATTGATAAAGTTAATGACAGTGTGAAGCTTGTATTGAAGACTTTTCAGAATATTGTTATGAACAGATCAAGGATTCCTCAATCCTTAGTTGAAAAGCATAAAGATGACATTTGTTTTATGGTAGAAACTGATTTCACCTACATTGAAGCAGTTGAGCCTAGAATGGAATTCATAGACTCTCTTGGCTATGAATTATCTGAAGCAGAAATAGTAGGATATGTGAATAGACTCTTAAAGTGTGAGTTGGATGGTCATGCAAATAGGTTTGGAACCTATGAAGAGAATTTCAACTCTACAATAAGTTTGAAAGAAAAGAAGCAATCTAGTAGGAGAGTTGAATCAACTATAAAGAAAATGCTGAAAGAATCAGGTATGTCAAGTCATGAGTCTGACATAGCTAAGAAGACTGCAGAAGCCTTAAAGCAAAGTGAAAATCTTGTAGTTCCACCTGTG
The DNA here is from genome assembly GCA_027943335.1 of Chamaecyparis obtusa. Classification (NCBI taxonomy): domain Eukaryota; kingdom Viridiplantae; phylum Streptophyta; class Pinopsida; order Cupressales; family Cupressaceae; genus Chamaecyparis; species Chamaecyparis obtusa. The sequence continues at coordinate 115,555 of BSBK01008502.1, forward strand.
GCATCTAGTGCAGACCCTGTTGATCCTATTGTAGTAAAGGTAAAAGTTGAAGAACCTGAAAAAGTTGAAAGGGAAAAATCCTTTTCTCCTATTCCTAGCAAAAGAGTAAAAGAGAGTGCAACAGGACCCAGCAAGAGACAAAAAGTAATTGTACCACCTGTACCTAGAAATGTAGCAGAAATTAAAGATGATGATGAAGTTTCAGTCAAGAAGAAAACTTGGAAACCAAGAATTGAAAGAGTTAATGAAGATATATTGCAGCATGGAGACCTCACTAAGATAAAAAAAATACTATGATCTATATGGATCATTTGATAGATTAAATTTTGAAAATGCAATGATTACACATGATTTTGATAGATAAGAAATTTAGCACTATTCATGGTAAGATTCTAGAAGATCTGTATAACAGACTTGTGAATAGAAAACAAAGAGCACAAGAAGAGGACACAAAGATGAGAGAACATGTAATCAGACAGTTTTGTGAAGTTGAGTATGAAAATCATTTGAAGAGAATCTTGAAGCCTCTTGGAAATTTATTGAGAACTAAGAGAAGAAAAATTCTTATAATGGGAGGCAAAAAGGAGGAAGTACAGAAAGAGACTAAGCAAGCATTAATGCAAGTTCTTGTAGATATAGTTGTAGGAAAGCATGTTGAATCAGATCCTCAATAGAAGAAATCAAAGGAACATCATGCAGAGGAAGTTGGTATTGAAAAAGTCCCATCTTCTTCACATATCAATATTGGTAAAGAATCAATGGACATTGAAGGCACCAAAGTGACACTAGAGTTAGATGATGTAGTGTTTTGTGATCTAGGAAACATTGTTGACAATTTGGATTTAGGAGAGCAAGAGAAGGTTACAGAATCAGAAAAGGATACAGAGGCAGAGGAAGCACCAGCTGTATCAGAAATCAGTTCCAACAGAGTAGATAGTTAAAGGTAAACAAATTTTGACAGAGGTCACTACCTCTAGTGCACCTTCTATACCAATTGAAGACATTAGCACACTTGACAGTAAGAAGAGACAAATTGGTTCAATTTTTGAAGACCTTGGAAAAGAGGTTGAAGATGATGATCAACTTGAGTTCATCACATCTCTTAATAAAATTATTGGAAAGAATAAGAAGGTGAAGGAACTTGAAGGCAAAGTTAGAGTTTTGATAGAGAAACTTGAGAGTGTGATCAGCACTAAGGTATTTGACTCCGATCCACTTGAGAAAGCTAAAATGGTAATGAACTCTTTTGACTCTGAATTTTCTAACTTGAAGGATATTGCTAGAATAAAAGCTCAGGAAGCTTATGAAGTAGAAATGCAACAAAATATAAGTGCAAATATTCGAAATGATATTGTAATTTGGATGTGTGTATAAAGAATTTGAGGAAATATTTTGAGACTAGAAAGAGTTTGTATATACAATGCACAAAATCATAAATCCTAACAGTTGAAGAAGATAAGAAGATCAGAGAGAAGATAGATGCAATTATAGCTGAGACAAAAACCTTGACAAGCCCTAATGTAAAGATAAGTTCTATGGAGAAGAACATAAGGAAGTTAAATGATGAAATTAGAATGTTAGCAGAGGAGAAGAATAGAAAGATGATTAGGATTAACATCTTGAGAGAGCATGTCTCAATCAAGACCTCAATTGTTGAAGACCAAATTAAGGAGTGTCTTTCAACAAAGACATCTTTTCAGAAGTTTAGCTTTAATTCCCTGCAAGCTTGTCAGATAGCAGCATATGGATTGAGTACTTTACTCAATGTTTCTGAATCCATCAAGAAGATATGGGAGAAATATTTCAAATCATGGAAGTTAGAGTTTGGTGACTGTGTTGCAAGCCTACCGGCTTTGCAATAGCTGACAACAAGGTATCAAGTTTTTTTTGAAATTTTTGTACACCCTATCTTTGTCATTATTGTCAAAGGGGGAGAGATAGTAGAAAATTGATAATATGTTGAGGAAGGATACTCATAGGGGGAGCTATTCTATGGAGTATAATATTGTATATGTTTTGTATAACATTTGGCCACAATTTTGTGTAAGTGTTTTGAAGTTTTGTTTGCACACTTAGCCAATTTTCCCATATGTTGCCACCAATGACAAAGGGGTAGATTGTTGGAAATTTGGCTAATGTGGATGCATAGACATTGTCATTATGGCAACATATGATCTCTACTAAGAGCGTAGAATCTGGAATGCAAGTATGGCAAGTTGAATGAAGAAATTGTCTAAGTATGGATACAGTGATCCTGACAGAGTACCCGATGAAGATTTAGTTGGCGACGTCCACTGGAGAAATATTTTTGTTTGCATAGTTAACTAAAGCTTCTATAGAGTATGAGGATACCCCATCTTAGTGCACATAAAGTTTGGAGTAGTACGGATGAAGTTATTCAAAGTTTACCGAAGACAGTTTTGCAGACAGAACAGTTTTGGAGATAGTATTAGCGAAAGAGTTAAGGGATTATTTTTCTTGTCAAAATAATGACTTAAAATTATGAAGGGATGACATCCTAGATGTTTACCCTTGGATAAATATTTTGGAAGCTGACCATATGAAGTTATTAGCTCTAATAACTCATATATTAGGCATACTTGAAATGTAATGAGTATGATGTTTTTTGTGAAAAGAAAGAAAAGGATAACTTGAGAAAGTTGTATATTGTGATAGCAGCAAAGGCTATTGATGAAAAGTTGTAAGCAGTACCATATTATAGTCAGAAACATTTTGTATTACCTGTTTGGGCAATGAGCTCAACTGGTGATCAGGTTTTGTAATCTAACTCCTAACAGGGTTAAGGCTTCTAACAAGGCCTAAAGTCCTTTAACCAGGACAGATCTACTATACATTGTAAACAAACTCTTAACAGGGTCCAATATCCCTAACAAGATACTTTTGATTAGTGATCTTTGTGGGTACCATCCCCACTGGGGTTTTCCCTTGGCCAATGTTTCCTCGAGAACATATCATGTGTTATGAGTTCTTTCTATTTACTGCTATGTCTGTTAATTAGCTTGATAATCTTTGTATGCACTAAAGTAATCTATTATATCCATAAGTGGGCAAAAGTAAAAGCTTGTGAAATACTGATTCAAATTCGCCCCTCTCAGTATTTCCTATTTCTAACACCAAGTTGCTTGTCTGCAAGCAATATAGTATAGGATGGGCACACAAATATCTGATCGGTTCAGATATTTGCAGAGATACATTTATGACTAGATTTGATTGAGTTAGGGTTGGTTGTTATTCTAAAAAAATCTATGTAACCCTAGTTAGTTTTTGACTCCTACCTGTGTGCAAAAAAGGAGATATATATAATGTTTTTGGGAGATTTTAGAGCTCATAGTTTACATTTTGTAAAAAGAGTTTTTCTCTTGCTAGGAGTTCTCTGTGGCATTCTTTCTACCCTTTGACTTTTACATTTTGTGATCTTTCATTGAAATTTCAGATTCAATAGAGGCTATCCATGGTATTTGTTCTACCCTTTGGTCTTTTCCTTATCTCTATTTCTCTTATTGAGTATGATATAATAGTTTTATTAGAGAAATCTTGGAGTTCCAAGGCCCTTCTTTCTTTCAGCTTATATCTATACTACTGTGTATGATCTAATTTGAGTGAGTTTGTGGGTATAATTCAACCCCTTGTCATTCTATCTCATTCCTGTGCCCTTTTGCTGAAGAGAATGTTTGCTTGCAGGTCACAGTCTGTGTCTTTTGTCCAGGCCTGTCTATGAAATACTTATGCAAGTCTATTTAGGAAGATTGTGTTCTATTAGATCTAAGAGTTTTCATTCTGACTTGGTCAGTATATTATGTTCATTTCATTTCGGTGTATCACCTAGTTGGTAGTTTGCTTTCAGTCATTTCTCTTTCCAAGCATTCCTTCTATCGCTTTCCCTCAAAAGTTTACTTTTCATGTCTAGAAGAAAATTAAGGTGATTATCCAAGAGGAACCAGCCTAGAACCTAGAGGTCTCATCTAAGTTAGCATAGGTCCCACAACCTGGAGATTATTCCCATGTTATACTAAGTTATCAAGACCAAGAGAGCTTGAGACAAGGGTGCAAACTTAGTGTATAACAATTTTGGCATGCCCAGTGGGACCACAAAAGAAGTCTATTTGAAAAAGCTATGCTATCTCTGATATGCTTGTAGCATCCTACAGACCTAGAAGAGGTCATTTTACTGCATATCTAGTGACTCCAAAAAGTCTACTAGTTTCAAATGTCAAGTACTAGTATGTTTCAAATCTTTCAAATTCAAATTCTAGCTAATTGTATGAGTAAACATGTCAAGTTATTATGGACAGCTAGGTTACCCACCATCCTATTATGAGAGTAATGCTCAATGGACTAGTCATCAGCCTTATCAAAGCCACCTAAAGCCTCCTTTTATCCCAAGCTTCCATACTATACAAGGCCGTCATTATATCCAGCATGCCCCAAATGATTTTTCCCTTGTGCAAGATTATGAAAGGGCCCTTTGACAAGATGGACCATGGGTACAAAGGGCACAACAACAAATGCAAAGCCAACTCCCCTATCATGCTTACCACCCACCCACCCCTTCTTAGCCTAATTGGCAGCAGATTGATAGCCCAAACTCAATGAAAGAGCAAGACAAGACAAAGAACTTGTTGCTTGATTTAATTAAGCAAGTGTCTGAGATCAAAGAGTAGTAGGAAATGGAAACTCAAAGTTAGGAACAAGGGTTCATCCCCAACCAAATGATAGAGGCTCTTGTTGATGAGCAACAAATAAAAAAATTCCAAGAAGAGATCAAACACCAAGCTGACATTGAGACAGCAAGGTTGAGATCACAAATTGCTCAACAAGAGGCTCCTAGACCTAAAATCTCAAGTTGGAGGGCCCACTTGTCTCAGGAGCCCACACATGAAGAGCATACAAAACTCTCATTTCTAAGTTTTAGGAGCACCCTTCAAAAATCTGAGCCTATTTTGGAACAGTTGCAACCTTATTGTGGTTAGCAACAGCCTAGAGACTTTATTGAAGAAAAGCCAGCTACAAGAAACCAATATCAAGATGATAGGGATTTTAGTTTTCCAAGCTTCAAGATAGGTATGTCTTCTATGTCTCCCTTTGAGCCCTCTCAATTTCACATCCCAAGTTTTAAGGCAAAAATTTCTTTCCAAGAGCCTGTACTTGAGATGCAGCCTACCACTCTGCAAGAACAGCCTGCTCAAGAGAATTGTTTATCTCAAGAGACCCCTCTGGTCTCTCAAGATGATGAAGTGTTGTGGATACCCCAATGGACTCTGCCTCCTAGCTGTCAGATGCCAAGTCTTTTCAAGGATACTAGTCTAGTATCTGAGCAAGGACCTATGGTAAATGAGCTTTCATTTGAAGAGGAGGAAAGAAAATCTAAGGTATTAGTGCAGAGTGATGACTGTGGTGAAGTGGGCCAACAAGGTATGGAGATGGAGATTGATGCCCAGCCTAATCTCTTGGTTGATTTGTTGAATGAGCTTCCCCTCTTTGTTGATGATGAAGAAGAGACCATGCCATTACCTATGGCTGAAGGTCAATCAGAAAAAAAGGGTCACCATCAATAGGAGGTTGATACAGAGGGGGATGCTATGCTTTTATTTGATAAGCTGCCTTGTTTTGTGGAGTGGGATGATAAAGATACAATCATAGCCACCTCTATGAAGTTGCAGCAGCTAGAAGAGACTGATCTTGAAGATATGTTGATTCATGAGCTTGACCTCATCTTTGAGGAGGAGACTTCCCAATATGCAGAGGATAACCAAAGCCTTGGGGAGGATTGTTTGGAGCACATCATAGGAGGCTTGTGTGTGGAGCTTGATTATAAAGAGATGATCATTCCTAGAGATCTTCAACATATTGACAACTTTGATAAGCTCTTGGCTTGTTTAAAAGTAGAGGATGACGGTCCCCTATCCATAGCTAATGATTTGACATGGCTATCCATGATGGAGGGAAACCATGAAGATAAAGAAGAGGCCATCAATGAAGGTTCTACCTTCAGACTTTCAAGAGGCTGCCCCATCAGATACTTGGCATAGAAGGAGTTTATCGAGGCCCCTCCATATGCTCAATTAGAGGAAAGTAATCTTGATCCTATTTTTTGTAGAATTAGTTAATAATTACTTGACAATTTTTTGTGTGCCTCATATCTTTGTAGCTATCCTCATGGGTCTGATGCAAAATATCCTATTGAGGAAAGGTAGCTATTTTTCACAACCAGTGAATAACTATTTGACTAGGTTTCTGTAACTGGTAGTTTAGATTAGGTTAGTTTTTCCTTCTTTCTTTCCCTATTTTCTAGGTTAGTTTCTTGCTTTTCAAGAAGTGATTGTGCACAAGTTTGTCTCTCTAGTCCCAGTTTTGTCTCTCTCTCAAATTTTTGTGTTCTTGAAATGACCCCATGCCCAATGGATTGTGTTTAGGTCATTGATCAATGTCTAGCAAGCTAACATCTAGTAGAAATCACCAAAATGTTACCCAATTTTCCTGTTCCATGCAAGTTTGGCTAAATCTATCCTAGGGTCTTCTTTTTATCCTACCGAGCACCCCTGAAAATTTCATGGCTTTAGGTTTTGTCACCTAGCCTCTATAATTCTTTTTGTCCCTTGGTCTACAAGTTTAAATTTTTGAAAAAAGTGACCGTTGTGCCAAAAAGCACTAAAAACCCTAGGCTAGGTTCTAATTTTTTGTTACTTTATCTGCCACTTAAAAATCCCAATACACATGTGCACTTTTTATTTCCTTCAGTCACCAGTTCTCTTATTTCTCTGGCGATTATCCTATCTATTCAGTAATTCAGCGAATGCCTTGTTCGCATAATATCTCAATGTTCAGTAGTTAAGTCTCAACGATTAGTGCCTCAGTGAATGGCTTATTATTTCCTTTGGTTGCTTAATCACTAAATCTTTTGGTGGTCTCTCTTTGTGGGGGTCCCAGTTCTATAGGATCTGACAGTCATCATAAGTTCACAGGGGATCTATTAGAGGCTTGCGATCTTGTGACAACCATTAGATCTTCCAAGTATCCAGTGCTCCATTTGTTTAGTGGGTCCACTACCATGACATCCAACATGGAATCTTTTCATTGGTTGAGGGTGGTGATTTGTAAGACTTGTCAGAGCGGGCCCAGCTGACTAGCTTCCTTTTGATATGACAGCTGGTGCATGATCTCATGCATTGTGTCAGAGCCATGAGATTATGCATCGACCATCAATCTTAATTTGTTGTTAGAGCCTTTGTGGTTGGGGTCTTTCTTACTGATGTGCTTGAACATGATTGGTCCATAAAATGATGACCTGGATGAGTTAGTGGGTCCTGATCTTTTCGGGAGGTTAAATCACAACAAGATCTCATGGTTGTCGTTACACCAGTAGGATAAGATGCATGTTGTTTAAGTCAGTGGTATAATGACCACCATCCAATTTAAACCTTATAAAGAGTGGGTTCGATGCCAGGTCAGGGTGACATGTTGGTTTATGATTGGCCATGATATAAAGACTTGTCAGGTGGGTCTAGTGCTATGTATTGTTGATATGCTCAGATGTGATTGGTTGCCGTGTGATGACAAAGATTTCCAGGTGGACCCATGTGTCAATGGGGTCCAAGTGCAAAGGTGATCTATAGCTGGTGCATGATCGGAAGAAATATTTGAAGGCTATGAGATCATGTGCCCACCGTTAGATTGGAATCTAGAAATTACAGTGGGTCCGATGTCAGAGCTTGCTGAGGTGTTTCTGAATAAGCAGATAGAATGAATAAAAGAATGACATGTGGTAGGTCTAGGCCCAAAATTTGAAAGGTATTCAGGGATTTGGTGGATAAAGGTTTTCTTGTGTTCACTTAATGTAACCCAGGGTTAGTTAAAAGTTCAATGATTCAGTGAAATGCCTTGTTCACTTAATCACCTAACCAAACTAGGGTGAAGTTAAGGATTTCACAACTTAGAAATGGGTCTTCAGTCATGTAGTCATTGAATGACTTAAAGGAAGAAAACTCAAGGTGGGTCCAAACATGTTTATGTGCTAAAATCTCATTGGTCATAACTTGTTGATATGGATTTGACTTTCCAAAGAAGGTTTTCTACTGTTGTGAGTTAATCTAAGTTGTCCATTTGCTAGGAAATAAAGAATATCAATTGCTATGTTTTAAAAATGACCCTGTAGCCATTATTTTCAAATCTAAATGTCTCCACAGAGTGTTTTTGGCCAGTGATTGATCTAGTAGGCTGTGAAGCAGCGGAGTAGCTAAAGAATTTATGTTCTCAGGAAATTTGCAGTTGAGGAAGATGATGACAAGGTCTGGGCAGCCGTCTTGGGTCATTTCTTGTCCCTAAAAAGTACCATTCTAAGCATTCATGGTGAGACTTCGTGCAAGAAAGTTGATGGATCTAGGTTGCTTGTCTATAGGCAATATAGTACAGGATGGGCACACAAATATCTGATTGGTTGAGATATTTGTAGAGATACATTTATGACCAAATTTGATTGAGTTAGGGTTGGTTGTTATTCTGAAAAAGTCTATGTAACCCTAGTTAATTTTTTACTCCTACTTGCGTGCAAAAAAGAAGATGTATATAATGTTTTTGGGAGCTTTTAGAGCTCAGAGTTTACATTTTGTAAAAAGAGTTTTTCTCTTTCTAGGAGTTATCTATGGCATTCTTTCTACCCTCTGACTTTTACAATTTGTGATCTTTCATTGAAATTTTAGATTCAATAGAGGCTATTTGTTGTATTTTTTCTACCCTCTGGTCTTTTCCTTATCTATATTTCTCTTATTGAGTATGATATACTAGTTTTATTCAAGAAATCTTGAGTGAGTTTGTGGGTATAATTCAACCCCCTGTCATTTTGTTTCATTCCTATGCCCTTTTTCTGAAGAGAATGTTTGCTTGCAAGTCAGAGTCTATGTCTTTTGTCCAGGCCTCTTTGTGAAATACTTATGCAAGTCTATTTAGAAAGATTGTGTTCTATTAGATCTAAGAGTTTTCATGTTGATTTGGTCAGTATATTGTTTTCATTTCATTTCGGTGTATCACCTAGTAGGTATTTTGCTTTCAATCATTTCCCTTTCCAAGCATTCCTTCTATCCCTTTCCCTCAAAAGTTTACTTTTCATGTCTAGAAGGAAATTAAGGTGATTATCCAAGAGGAACCAGCCTAGAACCTAGAGGTCTCATCTCAGTTAGCATAGGTCCCACAACCTAGAGATGATTCCCATGTTATACTAAGTTATCAAGACCAAGAGAGCTTGAAACAAGGGTGCAAACTTAGTGTATAATAGTTACAAGAGTGACAAATGACTAGAGGCCTTATATTCCTCAATGCATTGACATGGGTCTCCATTTTACATTGTCTTGTTGAGTGACCATTATAGTTAGATATATGACATGTAATATTTTGAGAACTCCTCATATTTGGCTGATTTTGATTTCTCTGATTATGCCATGTCTTTTTCTTGTGACTTGTCTTACAATTCATAGCTCTATGAAAAAATTTATTGCATGAATAACAATAACCATTGAAAGGTCTTACCTCTATAAAGTTTCTTGCTATATGTCCATGCTTGTTACATGCATAAAAAGTTTGATTTACTAGCTTGCGCTCATTCTTGGATGGTTCAACATCATCTTTAGTCTTATTTCCAGTCTCCTTAGCATCTGTGGTGTCTTCTGGTGCTTTTATCCTTGCTTGCATGTTATTAATCTAATTTTGTGCTTCATTGTATCCAATGCCATTGGTATCTCCTTTAAGCTTCCGAGCATATAACTAATATTCTATCAAATCTTTTCTTATGTGTAATTTATCAATTTTATTCTTTTCTTCAATTAATTTAGACTATCTTTTCTTTGATGTTTCTTAGCTCCAAAATTTCCATATTTGCTTGCCTCAGTTCTTCATTTAGTTGAAAGTTCTCTTTGTTCTATTCATCATAAACTTCTTGATTGTTGGTTAATTTATCATCAAGCTCTTCAATCTAATCTTTCAGAGATGAGTTCTCTTCATTTAGATTTTTGATCATTGTCCCAAATTCACTGGTAGCATTATTTTAAATCTTTTCTGAGTCATTTGATGACTATTTGAGCATCACTAACTTTTTCTTTTAGTTCTTCAATTTCTTTTTCAGATCTATCTAGGTCTTCAAGAGCAGCTTCCAGATTTATTTTCAAATGTTTCATTTATGTCTTGTCCATGATCTCCTCAAGTGGTTAAACTTCTTTGCTAAGGACCAGAGCTCTGATACTAATTTTTAGGAATGGGAACATTGAGGGGTGGGGGGGCATGAATCGGTGTTCACTATATTTAATCTTTTCACTTTATTCTTTAAACTAAACTTGAATACTTAAACAATGAAATGAACATCAACATAAACATGAAACATGAAATCAACACATAAAACCAATATGGTTATGGGGAAAACCAAATAGGTAAAAACCCTAGTGGGAATTGACACCCACAAATATTTTGTACTAGTATTTTATGATCCTTGCTAGAAGATCCTTAACCCTATTAGGAGTTGCTTTACAATGTATTTAGTATAGTGACCTTGTTAAGGGTTAGGCCCTAATATGATTCTTTTACAATAAACCCTATTAGGGTTGGGGACACACTATCCTAGAACTCACTACTCAAGTGGTGAAGGCTACAACCTTCTGATCTTAGATACACACTATATCTGTTGGATGAACTGGCACTATGACACTGCTTGTCTAATCAATTCCTTTGATGTGTTGATGCTTTGACCTCTTGAAAATATTGAATATATCTTATCAACTCTTTGCACACTTATTATCTACTTGTCTTCACTCTATCTTCACTTCCATGCTAATTACAATGGGTACATGTCATATTTATATGCACATACAAAACAAATAACTAGGTCGACCCTTTAACTGATTACATACAACACTTCCAATTGAATTAGCTCAAGCGTGTTTATAAAAAAAATAATTACATATCAAAAACCTCATTACAATATGTGCATAGCCTTTACATCATAATAATATAACCGTAAACCAAAATACCAACAGTCGGTTGCTTGCACTGTTCTTCTCTGGCATTCATTGTCTGTGCAACTTGAGCTTTTTGTATCTTCCTCATACTGAATCTTTTGATCATGCACTCTTAGAATTAGCATGAATATGGTCTTACCAACTTAACTTCTAGGGTGCATACCATAATTCTATCATATGCATGTGCACTGACGCTCTGACCTTCAGGTACTCTATATACTATCTAGTCTTCAATACTTAGCAAATTTCTAATCTTCTCATCAAGTGCGCTGACTCCAAAACACTATATGACTTTGTTTCCATAATGACAACACTATATTAAGTCATATACACTAGTATAGTCAACTTTTCAACAAGGCTAAGTTAGAAAAATTTCTTAAAGTAGGGTTCATCAGAGAAATTGTATGTGTTGAATAGATCTCTAACATTATGTATGTAACTAAAATAGACAATTCCATCAGAGTATGCATGGACTTCTAAGATCTCAATAGAGCATGTCATAAGGATGATTTTTCTTTACCCAATATCAACATGATTATGGATATGACAGCCAGATATGAGATTTTTTCCTTAATGGATGGCTTTTCTAGATATAATCAAATCAATATATCCCCAAAAGACCAAGAGAAAACAACATTTACTTGTACTTGGGGAATATTTTGTTGGAACATCAGACCATTTGGTCTGAAGAACACCGGTGCAACCTACCAATGAGAAGTTGTGATTATATTCCATGATATGATCCACAATAACATGGAAGATTATGTAGATGATACCATGGTTAGAAAAAGAAAGAGGTCCAAAAATCTACATGTTCTAGGCTAGATCCTAGACAAAATGGAATAGTTCAGGTTAAGGTTGAATCCAAATAAATTCACATTTTTTGTAAGGAAATCTATTGGGATACATCATCTCAGAAAAAGGAATTAAGTTGGATATTAAAAAATTACAAGACATTATTGAAATGCCACCATCGAAGAATATCAATCAAATGAGAACCCTTCAAGGGAGAATTCAGTCCATGAAGAGATTCATCTCACAACTAGCAAAAAAAGAACAAAAATTTACAAAGAATCTTCACAAAGGAGTACCATACCAATGGGATGAAGCATGTTCCCAACACTTTAATCAAATCAAGGAATATTCGGAAAACCCACCAATCTTCATGTCTCCTAACTAGGGTAAGCCACTCATTCTATATATCTCAGCCACTGATACATCATAGGGGGCACTTCTTTCATAGAAGGATGAGAACAAGAAGGAATGATCCATTTACTATATTAAGAGGACTCTGGACTCTTATGAAATGAATTACCTAGTGATTGAGAAATTTTTTTTGGAAGTGGTCTTTGTATTGTAGAAGCTAAGACATTACATGTTGGCACATCTTGTACTATTAGTTCCAAAAATAGAGGCACTCAAGTATCTACTAAGTAAAGACACCTAGAATGGTAGGTTGGCTAAGTGGGTTATGATCCTAAGAAATTTTGACATTGAATATGTTTAATGGAAGGCTATTAAAGAATAGGCAATTTTACATCAATTGGCTAACGCTCCACTCTAAGAGAATCAACCTATCAATGTGGAGTTTACAGATGAATCTATAATGCACATCACATATAGGTCCTGTAAGATTTTCTTTGATATCTAGTTCACTCAATAGGGCTCAAGAATAGGTGTTCTATTCATTACTCCTCAAAATTACTCTATCCCTAAGGTGTAAAAGATATATTTTCCTTGTACAAATAACATTTTTGAATATGAGGCCTTAGTAAATGGGATGAATTTGGCTCTAGAATGGAATATCTCTAAGTTACATATCCATGGTGCTCTCTATTAGATAACTAAGAGGGGGGGTGAATCAGTTAATTCCAGTTATCCTATAGACCCAAATCTCCCAGATGTATATATTAAAAATTTCTAAACAAATAATCAACTTGGTAAGTTATCAACTATGTCTTTCTCTTCATTTACCGATTGATAGTAAATTAACTACTGTGTTCACTAATCAATCTAGTTATGAAATGTGTAAAGAAAAATAATAATTCAACATATCATTCACACATAACACATAGATTTTAATGTGGAAACCTTGTTAAGGGAGAAAGCACCTTTGACTGGTAACCCAAAATAATTCACTCTTCTCAAGTGAGCTCAGTTAGGAGCCAACCCTATTAAAGGTTACAAAACACACTGTAAGGTGTGACCTGGCTAGAGGGTTTATCAATAACAGTTCTCCCTTGACTAGCATTCACTATAGGTTCAACAAGAAAAAAATTAGCATTCATTGAATGTCATATTGAAATATAAAATACTATTAAGTCTCACTTGATTAAGATATTTATCTGTAATAATGGTTAAAATGATACATTAATGATCTGATTCAAATACAACTATGATTTGCATATTTTTAGATCTATTCTAAGCTCAAAATACCTCCTTTGATTAACAATCAATTCAATCCTTCATAGCCTCCAACTTCATTCCACTTAGTGTATGCTTCTCTGATGCTCGGTAATGTCTTTAGTTCAAATTGACTTTGTCTTCCACTAGTTTGATCAGTGGTGCATGAAGAATAGTCCTTTCATGTGAATTCTCCTGCAGTACCAAAAATCCCAGACTCAATAATGAATCACATGTCTCCTTATATAGACATCATAAACCATTTTCTTTTCATCTATTGATTTTGTCTCGTAATCTCCATCATTCATTTTTCCTCTTTAATCTTCCTTGGCATTTGTGTTCTTAACACATGTCATTCTCCTTCATTTGATCAATCTTGAATTTTGTCAGCCATTAGATCATCATAAAAAACATTATCTTCTACCTCGAAATCATAAGCAATCTATCCAACTCATCATTTTAGTCAGTTGTTATAAACTTTATTTATTCATTTCACTCTGTCAATACCAGAATGTGTCAGTGATTACTAGCTCATTTAATATTGTACTTGGTATACACTACACTAGCTCAGTGTAAACATAAGTCTTCTTTGGCTAACCACATAAACTTTTTCAGTTTTGATCTTCAACTCATAACAAAATCATGTAATACAATCAAGTCAATAACATGATTCCATAGACTCACCAATAGATTACCTAAGGTATACCATAGCCATATCTTTCATATCTATCTTATCTTCATGTAGATATCTCATTCCTTTACCATTTTCCTTCTTTAGATGTTTGTAACCATCATGATAAGTATATTCAAAACTAGTTGACATCAATGACATTACATTGACTAATTTAATTATCTTACACATAGTTTAGTAGCTCAATGACCATCAATCACTATCTTTCACTTGTCCATTATTTCCATCAAGATATTCAATTAGTTGTAGGTTATCAATCTCTCCCTTTGAAATTGATGGCAACACAATATGAAATATTCCATAGAATACCAAACATTTGTTCTACAAATATAAAAAAAAATTCTATATCTTGGTAAGCTCTCCCTAGCTTGTATATTTAATATTTTTAATCACTACACATCATTAACATTCCATGCAGACTCTCCCTGCAAATTTGATCTTGTTCATTTGTCATTGATTCCTCTCTCTTTTGGATAAATATGCTATTGATTCTCTCTCCTTCTTGTAATATTTCATTGATTCTTCTCTCCCTTTGACAAAAATTCTAAAAGAATAAACATCTCTTCAATAGCTAAAATTATTATCTCTAGTGTTTAGTTCAGATCAAGTACCTTTCATGTACCAATATGCAGTAGCAGTTTGTTCTCCATCTTCTAGTCTTTCAAAACCTTAGGAAACCTAAAGTGTGAGCAATATGCATCAGCATCATTTGATATTCTAATAAATTATAGGTTGATTCAACCTCTTGATCACCTTAGTAACCAACAGATAGGGGATGGACCCCTAGTCTAGTCCTCAAGTACTCAAATGTATCCTTAGGTAATGGCTTAATAAATATATCTACAAGTTGTTCTTTTGATTTAACAAACTCCAATTTCACTTTCTTGTCTTGTACTTTCTCCCTCAAGTAGTGATACTTTATAAATATATGCTTTGTCTTTGAATGCATCACTAGATTCTTAGAAATATTTATAGCATGTGTGTTATCACAATATATTATCACTAGGTCAGTGATCTCATCATTCATGTCTTGTAAGAGTTGTTTTATCCATGCAATGTTTGAAAAATTTTTAGCAACAACAACATATTCTGGTTTGGCAGTAGACTGAGAAATGCATCCTTATTTCTTTCTTATCCAAGTAACTAATCTTTCTCCCAAAAACAATGCTCCACTAGTAGTGCTCTTTCGGTCATCAATGTTTCTAGCCCAATCTTCATCAGTGTAAACTTGTAGTTCAAAATTTCCCTCTTTCTTGTACCATAAACCATAATTTTCAATGTTCGTCAAATATCTTAAGATCCTTTTAATAGTAGTCAAATGTGATTATTTAGGATTAGCATAAAATCATGCTATAATTCCAATTGCATTTGTAATGTCTAGTCTACTATGCACATCATACATCAATTTACTAATCATTGGTCTGTATAGTGTCTGATTTACCTCAGTTGACTGATCATCATTTGTTAAATTTCATCTTGTGACCATAGGTGTACCAACTGGTTTTGAATCTTCCATTCCAAAGGTCTTCAATACTTCTTTGATATACTTTGATTGTGTAATGAAAATACCTACACTTTGTTGTAGAATTTGCAAACCAAGAAAAAATTTAATCTCTCAAATTATTGACATTTCAAATTCTTTTCTCATTTCACTAGAAAATTCTTTGCATAGATTATCATGTCCTCCAAATATGATATCATCAACAAAAATTTCAGCAATAAGAATCTTGTCATTAGTTTCACCTTTCAAGTATAAGTTGTTGTTGTCACTTGTTCAAACAAATCCAATACTGATAAGATATGAATGCAGTCTTTCATACCATGCTCTTGATTCTTGTTTCAGTTGATATAGTACTTTTTGCAACTTACATACCATGTTCTTCAAATTTGGATCAATAAAACCTTTAGGTTGTTCAATATA
Source organism: Chamaecyparis obtusa (assembly GCA_027943335.1). Taxonomy (NCBI): domain Eukaryota; kingdom Viridiplantae; phylum Streptophyta; class Pinopsida; order Cupressales; family Cupressaceae; genus Chamaecyparis; species Chamaecyparis obtusa. The sequence continues at coordinate 131,588 of BSBK01008502.1, forward strand.
TACCTCTTCCTCAAGTATTCCATTAAAAAATGAAGATTTGACATCCATTTGATATACTTTAAATCCTTTGTAGGTAGCATATGCAAGCAATATTCTAACTCCTTCAAGTCTAGCAACTGGTGCAAAAGTCTCTCCCTAATCAATACCTTCTTGTTGTGCATATCCTTTCCATAAAAGTCTTGCCTTATTCCTAGTGACATCACCATTTTCATTCAATTTGTTTTTGAATATCCATTTGGTTTCAATTACATTCTTCTCATTTAGTCTCAGTACCAATGTCCATATTTTTTTTCAGTATCTGATATATCTCTTCTTTCATTATTTTAATCCATTCATCATTTTCAAGTGCATCTATAATATTTTTAGGTACAAATTCACAAACTAAGAATGTGTTTTTTCTCAACTTACTTCATGTCATCATGCCATCTTTCTTGTTTCTAATAATTTGATCATGTGGATGATGTCTTCTCACAAATTTTGCTAGTACTTTCTCTCTTCTTTCTCCTTTAGCCAGTATAGGATCAAGATCTTCCTCAGTAACTATTTCCTGATTCTCATTCTCTATAGGTTGATGCTCGATATCTTTATCCTATTTCTCAGTAATACTAGGTTGTTTCTTGGTAGAGTGTCAGGTTTCTCAATGTATGTAAAAATACCATAATCTTCTGGTTCCTTTTTGCTTTCTTCATCATTTTTCTCATCAAACTTATCAACCCTCACATTTTCACTTTCAATCATTTTTTTAGTGACCTTATTCAAATATTTATAAGCTTTTCTTTTAGTAGAATATCCCAAGAATATTCCTTCATCACCTTTTGAATAAAATTTCCCATTTATATCATCTTTCAGAATGTAACATCTACTTCAAAATATTTTGAAATAACTTACATTCGGTGTGTAACCATACCATAACTCATAGGGTGTCTTGTTTGAATCTTTCTTCAATTGTACTCAGTTCAATGTGTAAACAACAGTGCTCCTAGTGCAACTTCTCTCTAGTATGTTTGTACAACGTCTTTTTAAATCATCAATGTTCTAGCACAATCTACAATTGATCTATTCCTCCTTGCAGCAATTTCATTCTACTGTGGTGTCCTCGGTATAAAAACTTCTCTTTTCATTCCATGCTCATTACAAAATTTAGTGAACTCATCATAAATAAACTCACCACCTCTATCTGATCTCAAGCATTTTAACTCTTTTCCGCTTTCTTTTTCCACCTTAGCTTTATACCATTTAAACATCTTAAAGGCTTCAGTTTTTTCTTTTAGAAACATAATAATCATCATCATAGAATAGTCATCAACAAATAAGATAAAATATATGTCTCCATAATAACTCTGAGTTCTCATAGGACCACACAAGTCAGTATGAACCAATTCCAAACTATCTTTAGATGAATATTTTTTTCTCTTAAAACTAGATTATGACATTTTCCCATTTAACATTGTTTACACATGACATGGTTAGGTTTGGATAAGCTCCATAAGCCTCCAACTTTCCTTTTCCTACTTATTTTAATCATGTTGTCAGAATTCACATGACATAATCTTTTGTGCCATAACCACACATCTTCAGCTCTAGCCAATAAACTATAACTTTCAGCATTGTCAAAATAAAATAGATTACCTTTTGATTATTCACCAGTACGTACCAAATTTCTAGTCGCATCATATATCTTCACCTTTCTATTCTCAAATGATACTCGATGACCTAAGTTATTTAGTTATGCTACACTCAACAAGTTATAGTTAAGTACCTTCACCCAATATGGATTCTCACATCTAATCTTATTGTTCAATGTGATAGATCAGTTTCCTTTTACTAGACAAGGTGTATCATTTCCCATTTTAATATATCCACCATTATAATGTTCAAGATATTCAAATTTGTCCTCATCACTAGTCATATGATGTGTACAACCACTATCAATAATCCAAGTATCATTTTTGCACTAAATTTAGAAATAAGTGTTGTTTCAACATACCTTTCTTCTTCCTCTGAATCTTCTTTCAAAGCTACATATACCACCTCAATGTATTCATTAGTGTTGGTGTCAATGTTAGTGTCATTTTTATATTCAACAAGGTAACATGATTTCTTTCCTTTGTCTTTGTAGTCTCGGTTGCTTCTGTTATACTGTCAATTGCCTCTATGTTCTTAGTTGTCTCTTTTGTGAAAAAACATTTCAATGGATCCGTCATTGTCTTTTTCATCTCCTTTCCTATTAGGACATCTAGCTACAATGTGGCCAATTTATTTATATTTAAAACATGCCAAAGGTAGTTTCCCTTTGTATCTTCCTTTACCTTGTTGCAGTCTTCTAGCCATTAATGCTTCAAGTTAATAAAGTTCATCATCATCACTGTCACTGTCCCTCTTATTTTTTATCATGTGTTTACTGCTAGATTTACCAATTTTCAATGATGACATAAATACAGACTCAACATTAGGAACAATACTATTATCAATGTTGCTCAACTCAAAAGTAGTCAGTTTACCTATTACACTATCAAGTGTAACATGATTACCCAGGTCTAATCTCATTTCATGAATTGAAAGCACTCTTATAGCATAAGTAGGCAACAAGGTTCTAAGAATTTTACTTACAATAGTGTCTTCTTCAATCATACCTCGTGATCCTTAGATAGCATTGACAACATCCTTGATTCAGTTGTTGTATTGTGAAATGTTTTCTCCTTCTTTCATTTTCATGTCATCAAACTTTTCTCTAAGACTCTCAACTTTTTCCCTTGGCACATTTACATCTCCTCCATGAACTAGTGCAAGTTTTTCCCATGGTTTCTTAGCAGAAGTGCATGTCTTGACATCTTCAACTTGAGCATTTGATAAGGAAACAACAATCTCTATCATTGTGAAATTATCTTCATGTCCATATCTCATCTGATCAATAGTCAAAGGTCCAATTAGTAGGATGAATTCATTATCCAAGCAGTATATAATAGATTCACCAATTCTTGATATATGAAATCTCATTCTTCTTTGCCATGTTGAGAAGTTATCTTTGGTCAAGTTTGGCACCTCTCTCTTATACATCTTGTTAGCTTTAGCTTAAGTCATTCAAAATTTTCTTCCAAGAACTCTAGGCTCTGATACCAGTTGCTAGATGACTAAGAGGGGGGTTGAATTAGTTAATTGTAGTTATCATATAGTCCCAAATCCCCCAAATCTATATATTAAAACTTTCCAAACAAATAATCAACTTGATAAGTTATCAACTGTCTTTCTCTTCATTTATCGATTGACGGTAAATTAACTATTGTATTTACCAATCAATCTAGTTATGAAATGTGTAAAGAAAAATAATAATTCAACACATCATTCACACATAACACATATATTCTAATGTGGAAACCCTGTTATAGGAAAACCCACCTGGGACCAATAACCCAAAATAATTCACTCTTCTAAAGTAAGCTCGATTAGGAGCCAACTCTCTTAAAGGTTATAAAAAAAACTGTAAGGTCTGACCTAGTTAGAGGGTTTATCACTAATAGTTCTCCCTTGACCAACATTCACTATGGGGCCAACAACAAAATAATTAACATTCATTGAATGTCATATTGAAATATAAAAGATTGTTAAGTCTCACTTGGTTAAGAGATTTATCTATAACAATGGTTAAACTGATATAGTAATGATCTGATTCAAATACAACTATGATTTGTATATATTTAGATCTATGCTAAGCTCAAAATACCTCCTCTAATCAATAATCAATTCAATCCCTCATATCCTCCAATTTCATTCCACTTGATGTATGCTTCTCTAATGCTCAGTAATGTTTGCAGTTCAACTCGGCTGTCTTTTCAACTAGTTTGATTAGTGGTGCATGAAGAATAGTCCTTTCATACAAATTCTCCTATAGTATCAAAAATCCTAGACCAAATAATAAATCCCATGTCTCCTTATATAGACATCATAAATAGTTTTCTTTTTATCTATTGATTTTGGCTCTTAATCTCCATCATTCATTTTTATGCTTTAAGTTTCCTCAATAGTTGTGTTCTTAACACGTTTCATTCTCCTTCATTTGATCAATCTTGAATTTTTTCATCCATTAGATCATCATAGCAAACATTATCTTCTACCTCAAAATCATAAGCAATTTGTCCAGATCATCATTTCAGTCAGTTGTTATAAACTTTATTTATTCTGTTCACTTAGCTAATACCAAAATGTGTCAGTGATTACCAGCTCGATTAATACTATACTTGGTATACACTACACTATCTTGGTGTATATAGAAATCTTCTTTTACCAACCACATAAAATTGTTAAGTTATAATCTTCAATTCATGACAAAATCATGTACTACAATCAAGTCAACAACATGATGCCATAGACTTATCAATATATTACCCTGTTGGTGCCCAAAAATGATGGTTTGGATTTCCTATGGATTCGCCAATCCAATGCTAGAAAACCCAATCATTTTTTCAAACTAACAAGTTCAACCAAATAGAGGTTTGAACCTTTTCAATTCTAGCTCTGCAAATCCAAGGCTGGTAGGCGTATACCTTAACCAAATCTGTTGATTCAAAAGCTTTTTATAGAAGATAACTAAATATAAACTTTTGGATTATCTCAAGGTGGAGAATAAACTTGAGAGGAATCAAATTGTAAGTATCTCAATCAATAGTATATTGAATGCTGTAAAAAATGAAATGCTTTGATTAATAGTAAATGTTTGACAAAAGGTATATAAAATAAAATAGATCAAAGGAATAAAATATTACAAACTTTGAACCATAAACTCAATGACTATATTCCAATTATTGATAAGATTAGTGCCTTGCTCCTACTTGGGCAATGGATTCAATTCTATATTAATCATACATATACCTCAGAGATAGTTTTAATAACTTGTATATAAAAAGACCATAATTTCAAGCGCTTCTACATGAATTATAATTGAAACTAGATTATACAATTAGTTCTACTAAATTTAATTATGTCTTTGAGATAATTCTAGTGAAGATATCAGTCTCTTTGATCAAGCAGATGATTATTTTCATGTAACACTTCAAATTTCTTGAATACGATGTCACCATTCCAATGGACAATATTCATTTCTTTATTAACATGCTCAAACTTTTGTTCAACCTTCAAAAATTCATCAAGTGCATTGTAGTCCTTGCTAAATAGAATATTCTCATGCATTTGATCAGCCCTACAAGTAACTAAATCTCTTTTTCTTGGATGCATTTATTTACACAATCTACCCTATACTCAAGATGTTGGTTCTCTTCACAAAAAGGATTTGAAGATAACTTAGATTCATGAACTTCCTTTTTATCAAGAATCTGGTTAGATAGGACACTTGAATAATTTTTAGAGTTAATCTTATATAATTTCACCTTATCTTTGCATATTTGATGTATTTCTTGATCACTGGATGAATTAAAAAATGTATCACCTTCTACATTCATATTATGAATTTCATCAACTTCAAAAATATCATTAGGCCTATTATCTTCATCATGATGTTGATGGGCTTGATTACATAGAAAATATTCCTCCAATAATGGATTTAAGAACATAGAAAACTTGAGTGTATCTTCTTATGCTTTCTCTTCAAACAGTGGATTTAGGAACATAGAGAAATTAGACATACCTTAATGAGTACTTTCATCTGGATCCATAGGTGGTCTTGTTAGAAATAGGGAATACTGAGAGGGGGGGGTGAATCATTATTCTAAAAATTTTATCTTTTGCCCAAATATGGATATAACAGATTTTATTCACACATGCATAACATAAGAAACTAAATAACATGCATAACAATAACATCAAAGAACTCATAACACATTATTTGTTCTTGAGGAAACCCTGGCCAACGGAAAACCCTGGTGGGGATGGTACCCACAAAGATCCACTAATCAAAAGTATCATGTTAAGGATATTGAACCTGTTAGGACTCTATTAAAAGCATATAGTGTATCAGTCCTGATTAAGGGACTATAGGCCTTGTTAGAAGCCTCAACCCTGTTAGGAGTTGTCAATACAAAATCTGATTATCGGATGAGCCCACTACCCAAACAAGTAATATACAATGTATACTGATAACAAAAGTGGATTAAGGTACATAACCTTATGCTACTTGCATCTGTATCTTTGTGCTGCTCTTACATTCGCATCATATCATACACAATACTACACATCTTCTCTTCTTACAATTACAATTACATATATACAAGTTATTAAAGATAATAACTTTACATGGTTGGCTTCCATATATCATTATCTAAGAGTTAACATCTAGGATGTCATCCCTTTATATAGTTAAGATATTATTTTGATAAACAAAATAATCCCTTAACTCTTTACCAATTCTGCCTTCATATTTTGTCCCGTCGGCTTCACACTGTCTTTGGTAAAACTATCATAACTAATTCCGTACATGTACTGACTTGCACTCTAAAATGGGTCATCATTAGCCATCATAGAGTCTATGTTCAAGTGCGCAAGCACTGAACTTAGTCCAGTCAATGTTGCAAACAAAAATTGTGTCCTGGTACACTCTAAAAACACTGTCTCATACTTAGACAAATTTGTGATGTGGTCTGCTATACTTGCTCTCTAACTTGTGTGATCTTCATGAGGATCATATGTTGCCCTAATGAAAACATCTATGTACTCACTTCAGCCAAATTGCCAATAATCTCCCCCTTTGTCATTGGTGGCAACATATGAGAAAATTGGCTTAGTGTACAATAAAAAAATTTCAAAATTGTCTCAAAATTGGCCATAGTATAAGATATATACTATCCTTATATCTCCTCAAAAATAATTTTTATAAACTACAATACTCCCCCTAAGAGTATACATAATACTATCAATCTTCTGCTCTATATAATTCTCAATTTTCTATATATCTCTCCCCCTTTGACAACAATGACAAAATAAAGTAGGGAGGCTAACAAAATTGTAACACAAAAGATTATACCTTAAATGTCTTATTGCAAAGTTGGTAGGCTTGCAACACAATCTGCAAAATCAACTTTTATAGCTTCTAACTCCTTTTCCCATGACTTCTTGATGGAATTTTCCACATTAAGTAGTGTGCTCAGTCCATAAGCTACATTTTGACATGCTTGGAGGGTCTCAAAGTTAAATTTATGAAATGATATCCTAGCTATAAGACATTCTTCCAGCTGCTCTTCAATAACACTTATCTTCATGGAAGTATGTTCTCTCAAAAGAGTGAGTCTCCTTATTTTTTTGTTCCTCTCATCTTGCAAAATTCTTATTTCATCATACAGCTTCTGAACTTTCTTCTCAACATGACTAATCTTCACATTAGGATTAAAAAGAAGGTTTGATTCATTCTGAATCTCTGCTTCCTTCAGCTTGATCTGCTTGTCTTCTTCTACTACCAAAATCTCTGGTGTTGTACACTGTATGTACAAAGACTTTCCTATTCCCAAATGTCTCCTCAAATCCTTGATACAGATATCAAGACTATTGACATCATTTCTGATATTTTGACTGATATTCAAAAGCATTCCAGCCTCATAGTCTGCTTGTGCCTTTACCTTTGCAATCTCAGATAGATTTGTAAACTCATCATCAAAGGTTCCCATTAGTTTCTTTTCTTTCTCTAGAGGGTCTGCATTTGCAATCTATGTGGTTACAACTCCTTGTAACTTTTTAGTTAAGTCCTTCAGACAACCTTCAAGATTCTTTACCTTCTTATTTTTACCAATAATTTTATTCAGGGAAGTGATCAATTATAACTGGTCATCATCATCAAATTCCTTTCCTAAATCTTCAAATAAAGATCCAACTTCTTTCTTCTTTTCAGTCTTAGGAGTAAGATTGATGTCTTCTTTTTTAGGAATGGGTACTTCATCCTTAGTTTCTTTAGGTTCTTCAGTCATAGATTGGGTTTGTTCTTCTTGTTCAGTTCTATCTGGTTCATCAAGAGCTGAATTGTCAACAATTTTTTCTAAGTTTTGAAATAAATTTTCTTCAGTGTCCAAAGTAATATTTGTACCTTCAACATTCATAGATTCTTCTTGAATATTTATAGTAGGTGGAGAAGGAATATCCTCCTATTTTGCTTCTTTCTCTTGCTCTGCTGCAACTGAAGTCTCTCCAACAATTTTTTCCATAACTTTAATTATTGCTTCTTCTATTTCTATTCTCACTTGCTCATACTATCCTACCATGATCTGAATTGTTCTCCTCTTAGTCCTCAAAAGAGTGCCAAGGGGCTTCAAAATATGTTCAAGATGCTCATCATCTTTCACAACACATAGTTTCTTCACCATATTTTCTCTTATAGTTTTATCTTCTTCTTGTGCTCTCATTTTCCTGTTAACAAGCTTCTTGAATAGGTTATTAGGAATCTTGCCCTGAATAGTATCAAACTTCTTGCTGGCCAGAATCATGTACTTAACAACAAAATTTTCAAGATTCAATCTCTTAGAATAGTCATAAAGATCATAGTACTTATTCATCTTAGTAAAGTCTCCATCTTGTATGATTTCTTCATTCACTCTCTAAACTCTGGGTTTCCATTCTTTCTTCTTCATAGTAGTGTCATCATCTTTAATTACTACAATTTTCCTAGGGACTAGTGGCATCAAAACTTTCTACCTCTTACCAGGTCTTGTAGCACTTTCCTTCACTCTCTTGCTAGGTGTGGAAGAAGAGGATCTATTGGATTTCCTTGTTTCTTGTTCTTCCTCTGGTTCCTCAACTTTCAACTTTACTTGTGTAGGTTTATGCTCAACTACACTTGATGATAAGGGAGGTACAAACAAGATTTCTTTATGCTCAATACCTCTGATTGCTACTGATGTCTTCTTTGCAATATCAAACTCATGCTCTATCATGCCAAAATTCTTTAATATTTTCTTTATAGTGTTGTCCATTCTCTTCTTAGACGTCTTTTCTTCCATTATAGCTGTTAGGCCAATTTTCTATCAATAGCAAAATCTTCCTAATTGGCCTATTTTCCTTGCAAATGTTCTTCATTGCCTCCTACCCTATGTTCTTCATGTTGTCACCCTACCCTAGTCCAAACTACATCTCTAAATTTGCAAAATCCTGAAAGTTATTCAAGTTTAAGGTCTGTGGGAAAATTCTTTAAAATCTGCCTAAGTGTCAAAAACCCACAATGTTTTCAAAAGGTGCATGATGTTTTCAGTCTGTGTGTTTTTGAGCTGCATTGTTTTCAACCTTGTGCTTCCTGCTTTATGCACTTGTCTATTGACATGTCAAAAACTTTGTGTGTTTTCAGCCCTCTTCCATCGAAAATATTGTGTGTTTTCGACCTAACATTGTTTCCTATTTGTTGTGTTTCTTTAAGTGTGCAAGTGCGATGGGTGGTGGGGCCTAGTCCTTCAATGTTTCTTGTTGTGCTTTCTCCAAGTCTCCAAGTAGTTACTTTTTCTATCTAGTGACCTGGTGACTAGCAGTTATCGGTTGATCTCCCATTTCTGGCAGTTAAGCGGCTAACATCTAGTGACTCAGTGACTGTAGTCTTGTGATCTTTGAATGGTTGGTGGTTATCTACTAACCTCCAGCAACTCAGTTGGTGGTTAGTTGCATAGTCACTCAATGCTTGGTGGTTGGTTTAGGGGGTCCTAGTTCTTTTCATTGCCCAGAGTTAGAGATCAAAGATCTATGGTCAGTGTGCGATCACATGGAATATTCTTTCCCCATGCGATCATGCACCCATCGTCTGATCCTCTGAATGGTGAGGCTTCTTTGGTGTGGTCCTAGAGGTGATGATGTGGCACATTCTAATTAGCTATCACATGGCTACATGTCAGACTTCTCTGACATGCGATCATGCGACCACCTGCCACATGTCCATGGCAGTGTGGTGATAGTTGTGGCAGTGGTTTTGATGATCTGAGCCAGAATCTTCCTGTTGGTCTATGTGGTGATGACTTGGCTTGTCAGAGGTGCCCATGTTGAAAAGCTTTAATCTAACAGTTGGTGTATGATTTCAAGGAATATTCCAAGTCTTTGCGATCATGCACCATCCATTAGATTTTATTCCATTTGTTGGGTGGGGTGATGTGTTTGGTTTTCATTGGCCGGCAGGCGCTGAGGTGGCATCACAGTTGTGGAGTTATTAAGTGGGGCCATTGTCAGTGTGGTCTATGGTGAGGATGGATCCTACAGCTAGCATAAGTTCTCATGGGATTTTTTAGAGCCATGAGATCTTACACTAGCCATTCATTTTCAAAGGCTTTTTGAGTGTGGATCCGGTGTTGGTGACGGGGCGGTATTCTATGAATGGTGTTGTGATAGGTGGCATCGTGCATCACGGTTGTGGAGTTAATGGTGGAGTGAATAAAGATTTGGTGGTGCTGATATATTTTTGGCTTGTCACTCATTCGCATGATGATTTGGTGGTTCCCCAATTCATTTGGAGACTTGGAAAGTAGCGGTTGCAGGGTCGCTAAGTTCTTTAAGTGGAGGCAGGATGTTTTCTACGAACTGGCGAAATGCTTTTGTCGCTAGTTCACCTGATGAATTAAAGCGGGCTATTTTAACATGTGTAGTCATGTGTCGTGGAGTCTAATCAAAGTTAAGATTTTCATTCCGCAACTAAGAAACACTTTGTCACCAGTTCTCTGAATGAAACCCGAGGTGCCTAGATGAGTTAGAGTTGCGAAGCCCGTGAAGGGAGATAGATCTAATGACAGGGATATAAAGTTGATCTCTATGCAAATGAGGACCGCCAATGTGCTGGGTGCCAAGGATGTATCCATTTGTTTTCAAATTCAAATTTTTTGAGGATTTCCAGCGACCAGAAAGGACTATTTTTCAATGCAGAAGTGACCCTGTTCGGTGAGAAATGACTGGTTTTCTATTTGCCGTGTGGTCCAGGGTCTATGCGGTTAATTACAAAGGAGGTTTTTTACCTGGCGAGGGACTTTCTTGGCTCAAGGAGTGTTTTTAGTAATTTTTGTGACCATTTCCAGTAGGTTGGGTGATTGAAGCCCTAACCCTAGTCATCCATAGCTTGTTGCAGATTTTCAAGATGACTAGGGGGTATAAGTTAGAGAATTTTTTTATTTGGTAGGGGTTCTAAAATCTTATTGCTTTTGGTCCCTAGTTTTTGACTATAATAGACTGATAGAGGTCTGATTTGGTGTCTTTTTCTCAGCTTTGTGTCATGTTAATTGTATGCTGATTCTAGATTTGTTAATGAAAACATTCTTGGATCCCAATCTTGTATCTTGTGTATGTCTTCTTTCTTATCTCTAAGCTCATATATGTTAATATCACAAAGTGTGTTAATGTATGGTAAACAAAGAGTATTTTGAATTCATCTCTTAGTTTCTAACAAAGTTAGAATTAAAGCCTTTTAGGTGAATTCAGTGAGTTTACAGCCAGGTGTAGAATTTGATGTCCTTGTGCTTGAGGGAAAGGGGTAATAGGCAAAGCACTTACTCTGGTTTCCATTGTGTTTGATTTGAGATGTTCAGTTGAAGTATACAGCTGGGTGACTCTTAGCCCTGGGATAAGGCACTAGTCTTTTCTCTTGAAGTTTCATGGTTAACAACCGCAAACATAAACATTCATTTGATAAACCTTTTAGACTTGTGTGAGTATAGTATACATCATTTTGAGACTCCTTTGAAGAAGTGAGTCAAGGGTACACCCACTTGAGCATTGAAGCTCAAAGTGAAGAAGGATCTTTTGATCTTTGTCAATTGGTCCCCTTCCTTGTGGACTTTGGAGTGGTGATAGAGTCAGGATTTTATATTATCCATCAAAGTGTAAATCTGCAAGTTGAAGATCAAAGGGAATAATCCACAACCAAAAAAATGGTGACTCTGCTGGGGACAACTATAAAGATATGCATTTTTTAAGAGTCAGTGATTCTACTGGGGAGAATCTAGAGAGAAAGGTTAAAGTGTGTTCTTGTTTTCTTGTGTGTTTCAAGGATTTCCCATCTAGGTGGGTGGCAACTCAAAGCTTTGAACCAGTGCAACATATTGAAGAAGCATGGATAAGAGGAGAAATACTAGGTCATATGTTAGAAAAAATCCAGAGATCACTCTGGAGCAATTGCCTAGATAGGGAAACAAGTGCTGGATTAGAAGGAATGGTGAGTCTACCAGTGCTCCCATGAGAGAACAGAGAAATGCAAGAGCTAGAAGACCACATGTATCCTCAAGTGAGGATGGTTCATAGAACAGAGTTTCTAGATCAAAAGGTGGTCACTCTAAAGAAAGATTTTATGATACCCCTGAGGCTGCATTTCAGGATAAAGGTCCTTTTCCTATAGGTCATGATGAAGAAAATAGAAATATGGGTTTAGAGGTTGACTTGGATCTTGATAAAGATCAGTTCAGAAGAGAACCCATGAGACATAGGTAGTTTCATTTCCCATATCAAGATCTGCCTAATATGGATGTGTCATCTGGTTATGATGACATTATGGTTGATCCTGATGATTTGAGTGCACTGAGGTTGCAGTTGGCAGAGCAGGATACCATACATAAAAGGTTACGAGAAGAGAGAGAGGCTGAGAAGGTAAATGCTTTGATAGAGAGGCAATCTCTTATTAGAAAAATAAATGAAATGGAGAGAAACAAAATGCTTGCTTCTGCTCCTAAAACATTGCAACATGATGTTTTTGGTGATCTTGATGCCTTGAGGAGTGAGCAAGAATGCTTACTGCAGGATCATGAATTTGAAAATGAGGTCCTTGTGGTTAGACAAGTGCAAAGCTATGTCCCTTTGCCTAAGGATAAAGATAGGCATAGGATTACCAGACTTGCTGTTATAATAAATGAGAAAGGAAAGTAGAAGATCGTGGGTGACCAAGCAAGCAAACCAGTGACAATACCAGGGATCCCACCACCTAATTCAAATAAGGACATTAAAATGGAGAGAAGGAGAAAAGAAGATGAGGACCTTTCAAGAGAACTAGAGAGAGTTGAGGTTGATGCCACCATTGTAGAAAAGAAAAGGAAGATGCAATTTTTGTGGGCTTCTTCAGCTAATGCTCTTGGCCCATCTGCTATTGAACTAGGTATGCCATCTATGAGTACTGTTATTCCACTTAGTAATGCTACTAGTTCTATTCCTTCTTCATCTGCTAGGATATGTGTAGATCCTAGGTAGTAGTCAGATGCACAAATAAATATAGATGCTAATGTTGATCCTAGGGTTAACACTAGTTCAAGCTTTCAAAGAAGACCTATGCAATTAGAAGGCTATAGGCAAATAAGTTTTGATGGAATTCCTGGCTATCCAAATGCTTTTCCAAATGATATTAGAGATAAGGTACCTAAGTTTGCTGGTAATAATGCTATTAGTTGTGAAGAGCATCTTAGGTTATTTGTTGATATGCTTAATGATTATGAGGTAGAGCATGAGGATGTTGTCATGAAATTGTTTGTTCAATCTCTAATGGAGGGTGCTAGAGATTGGTTTAAGAGGCTCCCTAATAGATGTATTGATACTTGGGATTCTTTTGAGAAATGTTTCAAGGAGTAGTATGGTGATAGGCCTAATGCTAGATTCATGTTGAATGAATTCAATACCATAAGGAAAAATTAGAATAAATCTATAGCTAAGTTCAACATGAGATTTCAGAAAGGTATGCATAAGTTGTTCCAAGTCATGCGGTTGGAAGACAATGTCTGTCTCACTACATACTTCAATGCATTTGATGGGAAGATGGGATATTTATTGAGGGATAAAGAACCAAGAACTCTTAGGGATGCTTTTAGGATTGCTGTCAGTATTGAGAACAACATGAAAATATCAAGAAAGTTGGGTGGAAAGAGAGATGACCCAAAGTTGTTTGGGGACAAGAAATACAAAAAAGAAAATGATAAGAGTGTTGGATCTAGGAGACAAGAAGAAGATAAGTTGGATAAGGTGCTTAATGCATTGAAAGATATGAAGGCACCTGCAAATAGGAACATGAGTACTCCTACCAATGAGAGGCCTAGGTTCAACAACAATTTTAGTAAGTAGAATAGACTATAGAACTACCCTTACAACACCTAATGGAAGGATGGCAAGCCTATTGTCCCTGCCGCAAGAGGAAACAATGACAGAGGTGTCCTTGACCCTCTACATAAAGCTTCAATAAATGTCATGGAGAATGTACCATGGTGTGTTACATACCAATCCCCTCATTCTGTAGAGCATTGTGTGGTTGCACAATCTATGGCTACAAATCAAGATTGTGGCGATGAGTAGATAGAACAAGAAGAAGAACAAGATGCTATTGGTTGCAACATGGCTTCTTTATGTCTAGGATATGAAGATGATTCTGATTTTGATGAAGAGGTAGATGTGAATGTGAAGAGACATAATTAGGCCCTTTTTCATCAAGAGGTTTTTCCTGATGGTGAATGTGTTGATCAGAAAACATGTAACATGAACTCTTCTCTTAAGCCAGTAAATTTGAGAAGGCCTTCTAGAGAAGAGATGGAGAGGATTACTGCAAAAATGATTGCCCAAGTGCAAACTAGAGGCATGGTGGCAAGGAATACAAATGAGAAAGCTATAGGAATCTTTATAAAGAGTACCAACTCTAGAGAACATAATGAGAACAAATCAAAGGTTGATCACATGGTGAAATTAAAGAATGTAAAAGTTAAACATTGTGAGCCTAAGGGAGTTGGAATTGAAAAGATCTCTTGTGAGATTGAGAAGCCAGCTAACACAATGGCTAAGGTTGAAAAAATGAAGGTGGTCAATACACCTAATATGTCAGACAAGCAAAAGGATGTTAAGGCAGTGCAGATTGAGATTCTTGCTTCTACCCCTGTTGACATGTTATCTGTATTGTCACAAATTATAGTTAAGGTTCCATTGTCAGAATTGTTGAGGATCCCTAAACATAAAGATAAAGCTATTGCATGGGTTGGTAATACTCACAAAAGTGATACTTCATGCAATGGATCTTAGGATAAAGCTTTGAAGGATGTGGCTGCTCAGGGAATTGTGTCTCAAATTCCTCCAATATAATTGGATAGTTCTGTCAATGCCAGCCTTGAAAATATTGACCCATTCTTCTTAAGTGTTCTTGTGAATGGGATGAAGTTAAGAAATTGTATGATTGATAGTGGTGCCTCTAATATTGTCATGCCCTTCAAAATCATGGAGAGGTTGGGCCTTAAAGTTGATACAGTGCAGGGCAGGTGTTGTGCAATGGATCAGAGGGAGGTACCAGTCATTGGGACTGTCAATGCAATGCCATATAGGTTGGTAGTATATCCAAAGAAAGAGCTAGCAATGAGTGTTTTGGTGGTGGATATCCCTCCTCATTATGGGATGTTGCTATCTAGAAGATGGAGTGCTGTTATGGGTGGAAGTTTACAATGTGATTTGTCCTATGCAATTTTCAAGATTGATGAGCAGTTTGTCAAGATTGAACGAGAGCCAAGAGTATGCCACATGATTGAGAGAAACATAGATAATGAAACTACATGTTTTGTGGATATTGATGTAAATTCTTTTAGGGCAGAGATCCTTGTATTTGAAAATGAGCTTGTTTTGTCACCTATTTCTACTGAGGTAGGTGTTGATTCTATAAAGGGTGATTTGTGGGTCATGTACTTTGATGGTGCAAATTGCAAAGATGGTGTAGGAGCAAGTATTTTTCTTATTTCTCCTGATGGAAGCACCTACAAGTTCTCTTTCACATTGAATTTCTTTTGTACCAACAATATAGTAGAATATGAGGCCTTGTTGTTAGGACTGAGGTTAGCATAGAAGCATGGTACAAAATGCATGTGTTATTGGTGATTCTAAGTTCGTGGTGTCCCAAGTTAGGTCAGTGTATGCTTCCAAGAATAGAAGGTTGAAACAATATAGGAATGCAGTGTGGGATTTGATTGAGCAATTTGATGCCTTCAATATTGAGTGGAGGGATAGGATTAATAACAAGATGGCTGACTTGTTGGACAATATTGCAATCAATCCTAATGATGTTACATTCTCTGGTATTTCTAAAGTTGAAATTCAGGCTAGGCCTAGTATACCAAACAATATTGAGAATTGGCAAGTTTTTGAGGATGATAATGATATTTTGAAGTTTATGGAATGCAAGGATCAGTATCATGGTTAGGAACTTGACTGTTCATCCTTGGTTGAGTCAATAGAAGGAAGGGAGGTTGTCTTAGGCAATGAGGTCATTCAGCTTAGAACTAACAAGGTGCCCAAGGGGCTTTTTGTTTTTGAGACTATTTTTGACAACCAAGATAGAGTTCAAAAGAGTATCAAAGGAGAAGATCATGCTGATCTTGAGGAGATAAATCTTGGATCACATGAGGCTCCTAAGAAAGTGTACATTGGTAGAGATATATCTCAAAAGGTAAGGAGACCTTTGATTGAATTATTGAGGAAATTCAGGCATGTTTTTACATGGTCATATGATGACCTAAAGGTTTATAGAGAAGACTTATTTCAGCATGTTATTCCATTAAGAGAAGATGCTAAACCTTTTTGGCAAAAGAAAAGGCCTATTAATCCTACTTTGGCACCCAAGATGCAAGAGGAATTAATGAAGTTGAGAGATGCTGGCATTATCAAGCCTATAAGGCATTCTTCTTGGGTGTCAAATCTTGTTCCTGTAAGAAAAAAGAATGGTGACATCAGGCTTTGTGTGGACTTCAAAAATTTGAACATCAGCTCACTGAAAGATAATTATTGTTTGCCCAATATGGAGGCTATGTTGTAGAGAGTAACTAAATCAGAATTGAAGTCAATGATGGATGGTTTCTCTGGCTACAATTAGGTCATTGTTAAGGAATCAGAACAATTCAAGATAGGCTTTACAACACCTTGGGGAACATATGTTTATGTGAAAATGCCTTTTGGTCTCACAAATGCTAGTGCTACTTTTCAGAGGGCAATGGATGTTGCGTTTTTAGATTTCATTAATGATTTCTTTGTTGTGTATCAGGATGATCTAACTGCCTATTCCAAGAAGGAAGAGGACCATTGTTCTCATTTAGAGAAGATATTTATGAGGGCCTTGGAATTTGGCATTTCATTAAACCCAAGGAAATGTGCTTTTGGTGTCACAGAGGGTAAGTTGCTTGGCCACTTAGTTGGGAAGCAAGGAGTGAGAATTGACCTAGAGAGGGTAGCAGCAATTGATAAAATTCAAAGGCCAAAGAATGTTAAAGGCATTCAGTCTTTCTTTGGTCAGGTCAATTTTCTGAGGAGATTTGTGACAAACTTTGCAGAGGTTACTAGACCTATTTCCAAGATGTTGAAGAAGGGATCTATAATCAATTGGGAGGGTGAGCCTGATGAGGCTTTCAAGAATATCATATAGGCTATTAAAGATGCACCAGTGCTAAAGGCACCTGATTATAATGTCCCAATGCATATCTTTTCTTTTGCATCCTTTCAAATTATTGCTATAGTTTTGTTACAAAGGAATAGGGATGGTTTTGAGTAGCCTATTGCATTTTTCAGTAAATCTTTGCAGGCTATAGAATTAAAGTATGACATAAATGAGAAGCAAGCTTATGCACTTGTGAAGGAAATAAAGGCTTTTAGATGTTACTTGATGGGAGCAGTTGTGATTGCTTTTGTGCCAAGTGCAGCTATGAAGGATATTTTCTCACAGCAGGAGGTGTCTGGAAGAAGATGCGGATGGATCAATAGGATCCAGGAATTCAATGTTGAGGTCTAGATCACCAAGTTGGTTAGAGGACAGGGATTGGCAAAGCTGATGGCCCAATCTAATCTAGATGCAAACTAGGTAAATCATTCTGAAATTGACTATACATGTGATATGGATGATTGCATTTGGTATCAGGATATTATTTACTACTTGAGAAACTTGAGGTGTCCAGGTAGTATGAATGATAATCAAAAGAGGACATTGAAGTTACAGGCCATCAAGTATGTGATTGTGAAATGTAAGTTGTATAGAAAAAATTTGGATTGCATACTGTTGAAATGTCTAGATGAGAATCAGGCTAATGTATTATTGAAGGAGATGCATGAGGGATTTTGTGGTGGACATTATATGGGTAAAACAACTACTCATAAGATCTTGAGAGCAGGATTTTGGTGGCCCACAATCTTCAAGGATGCAGAACAGTTGGTAAGGAGATGTGATGCTTGTCAAAGGTTCTCTGGTAAGCTTAAGTTTTTAGGTAATGTACCATTAAAACTAGTAGAATTTCAAGCTCCCTTCTAGTAGTGGGGAATTGATTTCATAGGGGAGATACCAAACAAGTCAAGTGGAGGACATTCATGGATCTTAGTTGCCACTGATTATTTTACAATTTGGGTAGAAGTTGTACCTACAAGGAATGCAACTAGCAGGGTGGTGATTGATTTCTTGATGAACAATATTGTTACAAGGTTTGGATGCCCTGAGAGGATAGTGAGTGATAATGCTATGTGCTTCAGGTCTGCTGAATATAAGGACTTTTGCAAAGGTTTGGAAATTCAGATTTCTAATTCCTCACCTTATCTTCCGCAAGGAAATGGTTAGGTAGAATCTACTAATAAGAGCTTGATTAAAATCTTAAAGAGAATTCTAGAGAAGAATAAGAGGGCATGGAATTCAAAGCTACCATTAGCTCTATGGGCTGATAGGGTAACTATGAAGAAGGCAATTGGTTTTGCACCATTTGACTTGGTGTATGGAATTCATGCTAGAATGCCTCAGAATAATTTGCTAGAGATGTACAAGTTTTTGCAGTTGTATGATGATGACATTGATGATAAAATGTAGTTGAGAATGGAGGACCTCATTAGATTGGATGAAACTAGAAGAGAATCAGTTGCAAGGAATGCAAAATTGTAGTTGCAGGTTAAGAATCTATATGATAAAAAGACTATTGATAGAAAGTTTGAGCCTGGTGATTTGGTGTTAGTTTGGAATGCCAGATTGGAGGATAAGGGGAAGAATGGTAAATTTGATCCCATCTGGTTACGGCCATATCTAATTCATGAGAAGTGGGGCTAGGACTCTTACATCATCAAGGATTATAGTGGTGATCTTCAAGAGTTTCCAGTTCATGGACAATTCTTGAAGCAATACTTCGTTTGAAGTACCCTGTTTTCCATGAACAGTAGCTAGGGTTGTACATCTTGTAAATCTCTGTATATAAGTTGTTTTCCCCTGCCCTATTTTTCCTTGGTCTGTCAATTTTTGGTCCTGTTGCTTGGTCTTGCCCTACTTGCTCCTAGCTCTCTACAATTTTGTCTTGTGGGATGGTCTACTTTTACCAGTGATTCTAAGTCCTTGTTATGCCTGCAGGAGGCATACATCCCTAGATAGAGCCACTGTTAGGCCAATTTTTTGTTAATAGAAAAATCTTCCTAATTGGCCTATTTTCCTTGCAAATGTTCTTCATTGCCTCTTGCCCTATGTTCTTTGTGATGTCACCCTACCCTAGTCCAAATTGCATCTCTAAATTCACAAAATCTTGAAAGTTATTCAAGTTTAAGGTCTGTGGGAAAAAATTTTAAAATCTACCTAACTGTCGAAAACCCATAATGTTTTCAAAAGGTGCATGATGTTTTTGACTTGCATTGTTTTTGACAATGTGCTTCCTACTTTATGCACTTGTCTGTTGACATGTCGAAAACTCTGTGTGTTTTCAGCACTCTCCTGTCCAAAATATTGTGTTTTTGACCTCGCATTGTTTCCTATTTGCTGTGTTTCTTTAAGTGCACAAGTGCGATGGGTGGTGGGGCCCAATCCTTCAATGTTGCTTGTCATGCTTTCTCCAGGTCTCTAGGTAGTTACTTTTTCTATCTAGTGACCTGACGACTAGCAGTTATCAGTTGATCTCCCATTTTTGGTAGTTAAGTGACTGACATCTAGCGACTCAGTGACTATAGTTGTGTGATCTTTGAATGATTGGTGGTTATCTGCTAACCTCTAGTGACTCAGTTGGTGGTTAGTTGTGTAGTCACTCAATACTCAGTGGTTGGTTCAGGGGGTCCCAGTTCTTTTCATTGCTTGGAGTCAAAGATTGAAGATCTACAGTCAGTGTGCGATCACATGGAATATTATTTCCCCATGCGATCATGCACCCACCATCTGATCCTCTGAATGGTGAGGCTTCTTTGGTGTGGTCCTGGAGGTGATGATGTGGCATGTTCTTATTGGTTGTCACATGGTTGCATGTTAGACTTCTCTAACATGTGATCATACAACCACCTGCCACGTGTCCATGGCAGTGTGGTGATGGTTGCGGTGTTGGTTTCGGTGATCTAAGTCAGTGTCTTCCTGTTGGTCTACGTGGTGATGACTTGGCTCGTCAGAGGTGCCCACGTTGAAAAGCTTTAATCTAACAGTCAGTGTATGATTGCAAGGAATATTCCAAGCCTTTGCGATCATGTGCCATTTGTCATATTTTATTCCATTTGCTAGGTGGGGTGATGTGTTTGGTTTTCATTGGCCGACAGGCACTGAGGTGGCATCACAGTTGCGGAGCTATTAAGTGGGGCCATTGTTAGTGGAGTCTATGGCGAGGATGGATCCTATAGCTCATGTAAGTTCTCATGGGATTTGTTAGAGCCATGAGATCTTACACCAATTGTTCATTTTCAAAGGCTTGTTGAGCATGGATCTAGTGTTGGTGATAGGGCGGTATTCTGTGAATGGTGTTGTGATAGGTGGCATCGTGTGTCACAGTTGTGGAGTTAATGGTGAAGTGAATAAAGATTTGGTGATGCTGATATATTTCTGGCTTGTCACTCATTTGCATGATGATTTGGTGGTTCCCCAATTCATTTGGAGACTTGGCGAGTAGCGGTCACAGAGTCGCTAAGTTCTTTAAGCGAAGGCAGGATGTTTTTCGTGAAGTGGTGAAATGCTTTTGTCGCCAGTTCACCTGATGACTTAAAGCAGGCTATTTTAACATGTGTAGTCATGTGTCATGGAGTCTAATCAGAGTTAAGATTTTTGTTTCGTGACTAAGAAATGCTTTGTCACCAGTTCGCTGAATCAAACTCGAGGTGCCTGGATGAGTTAGAGTTGCGAAGCCTGCGAAGGGAGATAGATCTAACGACAGGGATATAAAGTTGATCTCCATGTGAATGAGGACCACCGATGTGCTGGGCACCAAGGATGTAGTCATTTTTTTTCAAATTCAAATTTTTTGAGGGTTTCCAGCGACCAGAAAGGACTAGTTTTCAATGTAGAAGTGACCCTGTTTGGTGAGAAATGACTAGTTTGCTATTTGTGGTGTGGTCCAAGGTCTATGCGGTTAATTGCAAAGGAGGTTTTATACTTGGCGAGGGACTTTCTTGGCTCAAGGAGTGTTTTTAGCAATTTTTGTGACTGTTTCCAGCAAGTTGGGTGATTGAAGCCCTAACCCTAGTCATTTGTAGCTTGTTGCAAATTTTCAAGATGACTAGGGGGTATAAGCTAGAGAATTTTTTATTTTGTAGGGGTTCTGAAATCTTATTTCTTTTGGTCCCTATTTTTTGATTGTAATAGACTGATAGAGGTTTGATTTGGTGTCTTTTTCTCAGCTTTGTGTCATGTTAATTGTATGCTGATTCTGGATTTGTTAATGAAAACATTCTTGGATCCTAATCTTGTATCTTGTGTATGTCTTCTTGCTTGTCTCTGAGCTCATATATGTTAATATCACAAAGTGTGTTAATGTATGGTAAATAAAGAGTATTTTGAATTCATCTCTAAGTTTCTAACAAAGTTAGGATTAAAGCCTTTTAGGTGAATTTAGTGAGTTTACAGCCAGGTGTAGAATTTGATGTCCTTGTGCTTGAGGGAAAGGAGTAATAGGAAAAGCACTTACTCTGGTTTCCATTGTGTTTGATTTGAGATGTTCAGTTGAAGTATACAGTTGGGTGACTCTTAGCCCTTGGATAAGGCACTGGTCTTTTCTCTTGAAGTTTCATGGTTAACAACCACAAACATAAAAATTCATTTGATAAACCTTTTAGACTTGTGTGAGTATAGTATACATCATTTTAAGAATCCTTTGAAGAAGTGAGTCAAGGGTACACCCACCTGAGTATTGAAGCTCAAAGTGAAGAAGGATCTTTTGATCCTTGTCAGTTGGTCCCCTTCCTTGTGGACTTTGGAGTGGTGATAGAGTCAGGATTTTATATTATCCATCAAAGTGTAAATCTGCAAGTTGAAGATCAAAGGTAATAATCCACAACCAACAATAGCTTTTGCAAGGTTGAAGTTTTCTTCAAATGTTCCAAATCTCTTGCACTGGGTGTCCAACTTACTCTTAAGTAACCTACCGACATATCCTTCTATCTCTACCTCAGATATCTCATAGCCAAGAGGGTCTATGAACTCAATTCTAGGTTCCAGTACTTCAATATAGGTAAAGTCAGTGTCAACCATGAAACATATATCATTTTTATATTTCTCCACAACAGACTGTGGAATCCTTGATCTGCTAGATACCAATCTCTGACATGTCTTCAATACCAACATAGTACTTTCATTCACTTGATCAATAACATGTTTCAAATATACTTTATTGATTCTTTCCATAGTGCTTTGTCCATTATTCTAATCATTTGTAATTGAGTAAGGAAATCTTCTTAATAGGTGGAAAAACATATAAGTGATCAAAGAAGAAAATCTAAATTGTGCATACTTGGTCTTCTTAATCTTCTCTAAGTTTTCAAATAATTGAATTCTCAATATTTCACACACATTTATTGGTACCTTATCAACACACATGAAATATGCTATATGTACCATACCAACTGCCATATCATCTTCTCTAGAATTTGCACAAAACTTAGTGGTTAGGATTTTGCACAAATATCTCACATCATCTTGCTTGATTTTACTGATTAGATTTCCTCTACCATTATAGGATGAACCTTTGTTATCAATAAATATTTTGCTCATATTCTTCTCATTTAAGGGAATAGCACCAAATTTAGATAATCCAGTTACATCATGAATCAAATCAGTAGTAATGTCTATTACTCTATCCTCTAGACAAAATTTCCCATTATGAATTCTGCTCAAAATGATCTTAGTGCATTCTTCATCGTCAAACTCATATTTCAATGAATACCTAACAATCTCATTGTCTTTCAAATGTTCATATCCTTGCTTCAAAGACATATATTGATTGTAAATCTTCTGATACTCACTAGTAAAGTCAATGTCACTTTGGGTTTCAATGTTACATCTAAGATAACTTCTTACATTTTCCAAATAGTATTACAACCAAAACATCTACCTTTGAATTCTCTTTGCATACCTTTGGGTGATTCTTCTTGCTTTATTGATTCTTCTTCTTTAGGTGCATCTTTAGATTTGTTGATCTCATCTGACTTCTTTTCATCAATGCTTTTACATACTTTTAGATCTGGTTCTTTTCTTTCATCATTTGTTCTGAATATATTAAATCCAAGTCCAGTCTTATCATAGGATGGTTTCCCAAAAGATACTTGTTCATCGATCTTCTCACTATTTTAATATAGCCTTTCAAGTTTTTTTTTGGATTGAGTCAATTCACCTTTCACAATCTTATTGTATTTCTCAAGTTCTATATGCTACAAATTTACTTTCTCAAATTCAGATGTTACTTTGCCAAGTTTAGATCTTAATTCTTCATTTTGAATCTTCAATCTTTCATTCTCAGATCTCAAATTTGCTTCATTTTTGTCATTTCCATCTTTCAAACTTAGTTTCAATTTTTCTATGTTCAGTTCATGCTTAAGGATCACATTTTCTTTTTCTAAATTGTCATCACAATCTTCAATAAGAACTTTGGATTCCTTTTCAGATTTTAGATCTTCTATCTTGTTTTTCAATTTCTTAATAAGGTTCTTTGCATAATCATATTTCCTTTTCAGAGTGTTTCTTTCATCAGTAAGCATATCAATTTACTCAAGAGCTTCATCAAGATTCTTCAGTAGCTGATCCATATCCATAGAGATCCTACTCAAGCTGCTAGGCTTTCCTTGAATGATTCTTCTCTGAGTAACTAAGCTCTGATACCTATTGTTAGAAATAGGGAATACTGAGAGGGAGGGGGGAGGGTTGAATTAGTATTCTACAAATTTTATCTTTTTCCCAAATATGGATATAACAGATTTTCTTCACACATGCATAACATAAGAAACTAAATAACATGCATAGCAATAACATCAAAGAACTCATAACACATTATTTATTCTCGAGGAAACCTTGGCCAAGGGAAAACCCTGATGGGGATGGTACCCACAAAGATCCACTAATCAAAAGTATCCTATTAAGGATATTGGCCCTGTTAGGAGTCTATTACAAGCATATAGTGTATCAGTCTTGATTAAGGGACTATAGGCCTTGTTAGAAGCCTCAACCCTAGTAGGAGTTGTCAATACAAAATCTGATTACCAGATGAGCCCACTACCCAAACAAGTAATATACAATGTATACTAATTACAAAAATGGATTAAGGTACATAACCTTATGCTGCTTGCATTTGTATCTTTTCACTGCTCTTACATTCGCATCATATCATACACGATACTACACATCTTCTCTTCTTACAATTACAATTACATATATACAAGTTATTAAAGATAATAACTTTACATGCTTAGCTTCCATATATCATTATCTAAGAGTTAACATCTAGGATGTCATCTCTTTATATTGTTAAGTCATTATTTTGATAAACAAAATAATCCCTTAACTCTTTACCAATTCTGTCTTCATATTCTGTCCTGTTGGCTTCACACTATCTTCAGTAAAACTATCATAACTAATTTCGTACATGTTGTACTAACTTGCACTCTGACATGGGTCATCATTAGCCATCATAGAGTCTATGTTCTAGTGTGAAAGCACCTAACTCACTCCAGTTAATGTTGTAAACAAAAACTATGTCTTGGTACACTGTAAAAACACTATCTCACACTTAGACAAATTTGTGATGTGCTCTACTATACTTTCTCTCTGACTTGTGTGATCTTCATGGGGATCATATGTTTCCATAATGACAACATCTATGTACTCACTTCAGCCAAATTTCCAACAGTTCTATCATACAAGATACCAACAAATTGTATACTAAACTCATCCTTTTGAAAAATCATCATCTTCTTGATCAAAGAGACTAATATCTTCACTAGCATTATCTCATGAAACATCATCATGCTCTCCTTTCATATGAAATTCTATTTTATCTTCACTATTTAATTCCTAGAAATTATCATCTATTTTATCTAGTACCCCTTGATTATGTGTTGATCCATCAACTTGTTTATCATGGTGAATTGAGAATTTTTTTCGACTATTCTTCTCAACATGTTTATGATATTCAATGGCCAATATATCTAAAATTTCTTCTGCAGTGAGAAAAATTTCATCTTGATCTACTTCATTATTTGCATCTATTTCACATTTTAATTTGTCAAAAAATTCATCCATATACGAATCAATTACTGGTTCCCTATCCTCAACATTATCTTCTCTAATGGATATTCCATAAAGTAAATGTCTAATTTTCTAAACTATGAGGTGATGGATAAAGTTACCATTTCCTTCACATGTCTGGTAAGTATTTTCTTCTTCATATGCATTTTGGGGAGGTATATAGGGTTCTTCTTCCATAGAGGAATTTTTATTTTCTTCGTAGTCACCTCACTCATTGGATTCTTCATCACTTGCATTATAAAATTCATACACGAACCATTCTACAAATTCATTCTATGATGAAATGCTATGTGCAGGCAATGACTCATGCTTTTCTTGCATAATCCTTGAGCGTTTTAGAAAATAGAATCATCACTTGACCTTCTTCATAAATTTCATAATCTTCTATGAATGAATGGAATACTTTTAAATTCCATTTTACAGATTCATTATATTTACCATAAAATCTTGGTACAGCTTGTGCAATTTGCAAAAATAACTTATCTCAAAAAAATATGAATCCTCTAAAATTCAACGGCCTAATGCCATCTAAAATATTTTCTCTGATACATTCTTTTGTAAATTACTTGTTACTAACTAGGGAATCAATATTCATTCCCTCTAGGTTCTTTCCCTTAGTGGAGTCACTGATAACTTCTGACACACAGAGTCACCACCTTCTTATCAGAAGGAAAATACAAACTAATCTTGAATTCTTATTCTAGCAGAGTCACTTTCTTAAAAACTTATGTAGAGTCACCACCCTTGTCTTGAATGGAAAAATTTAACTTGGTACATTGAGTTCTCTCCCTTCTAGTGAAATCTAACTCTCTGATCACCAAAAATTATGAGTAATGTTTTACAAACAACTCCCTAGTAGTGTCACCAATTTATTGGTGCCCAAAAATGATGGTTTGGATTTCCTATGAATTTTCCAATCCAATGATGGGAAACCCAATCATTTTTTCCAACTAACAAGTTCAACCAAATAGAGGTTTGAGCTTCTTCAATTCTGGCTCTGCAAAGCCAAGGCTAGTAGGCCTATACCTTAACCAAATCTATTGATTCAAAGGCTTTTTATAGCAGATAACTAAATATAAAACTTGTGGATTATCTCAAGGTGGAAAATAAACTTGAGAGGAATCAAATTGTAACTATCTCAATCAATAGTATATTGAATGCTGCAAAGACTAAAATGCTTTGATTAATAGTAAATGTTTGACAAAAGGTATATAAAATAAAATAGATCAAAGGAATAAAATATTACAAACTTTGAACCATGAACTGAATGACTATATTCCAATTATTGATAAGATTACTACCTTGCTCCTACTTGGGAAATGGAGTCAATTATATATCAATCATACGTACACCTCAGAGATATTTTTAATAATTTATATAACAAGACCATCATTTCAAGGGCTTCTACCTGAATTATAATTGAAACTGGATTATACAGTTAGTTCTACCAAATTTAAATCTATCTTTGAGAGACAAATAGAACAAAGGAAAGTTTGCCAACCACACCTTTCAATTGATGATCAAACTATATATATATTTCACATTACAAATAACATGATAATTCAACACAATGAGACAATCTATCTAAATAGATTTATCTGAGAGACTTGCCAAAAATAATTGAAAACTATTACCACAGGTGAGAGAAAAAGCACTTACCTCTTCATTAATGTCAAAAAATAGTACATAAGAGTTCATGTTGTAGTTGTGGTCAAATTCTATCCAATGAAAATCTGTATTGTATTGTCTCTTTATATTTAACATTATATATATATATATATATATATATATATATATATATATATATATATATATATATATATATATATATATATATATATATATATATATATATATATATATATATATATATATATATATATATATATATATATATATATATATATATATATTTGTGTGTGTGTGTGTGTGTGTTTGAGTGGCTTTCACACCTCTTTAGGGTGAAAAAATGCAACTCTTATTATAAATTATTATGAAAAAACAATAAACTAACTAAAAAATAACTAAGTCATTTTTAGATTTTTAAAATTCCACAAGCTTCAACCTCTTTCAGCATCATCTTTACAGAAGGTCAAAATTCTAGCATTTTCTAAAGGCTTTGATTAGTTAGTTCTATTTATTTGTGTCATAAATCTTCATTCCTTTGATTTTTTTAGTAGGGAGAAACTTTCTTCTTGATAAATGATTGGAGCTCCTAAATTATCAAAATTTAGGGTACCACCATACCCAATGTATACCATAGCCATATATTTCATAGCCATCTCATCTTCATGTAGATATCTCATTCATTTACCATTTTCCTTTTTTAGATGTTTGTAACCATTATGATAAGTATAGTCAAAACTAGTTAACATTAATGAAAATATATTGAGTGATTTAATTGTCTTAAACATACTTTAGTATCTCGGTGACCATGAACCATTGTCTTTCACTTGTCCATTCTTTCCATCAAGATATTCAATTAGTTGTAGGTTATCACTCTCAGCTAGTGATCAACCAAATTAATGATGTGTAATAAAAAATGGATGATAAAATCATACCTTACAAGTGAATGGTTGATGATTTAAATAAATATTTCACTTTCATCATATTCCAATAGATCCCAATGATAGATAACAAAGCCGGTGATGAAATTTCTATTCTATCTTCCTTACCTGAACAAGAAGAGTATTTTTTATATGAGTTCCTAGTGGAAGAACTCCATTACCTTTCCTATAACTCCCTCGAATCAATGATGATCTATACCATCATAAGCCAAGAATCTTCCCGCTATAGTCATGTTTACTCCTACCTTTGAGACCAAGTTATCCCTGATCTTAACCAGAAATGAAAGAAGACACTTTATCTGAAACTGCTCACGATATGTCATCATTGCTAACAATTTGTATAGGAGAGGTTTAGACAGAACATTTCTTAGGTGTATAGAAAAATAAGATTCTAAACATGCATTTGTTAAAGTTCATGCTGGCATATGTGGATCTCCTTCTAACATTCTGACCTTATCTCATAAACTCCTAAGAGCTAGCTACTATTGGCCAGACATGGAAAAAGAGGCAACAAGGCATGGAAGATCTTGCAAGAAATGTCAGTTGCATGGAAATATCATACACACTCCACCAAGGGATCTTATTCCTTTTATAACACACTGGCCCTTCCAACAATGGGAATTTAATCTCATTAGGAAGATAAATTTGTCCTCCTCAAATGGACACAAATTCATTATAACAACCACAAAATATTTCACCAAGTGGGTTGAAGTTGTTGGCTTCTTATTTGACGTAATTTGAAACACCTTGAATAGTGAAGAGATGTACCTAGGGTTTAGCTAAACCACATGATCAATACACCCAAAAAAAAAAGTACCAACTAATAAAGCTATAATGCTTTCAACACTTTGAACTCTACAAAATTCAAGTGAGTAAACCTAAGATTAGATTTATTTACTTCTTAACATCACTTTTCATTAATCCTTAACAAAGTAGATACATGCCCTTGATTCTTCTCTTACTTATGAAGATTAAATAATATTGTGAGAGATAATAACATTATTAACTCACTTACAAGATAAGAAGGGGCTTTAATAATTCAGAGTACAACTTGAATTTAAAAGATTTGATTTTAACTTTGATATTTAACTGTGAAAGAAAATGAATTTTGGCTTAACTGCATTTTTTTTTATCAATTTCTTATTCATTGGCCATTCTTTGAATTAATCCTCATCATGATTTGATGATCTATTCACGGACCTTATAAATGAAAATCTATTGTGACTTTAAACCTTCTTCTTATGACAAATCCATCTCTAACACCCTATAATTCTGTCAAGTTATAATAAGCAATTACTTAACTCCTTGAATCAAAAGAAAAACATGATTTGAATTTAAAATTTAAATAAATTGCAACTGTGATCTTGAGCTCTTTGTTCACAAGACATAAAAATTTATAGAATAACACAAAAGGAGACAAGATTTAGAGCAATAATTTTCTACTGAATCCTTGTATTAAATTCCTTAAAAATTTTACATCAAAATATCAGAGCAGACTCAAAACAAAACCCAAAAATAATTAGAACACCATATATTTCATTAATCTACTTTGCACAAGCCAAAATACAAAAATTATACATAGTACTTGACTGACTATTGAGATCTCTATTGAGAAAGAAAGACTCATTTAAAATTTTTTGTAGTCCTTCTCCCAGTCTTGGAAATCCATTTATAAATATGGATTGCAACAAGCTTTAGACATGGGAGAAGTTGGAATTGTCAATATAAAACAATTTAAACAAACAACATTGGAAGATGACAGATGGCATCATTTGTCTAGAGGTATTCAGGACAACTTCTTTGGTTGTATTGAATGACATTAGTCATTTTTAAATAGCTGACCTCCCTATGCTCTTTGATCATGTGCCATGTTTCCTTTACTCTTCTATCTCTAGTGGTGGTTCACTGACAGCTGGCTTTCTCTTCTTTTTCTTCAAACAAGAATTCCATTTTACAATGTCTTCATTAGATGGCCACTGGACGGATTCAATTTGTTCCAATTATTTAATTGATTTATCCCACCTAGAATCTATTATGGTCTTTGTGTATTGTATGAAATTTGTAAAATATATTTCAAATTTAAACATAAGGTCTAACACTTTATCAAAAGTTTCCATATCCAAAGTATTATTAGCAAACACAAAAGATTCCTTCTTTGTCATCATGGCATCAAATTCACTTCCCCATGCACTTATACTTTTCAAATTCCCTTGATTATCATAAATGGGGAGAACATAAGCATTGTACCCAGAAAAAAACATATTTAATTTTGGAATTAACTTGATTAGCCTTACCCTTGAAGAATGAAAGAGAGACATTAATACAATCAATCATCTCCTTTGTATCTAAAATTGTTTCTAGAAAATAAGGTATGTACTATTGTACTACTTCTAATTTTTCAAATAAGGCACTTCTACCAAACCAAATAATGAAAAGTGGTTCTAAAGTATCCATAGCATCAATGACATCATTTTCTACTTTTTGTAGTACACCATGTGAGTTATCAACAATATCAACCCTAGATTTAAGAGTTTGTATCCTATGATGCAAGATATTCATCAATGTAAAAAGAGAAACCTCATTTTTCTCACCTTCTCAACCTTTTGACTTATGTGCATGTTCAATCAACTCTTGTTGCACAATAAGAGGGATTTCAACATTATTCATATCAGCTTGTACTTCCACTACAACATCTTTCATCTCTTTTCCTACTATTGAATGTGATAGCTCATGAATCTTATCATTTGCTAGATCTAGTTGCTACTATGTGTGTCTACATTTGACCATGACCTCTTCATACTTTTATTCTACAATAGTCAACTAGTTGTATGTTATAGTATACCTTTTGGATATTTTCTCTATTTTAACCAAATTCAAAAAGGACAATTATTGCAAGGTAGAAGAAACCTTTGTATCATTTGTATTTTCAATATTCCAAAAAAATTTATCTTCTCTCCTCTCCTACTGAATATTGACCAAATGTGTCTTCTAAACTAATGGATCCAACTACCACAATGCAAATGTCTTGGATTTTGGATCAAATCTGATCCCTTAACAATGTCACCAATTTTTACTTTAGTTTTAAAAACTAGATCTAGTTGTTGTCTGATATGATCAATGACAAAATGAAAGTGTAGATCCAAATCTAGTAACAGAAGCATACCACTTCTCTTTACCAATTCCCTAGCTTGATCCTCAATGATCTATTCAGATTTAGGATCATATTCCTCCAGGGCCTTGATGATTTGATCCTTTTTCTCATGTTCATCCCCATCAAAATTAAGAGTAGACTTCAACTCCTTTTCTTTTAAACAATACAATAGGATTTTGAATTCTGGAGTTTTAATGAATTGTGCATCCTCCATGAAATTCTGAGCCTCCATAATTCTCTCATTAGGTCTAAGAGCTAGTGAAAGTTTAGTATCTAAAACCTTTTCCTCTTGATAAGGAGCATTTTCCAATTTATTCCTTATGGTTCTAAAATAAGATCTCTACCCTAGAATGAATGCACTTTCTCTTTTCTTCATCTCTTCCTCTGATCATACTTTCTGAACATCTTTTAATGGATCATGAGAAGTAGCCTCATCCCTATACTCACTTTCAACCTCTAGCTCTTCCTCCACCTCCACTAGTGCATTTTGAATGATAACTTCTTTTGGAATTTGATCTATCAATTCATCATATGAATCAATAATTCTATCAATCCTAATTAAATAAGGGGTATCAATGAAAAAAATAGAAAATGACTTATCCAAGTCCTTCAATTCCTTTTCATCTCTCAATAAGTATTCATGTTTTCTTCTCATTTCATCTATCTCATCCATATTCACCCTGTTCTTTATCAGATCTTCATATTATAGGGGCCCATGATCCTTTACCTTCTGGAAGAAATGGATCATGTCTTTGTAGGCCTATTTGATAAATCCCTCTGAATCACAATATTTGGGAACAACACATACCATCCTAAATTATCTCAAAAATTCATTCATTTGGTCCAAGTCTTTCTTGTACCTATTGCGAAAAAGTGAACACCCCATAATGTAGGTAAGAAAGTAACCTTCTTATTGAATTCCAATAAGTATCTATTATTTAAAGTCAATTTCCAAATGAATTCTACTCATTCAATTTGGGGTGGCACTATTCTAGGAAGAATATGAGGTTGTGGGAAACCATATACCCTGATGATTGTAGCATTTTCAAAATAATAAAAATACCCCCAATTATGTGCATGAAGCAAGTTATTAATATATTTCCTAGGTCTCAATACCCTTGTCAATGCTCCTAATAGCTTCTCAATAGGAGTTCCTAACATTAAATACAGGGGTTACAAAATCCAATTTTGAAAACAAATAAAATTTGACAATCTAGAAGAGATTTTCCAAACCTGAGTCCATTGTTGCACTAGCTATAGGAAATAAAACTCAAACTTGTTCAAGTCCAACCCATCATCCATGTTTTGGTATTTATAATACATAATTAGGTGCATGAGGATTAAAAAATTCTTTAATTGAACAGCAGAGGGCTTTGTGGTTGTCACTATCTCCTTCAGGCCTTCCTGAATCTCATTGACAATCCTACCAATATAATCATAATCCTTATTTACATGTGGATTCTAAATGTATGTGGACATGTTAATAAAATATGAAGTCATATTTTTATCTCCTTTTATTCCTATCACCTTATAGTGACCATAAATTGTGCATTGGAAGAAGTGGTGAAACTTCGCTAAGTCATAAGGAGGCATCGACTCATTTGGGACTATTGCCATTTTGTCATCAGCCCTAGGAATGAATTTTGGCATCACATTCTTCTTGATAAACTTGTGAAACTTATAAAAATATTCCTTTTCTTTATCTAAGTCAATCTCTATGCACATTGCATCTATAATCCCAAAAGCCTCAACAAAATTGGCCCTATCAATCCTTACTAGTTCGAACTTATCCATCTTCCTAGTAACCTCAGTGGTTGCATTATAATGCTTGGCTAATTACCTTAACAAATCTACATCCATGTAAACATATGGATAAATCAACTTTACTAGACTCAACTCCCAAGAATTTGAAATAGGATCCTCTTTTACCCTATTTCCCCAAAATAAATTAAATAGGAAAGAGCCACTCATACTAGGAGTATCCTCATTTTTTAATTGGCCCCATGCATCTAGCCATGCATGTTCATTGGTTGAATTTGAGTTGGAACTTACAGGGAGAAACTTGATGAATTCATCAGATTCTACTTCCTTTCTCCCTTTTGTTGAGTGATCTTGTTGTTGATTGACTCATTTTTGCCTATGCTCTACAACGTGCAACTCAGAACAAATTTCTTATGCCATCTAAAAAAAAATTCTCTGCAACCCAAACATCATGCGAGCTTAACTAAAAAAGTGAAAAAGTAGAGTACTTTGATCTATTAGTGCCATTCCTTTATTTAACTAGAAATTTTACCACCAATGGCTCTATCTAGGGATGGCACATAGCTTGCATTTGTGCAAGGACTCAGAATTTATGGGAGAGTAGACCAAAAACTTGACAATAGAACCACAGAGAGTACCACAAAAACCTGATCAAACCTATATACAAGGAAAAATAGGAAGGGAAACACAGAGGCACTCAAAAGGAATATATAAAAACTTTATAAACCTAACTAATGCTCATGGAAAAGAAGATACCTTCAAGAGAATTATTGTTTTAGAAATTTTCGATGAACAAGAAAGTCTTGAATGTTACCAGAGATTTTTCTGATAAAATACAAATTCTCTCCCAATTTCTCATGAATTAAGTAGGGGCCTAACTAGATAGGATCAAGTTTTCCATGTTTTCCTTTTTCCTCCAATCTCACATTTGACAAAAGAACCAGATCATCAATGCCAAAGCTTCCCTTTTAAGTTCTTTTGTCATACAAGTTTTTAACTTGCATCTATAACTTAGCATTCCTTTATCCAGGTTCTCTTATTGTTTCCTCTAGTTAAAGGATATCATCCATCCTGACCTCCATCTCATTAGTCACATCTTCATCATACAACTAGATAAATTTTTACATTCCAATCAAGTTGTTCTGAGGCAATATAGTCTGGATTCCATAAACTAGATCAAATGGAGCACATCCAATTTACTTCTTTACAGTTACTCTATCATCCCAAACTGGTAGAGGCATCTTAGAATCTCATTCTTTCCTGTTAGTGTCAAGGATCCTTTTGATGATCTTCAATAGATTCTTGTTGCTTGACTCAGCCTGCCCATTACCTTGTGGATGGTAAGGGGATGAAGTGGATCTATTTATTCCATACTTTTCAAAAAAATTAATATACTCATCAGACCTAAAGCACATTGTATTATCTATCCCAATTCTCTCTGAACATCCAAATCTAATAATAATATTATTTAAAATGAAGTCTATTACAACCCTACTAGTGTATTTCCTAGTAGGAATAGCCTCTACCCACTTGGTGAAATAGTTAGTGGCCACCAAAATCCATTAATGACCACCACTCAACTTATTTGAGACTTCTCCAATAAAATATATGCCCCATTTTTGGAAAGGGGGTTGAACTTCAACAATTTTCAAGGGTAAATTACACAAAAAAATTAAGTTTCCAGAAAATATTTGGCATGCATCACATCTCTTCACAAGCTCAAAAGCATTTTTGAATAGTGAAGGCCACTAGAAACCCACCCTCACAACCTTGTGTTTTGTTTTCTTAGCCATATAATGGCCACCACAAACTCCACTATGCATATCATTCAAGATTTTACTTGCTTGATCCTTGTCAACATATTTCAGCAATATGCCATCAGTGATTATCCACCATAGATTATTAAGTATGATTTCGTATTTGATGGCATGGAGTTTTAAAGTTCTCTTAACACTTTCATTCATACTAGGAGGGCACTTAATCTTTTGTAAATAATAAATGAACTCAATATACCATTCATAGAGATTCATATCACATGTATATGCTTTGTGCTCTTCCTCAACTAGATTTATCTAGTTGGCATCTAGGTTTTCTTGGGTCATCATCTTTGCAAGCCCTTTACCTCTAACTAGTTTGGTAATTTGAACATCAATGTTGAACTCTTGGATCCTGTTGATCCATCTACACCTCCTACATGATACTTCCTATTGTATGAAGATATATTTTACTACAACACTAGGTATATAAGAAACCACAATTACTCCCATCATGTAAAATATAAAATATTTTACTCCTTTTACCAGTGCATTCACCTATTTTTAATTTATCTCATATTTCAACTCAACAGCTTGAAGTGACTTGCTAAAAAATGTGATTGACTCCTCAAATCCTTTTGAATTCTTTTGTAACAAAACTGAAGCCATAGTATGAAAGGATGCAAAGAAAAATATATGCATGGGCTTATCATAATCCAAAAAATTTAGGACAGGAGCATCCTTGATTTCTTGTTTTATATTCTGGAAAGCAACAGATGGCTCACTATCCCATTTAACTTCAAATCCTTTCTTTAACATTTTTGAAATAGGTGTGCTAGTTTCTAAAAAATTAGTTACAAGCCTTCTTAAGAAGTTTACTTTTCCAAAGGAAGAATAAATACCTTTCACATTTTTAGGCTACTGGATTTTATCAATGGTAGCCACTCTCTAAGGGTCAATTCTAACACCTTCCTTAGAAACTAGATGACCCAACAATTTTCCTTTAGTTACGCCAAAGAATCATTTTCTTGGATTTAAAGACACACCATACTCTAAGGATTTTTTAAATCTCTTTTCCAAATGCAAATAGTGATCTTCTTCATTTTTAGAGTATGACATTATATCATCTTGATATACAACCAAGAAAATGTTAATGAACTCTGCAAATGCAATGTTCATGGCCTTTTGCAATGTCGCATCAACATTGGTAAGATCAATAGGGCATTCTCACATACACATAGGTTCCCCATGGTGTACTGAATGTAGTGTTATATTGTTTCAACTCCTGAACCACAACTTGATTATATCCTAAAACACTATCCATCATGGACATTACTTTAGAGCTAGTTACCCTTAGTAGCATAGCTTCCTTATTGGACAAGCAATAATTATCTATAAGTGAAGATAAGTTTAAATTTCTAAAATCTACACAAAGCATGATGTCACCATTCTTCTTCCTTACAAGGACCAAATTTGAAACCCAAGATGAATTCCTTATGGGCTTGATTATACAAACATATCTAAGTTTCATTAGTTATTCTTGCATTTTGTGTGTAAATGTTGGGTTGATCGGCCTTTGTTTCTACCTGAAAGGTTTTGCATCTTCCTTGAGAGGAATGACATGCTCAAATAGGTCCTCCCTATCAGATTTTAGATCATCATATGACCAAGAAAAAACATGTTTGTACTTTCTTAATAATTCAATCAAATATTTCTTTATAGTTGGGGGCATCCTTTTTCCAACATAAAATTTTTTAGGGGCTTCATTTTTTTCCAAATTCATCTCTTCAAGATCGTCAAGATTTTTATCTCTTGCATCTTCTTTATCTCTATCTTATTTATCAAAAATATTTTCTAAAAAAACCAGTCCCTTTGGAAACTTATTTTTTTTAATTGGATTATTTCATTTCCAAGAATAGTGTTCTTTCCATCAATACTTTAAACAAAAGTACTACGATCTAACTCTTGTTGACAACACTTGTCTTTACAATTCATAAATTTAAGAATATCCACGTCATCTTGAAAAACCTGCCTATTTTCAACATTATCACGCATAGATGGCCTTGCTCACATTTCAAACTTGGATATTGCAACATTTTCTAACAAATCTTTCATCTTATTTTTACTCTGATCCATCCATATAATACCAAATGCATCAAATTCTTCTATTAATCCCAAAAAACATTTATGTATTTTCTCAACCTTTTATTCTTGGATGCATAGAAGGATCTTACCTAGGATACAACCAATTTAGAGTCACCAACAACATGCAGACATTTTATCCCATGTTTTACTACTAACTTCAAACCAAGCAACATAGCCTCATATTTTGCAATATAATAGTGGAAGTAAAGTTCAATGTGAAGGACAATTTATATGTATTTACTTCTGGTGATATCAGTAAAAAAACATACCCTTGAACCTTCTTTTGAGTTGGCATCATCAAAATACATGCTCCACAAGTCTTCTCTATCAAAAAAAATTTTAACTTTAATATCTATAGGGTCAGGATCAACTCCTTTTTCCATGACAAAAAATTCAGCCCTAAAAGCATTTATATTAGTATCAATGAAACAAGTTGTGTCATTGTCCACATTCTTCTCTATCATATGTGGGACCCTAGGCTCTCTTTCCACTTTCACAAATTGATCACCAATGTGGAAAGTAGTAAAAGACAAATCACATTGTAGAGTCCCCCCCATAGCTGCACTCCATTTCCTAGATAATAACATTCCATAATGGGGTGGGATGTCAACAACTAGTACACTCACGATTAAATTTTTTTCAGGGTATGCTGCAAGTTTGTAGGGAAGAGCCTTAATCATTCCAATGAAAGGAAGTTATCTTGAATCTAAAGCATAACATCTTCCCTTAGTAGTATCTACTTCGAGTCCTAATGATTCCATCACTTTAAAAGGCATCACTATTTGGATTCTCCTGAATCAATCATGAAATTTGTTACAATCTTACCATTGACTATGACACTGAGAAAGAAAGGGTCAATATTTTATAGATAGGCAGTAGCAGAACTATCCAAGTAAATCTTTGTAATCTGAGACATGATTCCTTTTGCCTGTTTCATTTTCTTTGTTTCTTTGGCAGGTTTACCAAAAAATTTATCAACATGAGAATTAGAACTATCTACACTCCCTACCCATGCTAAGGTCTTGTTCTTATGTTATTTGATCCTTAAAATTTCTAGTAAAGGTACCTTAATAGTGATTTTTTATAACAATCAAATCATATCAACTAGAGTATAAGAAGGTATTTCAATAGGCATACCTAATTATTTTGTGTCCTTTTCCATCTTGTTAGATTAATCACCCATTTTGGGTTTATCAATGTTAACAACAAGAATGATTGGCTTATCATTCTTCACTTTCTTTTCAACATTTTGTGTCACATTTTTTTTTGTAACCTTATCTTTTAAGTTCCCATTTCTTCCCTTTTAAATCTTTAATCTTCATAATGAGATTATCCTTGGGCTTATTTTCAATAGGATTTTTGATGTTTTACTTCTTGATAAACATCCAAGCATTCTTTCCAACATCTTGATTTACTATCCTATTTCTTAGATAATAATTACTCTTCACTTGAGAAACTATACTTGTTGTGATTCTATCAATTTCTTCTTTTGAAGGTCTTCTTAGTTCTATATGCTCTGATCTAGTTGCCACATCGCATACATAATCATCTTTATTTTCTTCATTAGAAAAAAATTGTTGATGATATACTTTATCTCTATATCTCTGTGATTTGATATAAGCATCAGATTCCTCTTGATCAGATGCATCACTATACTCAATGAAATAATAAACCATTTTGCATCCAACACTTTCATCATGATCTTCTTGGTGGGATTAATCATAATTTTCATCTGGGGATGTAGAAATAGATTGGGCTATCACACAATATTCTGGCGAATGAGGAGATTGGAAAGTCATT
This sequence comes from Chamaecyparis obtusa, assembly GCA_027943335.1. NCBI lineage: Eukaryota > Viridiplantae > Streptophyta > Pinopsida > Cupressales > Cupressaceae > Chamaecyparis > Chamaecyparis obtusa. Next base: position 170,141 of record BSBK01008502.1, read on the forward strand.
TACCAAGGTGCATCCTCAATAATATTTATAGCATTTCTTTGTAAGGGATCAGTGGTAAACTTATTATTATTATTTTTCATAGGAGGATTCATAGGTTAACCATATTTTCATTAGGTATTATAAGGAAATATTTGCAATCTATTTTTCCTATTAAAACTGTTACACTAAGGCTTATCTGCATTATAATTAGGTTCCTTTAGATCCTTGAGGGAATTTAATGCCTGATCAAGTTTATCTTTGTCTAGTTTCTTATTTCCAACATCCTTATTAGTTTCCCTCCTTTTACTAGTTTTACCAACAAATAATTTTGGATATTGCCTTCTACCTAACTTGTGAGAAGCTCATCTATTGCTTTCAATATTTACAATAATTCTAAAAGCATCCCTTAGAGTCTTGGGATCCTTGTCCCTTAATAAGTATGCCATTTTACCATCAAATGCATTGAAATATGTAGTAAGGCATACATTCTCATCCAATCTCATAGATTGAAATAACTTGTGCATCCCCTTTTGGAATCTAATATTGAAATCAAAAGTTGATTCATTCCAATTTTTCTTAATATTCTTGAACTCATTCAACATGAAACTAGCATTGGTCTTATTACCATATTTATCCTTGAAGAATTTCTCAAAATCATCTGAAGAGAAGATACCATCATCATGAAGTCTTTTGAACCAATCTCTAGCATCCTCAATAACAGACTGCATAAATAATTACATGACCACATGGTGCAGGAGCACCTAGGCTAGCTCCTAGACACCTGCACCCAAGTTTTTGGCTTGTAGTGACTTTTGGTTTTTTTTTTCTTATTTATTAGGTTTCTTGAAGTCCAACTAAGTTCTCTAGGTAGTTTGGTTTTAGTCATAGCATGGTCTTGATAGGTTTGGTGAAGACCCCAAGCGTATGGCTTGTATGCCATTGGGAAGTGATAATCAGTCAAAGGTGAATCTATTGGAAAGTTGTCTATACTGAAGTATATGAATAGATATAGTGTTTTAATTATGGCAACAAAGTCATATAGAAGTTTGGAGTCAGCACACTTGATGTAAAGATCAAAATTTGGCTAAGTGTTGAAGACTAGACAGTATACAGAGTTCTAGTAGCTTAGAGCATTAGGGCACGTTTGTATGAAAGAAGTATGATATGCACCCTAGAAGTTAAGTTGGTTAGAATATATTCTTCCTTAGTCTATGATCACATAAGTAGATGTGCAAGGATGTGAAAGTTACAGTCGGTTGAAGTTGCACAGCCATTGTGTGCTAGCAGAGAACAGAGCTTGGAGCCAAAAGTTAGCATTTTGGTTTGTGATTGTAATGTAATATTGTAAAGGCCATGCACCCATTGTATTTAGGTTGCTGACATGTTTATATGTATAACTATAAGAATGATTAAGCCAATTCATTTGGAAGCATTGTTTGTAATTAGTTATAGGGCTGACCTATTATGTATTTTGTATGAGCGCATAAATATAAGGTGTGCCCATTGTATTTGGTATGGAAGTAGAAATAGAGTTGTGATAAGAAGACTAGAAGTGTGCAAAGAAACTAGAAGATGTATTCGAGCTTTACAAGAGGTCAAAGCATTAGTGCATCAAAGGAACTGATCTAACAAGAAGTGTCACAGTGACAGTTCATCCTGCAAATATAGTGTGTATCTGAGATTAGAAGGTTATAGCCTTCACCACTTGAGTAGTGAGCTCTTGGATAGTGTGTCCTCTCCCCTAATAGGGATGATTTTAAAATAATCCTAACAGGGTCCAACCCTTAACAAGGTTTACTATACTTAAAACATTGTAAAGCTACTCCTAACAGGGTAAAGGATCTTCTAGCAAGGATCACAAAACACTAGTGCAGAATATTAGTGGGTATCAATTCCCACCAGGGTTTTACCTATTTGGGTTTCCTCGTAATCATATTGGTTTGATGTGTTTATTTCATGTTCATGTTTCATTTTTATGTGAATGTTTATTTTAGTTCTTAAGCATTCAAGTTCAACATAAAGATTAAAGTGAAAATTTAAAATACAGTGAACACTGATTCACCCCCCCCCACCCCCTCGCCCCCTCTCAGTGTTCCCATTCCTAAAAATTGGTTGTAGAGCTCTGGTCCTCAGCATAGAAGTTTAACCACTTGAGGAGATCATGGACAAAGCTAAAATGAAACATTTGAAAAGAAATCTTGAAGCTTCTCTTGAAGATCTAGACAAGTCAAAAAGAGAATCTGAAGAACTTAAGGACAAAATTAGTGATGCTCAATTATTCATCAAAAAGCTAAGGAAAGATTTGAAAGAATGCTCTACCAGTAATCTAGGGACAATGGTCAAAAATATCAATGAAGAAAATATATCCTTAAAGGAAAAAACTTGAAGTGGTTGATGATAAGATGACTAATAATCAGGCATTCTATGATGAACAAATCAAAGAGAACCTTCAGCTGAATGAAGAACTAAGGAAAGAAAACATGGAAATATTGAAGCTAAGAAATAGCAAAGAAAGCTTGGAGTCTGAATTGAAAGAAGAAAATAATCATATTGATAAATTATACACCAGTTCTGATTTGATAGAATCTTAGTTGTATGAAAGAAGAACCAAAGGAGACACCAGCTATATTGGATACAATGAAGCACAAAATTGGATTGACAATATGTGAGAAAGAAAGGATTCAAAAAAGGACTCTACTAATGCTGAAAAGACTGAAGATCAAACCAAAGATAATAGTGGACCACCTAAGAATGAGTGCAAGCAAGTAGAACGCACCTATTTTTCTTATAACAAGCATGGACACATTGTGAGGAACTATATAGAGGTAAAACCTTTTAATGGTTACTATTATTCATGTGACAAGTTTGGTCATAGAGATACGAATTGCAAGACTAGTAAGAAGAATAGACTTCAACAAGATCAAAGAAATCAGAACTAGACAAATGTAAGAAGTGCTTAGACTGTTACATGCCAGATATGAAACTATAATGGTCACATAGCAAAGAAATGCAGAATGGTGACTCGTGTCAATGTGCTGAGGAATATAAGACCTCCAGTCATTTGTCACTCTTGTAACAAGGCTAGACATATCTCAAGTTTTTGTAGATCAAGGACGTAAGGTCAGGGAAGCCCTAAAAAGGTCAAAGAACCAATTTTGGATCCCGTAGGAGAAGTTAACTTTGTCAAAGCCTCATATGATGCAAGCATGATTTGGTTAAAGAAAAAGAAGGAAAAGATGGATGAGAATGTATTGGATGCATCCCTAGTGGACGCACCCTCTAAATCTACATGAATGGCCCTCAGGGTCATAGGGGAAGCTAATTTATATCTAGACCCCTACGTGGCTGATATACTCATCCTTAGAATATGCACCTTTGGACTTAAGATTTTGGAGTGTATAGGAATCTTTGTGCAAGAATGCACATGTTGATTGTTAGTGGAGCTCAAGTTTGAAATTTTGAAGTGATAGCCTGGTTTACGCGACTTGCATTAATGGAAAATTTCTCACTTTAAGTACATAGAAAGTTATTTGTTCACTCATTGCATTCAAATTCAGAGTGATTGAAGAGAAGATTGAGCCCTTTAAGTTGTTGTGAATATTTGGAGATTGAACTATTAGTGTTTGCAGTGCATTTGATCAGTTGTAGAAACCCTAGCTCATTGCACTGATTCAAAAGCTATCAGATTATCTCTAAGTTCAGTTGGAAAGTAATTAACAAGTAAGTCATGGCCACTGCCATTGTTTATGATATCACTAAGAAGAAAAGATATGTTTTCAAGAGGAATCCATTTAAATCAACCCTAGATGATTTAGAGGGAGCTTTCTCCCACATGCCTATTGGCATCATGTATGTGGAAGACATAAGGGCTTACATCTACTGTAAGAGAGAACCTGTTGGACAAGATAGGTTAAGGGCGCACATGGATACCATGTTGAAACAAGATAAAAAATTCATGGATGAATACACCAAATGGAATGATCACCCTATTGTTGAGTATGGTACAGCATATGAATTCTATGAGATAGAATGGATAAAGATCTTATTGAGCAAAATCCATGATGATCTATTTTGGATTGAAGATGTTCTAGTAAGAATCACAAGTGATCTAATACATGAGATGACAGGCCTTTCTAGGATAAGTGCCATCCTTCTAGTGGGAAAGGATGTTAGGAAAATGGTAGAAAAATTATGTAAGCCAAGGAGCGATAGGTGCAGCTTGACTATTGAGCCAATTGAGAAAGTAGACATCAAATTGATGTCAATGATACTAGGTTATAGATTTCATCACACTAGTAAGGTCAATAGTGTATCTACAGGCACTATTATAGCTACCATCAGACTAGTAAGGGAAGATGGAGAGTTCAACTTGTGTGAGATCTTGCACGCATAGTTGATAGATAACATCAAAGCTATCAAACATGACAAAACAAAGATATTTAGGTTTGGGTCCCTAATCATCTATATGTACCTTCATATAGTTGGAAGAGTTTTAGATTTGTATTTGGACAAGTCCATTCCAAAAATGCCTCAGATATCCAACAAAGCATCCACAAAAAGCACATTAAGAGAATATGTCACATTGGAATTGAAGACCTTTAGAACTAAGATGCAGATGAGGTATAGGATTCCCAAAAGGATTATAGAGAAATATAAGGATACAATATGCTTTATGGTGGAGATTGATACTACATGTATGGAAGTTGTTGAGAATAGAAATAAGTGGATTCATCCACTTGGGTATGAGGTAGAGGAACATGTTATTGAAGCCTATGCATAGGTACTTCTGTCAGCCCCCAAAGATCCTAATGAACCTAGGTGGGAAACCTATGAAGAAAAGATGAGAGAAGTTGATGCAAAACTAAACAGTGTTGCAACTAAAAGAAAAGTTGCTAAGGTCACATCTAAGATCTTGAGATTATATGGTGTGTCTAAAGAAGACCATGATAAAGCAAGGGATGAAAAGATTGGCTTAGAATTGAAAGGCACAGTATTAGAAGAAGAAAAAGAAGATTCTAAGTTGTAGAAGATGAAAACTGAATCAAATGATAGTTAGAAGGGTAAAGAAGATAATAATCCTTCTATGCCCAAAGATACTATTGACCTTACCACTCGTCCAGAGTATAAGCCAATAGTCAAGAGGAAGAAAGAAGCTAGTACTAGTCATCCATCCTCATGAGCTACAAGGAGTAGGAAAAATATTCAAGCACCTCCTAAGGTAGGATTTAGACCAAGCCTAAAAGTTTTGAGCATGAGAATTATTGATGAGGGTAGAATTGATCAAGTAGTGAAGTATTATGATACATATAGTGAGATTAAAAAATCAGAAATACATAGTATGCTTGTCAAACATATGATCAAGTTCAAGAAGATAGTCCTTGAGTTGAAAACCTCTATTCCAGATAAAGTATGGGATATTTTAGAATACCAAAAGAGACAAGAAAATGAAGAGGATATGAGGATCTGAGAAAAAGTATTAGAAGATACTTTGCCTGTATGTTCTAAAGAAGAAGAGGCACTAATATTAAATTTTGTGAAGCCGCACTTAAGGACAAAGATGAGAACTCTACACATTATGAACAAAGACTATGAGCTGATAGTGAAGGAAATAGAGAAGGACTTTGAAAAGGTGTTATTAGAACAACACATAAAACCACCTATTGCACCCATCACTCATGGACCTAGTAAGCAAGACAAAGAAGCAGAGACCTTCAATGTACCAGTGACAAGTCCTCAGGACTTAGTGCCCATAGTAGAAACTCAAATAGAAGAAAAAAAGTTTGCACCCATCTTAGAATCACATGAAGGAAACACTATTATCATAGATAATGTGGAGATAGCCATGGTGGCTACTGATAAGGATGTGGACAAGTTTGAGGAAAAATTTGTTAGTACTGAAGAAGCTAAAATCTTATGTAGCAATACACCTCCCACTCAGCAAGAAGTACTCATAGAAGATGTATTTGATGAGAAAGAAGAAGAAAAGAAAGAAGAAGAGAAGAGAGTAAGAGAAGAATAAAAATAAAGTAAAGATGAAACTTCTATTAAACTAGTCACAGTGAAACAAGAAGTGATGGACAATAATCCCATCATTCCCTCCTCAGCATTGTTGTCAAGTTTGACACTTGACACAAGCAGTTTGGATTCTTGGAAAGAAGAAGACCTGATTAAGTTCAGTGTCTTGGCTATGGAAAAGGAAAAGGAGAAGAAAGTCATGAGAAATCCTCTCCTTGTGGAATCAGTGAATATTTTGATCACTTTGGTACCAGAGGATAAGAAAGTGATAAAAGTACATTCAGTTGATGATGTGAATTCAGTCCTCTCATAGTTCAAAAGCAATTTTTTCTAGCCTAGAAGAATCTGTGTCCATAGTAGGAGAAGAGAAGTACTTAAAGAGGAGACTCAATGAACTAATGAGAAAATTTTCACTAGACTTGAATTATCTTAAGTCTGGTCAAGCATCCTTGAAATAATTTTCTAATGAAGGAAGAAGGATTATTGCAACATGCAAGGATCAATACAAGCTCACCGATGCTCACTTCAAGAAGATAAAAGAGGTAGAAGCAATGATTAAGTAGGTAAAGAATTCAATGTCAGACACATCCACTAATGTGAACATGTGCAACAATGTCTACCAAGGATAGATAGACAAGATTGAGAAGGAAGAAAAAGAGATAACAAGGATAAGGTCCAAACAGAGTCAGTTAAGGAATGGTCTTGTGCCCTCTTTAGACATTCACAATTAGAATATAAAGGAGATTGATGCCACCATGGTAACTTATGATCATGGTCCCATTCATGACTTGGAGAAGATGGATAAGCTTCAATATTCATTATGCACCCATCTCTAGATAGTTAACTCTTTGATAACCTTTTGGAAAAAGGAGATCCAAAACCTCAAGATTGCATATCTGGATGTTTTCCCTCAGTGAGTATGTGTATATAAAGTTTTTTGTTGCACCTTTTTCATTAATGTCAAAGGGGGAGTTGTGTATAGAATAGGGAGCATATATATGTATAGGGAGATATAAGATTATGTATAAAAATCTATAGAAGACAAAAGTTTTTGTGTAAAGGAATAGTTAGCAACTTGGCCATATTCCTTTGTTTCCATCAATGACAAAGGGGGAGATTGTTGGAAAGTTGTCTATACTAAATTATATGACTAGATATAGTGTTGTCATTATGGCAGCAAAGTCAAATAGCATTTTGGAGTCAGGACACTTGATGTAAAGATTAGAATTTAGTTAAGTGTTGAAGACTAGACAATATACAGAGTTTCGGCATCTCAGAGCATCAGTGCACATTTGTACGGAAGAATTATGGTATGTGCCCTAGAAGTTAAGGTTTTTAGACTATATTCTTCCTTAGTCTATGATCACATAAGAAGATGTGCAAGGATGTGAAAGTTATAGTCAGTTTAAGTTGCATAGCCAGTGTGTGCCAGTAGAGAACAGAGCTTGGAGCCGACAGTTAGTATTTTGGTTTGCAATTGTAATGTAATATTGTAAAGGCCATGTGCCCATTGTATTTAGGTTGCTGACATTTTTTATATCTATAATTGTAAGCACACTTAAGCCAATTCATTTGGAAGCATTGTTTGTAATTAGTTATAGGGCTGACCTATTTATGCATTTTGTATGAGCGCATAAATATAAGGTGCGCCCATTGTATTTGGTATGGAAGTAGAAATAGAGTTGTGATAAGAAGAGAAGAAGTATGTGAAGACACTAGAAGATTTATTAGAGCTTTGAAAGAGGTCAAAGCATCAACGCATCAATGGAATTGATCTAATAAGCACTATCATAGTGATAGTTCATCCTGCAGATATAGTGTGTATCTGAGATCAGAAGGTTGTTAGAAAGTAAAGATCCCCAAGATAACTGAGGGGGGGGGGGGGTGAATCAGTTATTTGATAATTAAACCATTTATCAACTTCAATATCAACTTCAATAGCTTTAAACCATATAATCAATGTAGTAACCAACCATAGAAAGATAATCATACACAATGACACACTAACACAAGATATGTTAACTAGGGAACCTCTCGATCAAAGAGTAAACCCCTGTGGGAATGATGCCCACAAAATGATGTACTAATATGAAATTTCTTTGTGAAAGGATGGACCCTATTAGGAGTCTTATGAAATATATTCAGCACATATGAATCTCTGTTAGAAGATTTTGAATCCCTGTTAAAAGATTCTAACCCTATTAGGAGTTATGGAAGATAGAAGGACCCACTGCCCAAATAGCTTCAAGGCAAGATCTCTAAACTCCCTGTCCAATAGATCTTAGGATTATTCAATAGAATAATATGAAATATGTTACCTCCTTCACACTATGCCAAAACTATACTCTCTTCTACACAAGATCACAAATCTAGATCTCTGTACTTCACAAGTCTTCCTTCATCACTGAATTAGCTCTTTTCTTCACTTCATGCATACATTCACATCATAAATTTCACAATTTCATATCACAACTATTACCAATCACATAAAAACAAGGAAAAAATTCCTTCCTTTATACCACACTCAAATAATTACAAATGAGTCGGCATCCAAATACAAAATAATAATTTCAACACGCTACATCAAAATTACATAAAAATTGTTAGATTCTAGATATAATAACTTTCCAATCATGTGATGTCAAAGCTTGCACTATGAACCACATCACCACTAATGAGTCTCAAACTTCCGTTTAACTATGAAAAATCAGATTCCATCCCAGTTAGGAGATATCCTCCGATTACCAAAAATTGCTACTTAGGAACACTGCCAGAATACTGCTTCCACCAAAATGCTTATAACTTTCATGAATAAATGAATTTATTTTTGTGCTCTTAACCATAGGCTAATAACACACCAAATAATATACCATCAAATATGCATAACTCAATTTTCAATATAAAATGTGTGCAAAACAAAACTGTGCCTGCTTCTTTGCTAAACTCCAGAATATCACTGTGTTGACATTAATGACAATCATAGTCATGAATGCAACAACCATTGCTATAGAATGACTACCAAAGGCTTAAAAATTCATTCCTAACAAAGGTTGTAGCCTTCACCACTTGAGAAATGATCTCTTGGATAGTGTGTCCTCTCCCCTAATAGGGATGATTGTAAAAGACTCCTAACGGGGTCCGACCCTTAACAAGGTCTACTGTAGTTAATATTAGAAATAGGGAATACTAAGAGGGGGGGTGAATTAGTATTCTAAAATATATATCTTTTTCCCAATTATGGATATACCAAATTATCTTTACACATGCATAACATTAGAAGCTAAACAACGTGCATAGCAATAAAACTAAAGAACTCATAACACATTATTTGTTCTCAGGGAAACCTTGGCCAAGGGAAAACCCTGGTGGGGATGGTACCCACAAAGATCCAGTAATCAAAAGTATCATGTTAAGGATGTTGACCTTGTTAGGAGTCTATTACAAGCATATAGTGTATCAGTCCTGATTAAGGGACTATAGGCCTTGTTAGAAGCCTCAACCCTGTTAGGAGTTGCTAGTACAAAATGTGATTACCAGATGAGCCCACTGCCCAAACAAGTAATTTAAAATATACACTGATTACAAAAGAAGGTTAAGGTACATAACCTTATACTACTTGCATCAATATTTCTTCACTGCTCTTTCACTATCGCTATTACATATGCATCATATATTTCCCATCATATCACTTCACTATACATCAAATGTCCAGTATACTTTTCTTACAATTACAATTACATTTATACCAATAACTTTATCCAAGAGTAAAAATCTAGGATGTTGTCCCTTTATATTTTTAAGTCATTATTTTGATAAATGAAATAATCCCTAAACTCTTTACTAATTATGTCTTTATATTCTATTATCTCGGCTTGACACTATCTTTGATAAAACTATCATAACTTCTTCCGTACATTCCATACTGACTTGCACTGTGAGATGGGTGATCAATAGTCATCATAAAGTCTATGTTCAAGTGCACAAGCACTGAACTTACTCCAATCAACATCACAAACAAAAATTGTGTCCAGGTTCACTGGTAAAAATACTGTCTCATACTTAGACAATTTTGCAATGTGCTCTGTCATACTTGCTCTCTAACCTGTGTGATCTTCATGTGGATCATATGTTTCCATAATGACAACATCTATGTAATCAACTCAGCCAAATTGCCAACAATCTCCCCCTTTGTCATTGGTGGCAACATATGAGAAAATTGGCTAAGTGTACAACTCAAAATCTTAAAATTGTGGCCATAGTATAAAATATATATACTATCCTTATAACTCCTCAAAAAATATTATCTCTAATATAATACTCCCCCTAGGAGTATCAATCCTTATCATATACTATCAATTTTATGCTATATATCTCTCCCCCTTTGACAACAATGACAAAATAAAGGTAAGGAGGGTTACAAAACTGTATTCCAAAAAATATTATACCTCGGTTCAATTATTGCAAAGTCAGTAGGCTTACAACACAATTTGCAAAATCAATCTTCATAGCTTCTATCTCCTTCTCCCATGATTTCTTAATGGAATCTACCACATTGAGTAGTGCGCTCAATCCATAAGATGCAATTTCACATGCTTGGAGGTTTTCAAAGTTAAAGTTCTGAAAAGATGTCTTAGCTGAAAGACATTCTTCCAAATGCTCTTCAATAATGCTTAACTTCATAGAAGTATGCTCTCTCAAAAGAGTGAATATTATCAATTTTTTGTCTCTCTCATCTTGCAAAAATCTGATTTCATCATATAGCATATGAACTTTCTTCTCAACATCACATACCTTCACATCAAGGCTAGAAAGAAGATTTGTTTCATTCTAAATCTCTACTTCCTTCAATTTCATCTTCTAATCTTCTTCTATTGTCAAAGTCTCTGATTTTGTACACTATATGTACAAATATTTACCTATTTCCAAATGCTTCCTCAAGTCCTTGATACAAATATCAATATTGTTGATATCATTCCTGATACTCTGGCTGATGTTCAAAAGCATTCTATCCTCATAGGTTGCTTGTGCTTTCACTTTTGCAATATCAAATAGATTTGTGAATTCATTTTCAAAAGTGCTCATTACCTTCTTTTCTTTATCTGAAGGATCATATTCTACAATTTGTGTAGTTACAATGCTTTGTAACTTCTCAGTAAGTTCCTTCAGACATCCTTCAAGACTTTTCACTTTCTTATTCTTGCCAATGATTTTATTCAAGGATGTGATCAATTCCAACTGATCATCATCATCTACTTCCTTTCCCAAATGCTCAATCATAGACCCAATTTGATTCTTCTTTCCAATCTCAGGAGTAAGACTGATGTCTTCTTTTATGGGATTAAGTACTTTTTTCTCTATTATTGGGGGTTCTATGATTGTTGTCTTTGTTGTCTCTTCTTCTTTTGTAGTTTCCTATTCTTCAAAGGCCAAATTGTCAACAATGTTATCCAAATTCTTGAATACATTATCATCAGTATCCAAGGTGATTTGTGTTCCTTCTACATTCATGGTTTCATCTTCAATGTTAATGGCTAGAGGAGAGGAAATGTCCTCTTATTCTATGTCACCTGCTTGCTCCGCTATAGCTGATGGTTCTCCAACATTTTCTGACATAACCTTGATAATTTCTTGCTCTGTCTTAGAATTTATTTCTTCATATCCACCTCCCATAATTAGAATAGTTCTCCTTTTGGTTCTTAGATAGGTGTTTAAGGATTTCACAAGTTTATTATACAAATCATCAGGTATCTGACCCTGAATTGTATCAAACTTCTTATTAGCCAAAATCATATGCTTTACAAGTGCATTTTCTAGATTAAGTCTATCTATATAGTCATAAAGATCATAGTACTTGTTCATTCTTGTAAAGTCTCCATCCTCAATGATCTGCTCATTAAGCTTTTCAACTTTTGGTTTCCAAGCTTTCTTCTTAACAGTAGTGACATCATCTTTTATCTCTGCAATTTTTCTTGGAACTGGTTGCACTAAAGTTTTCTGCCTCTTTCCCAGTCTAGTAGCACTTTCCTTGACTCTTTTGCTAGGTGTGGAGGAAGTGGATCTAGTGGACATTTTTGCTTCTTTATCCTTCTCAATTTCTTCCACTTTCACCTTCACTTGTGATTCTTCTTGTTGTGCTGCAATTGATGATAAAGGTGGAATAGACAAAACTTCTTTTTGTCCAATATCTTTGATTGCTGCTGCTATTTACTTTGCTACCAAAAACTCACACTCTGTCATCCTTGTATCTTTTAGGATTTTCTTTATAGTGCTCTCAACTCTTTTCTTAGACTATTTCTCTTTAATTAAGGTCTTTGGGGAGTTGAAGTTCTCCTCAAAGGTTCCAAACCTGTTACACTGAGTGTCCAACTTACATTTAAGTAACCTGCTAACATACTCTTCTATCTCTACCTCAAATATTTCATAGCCAAGAGGCTCTATGAAATCTATTCTAGGCTCTACTACTTCAATATAGGTAAAGTCAGTATCCACCATAAAACATATATCATCTTTATACTTCTCTACAAGAGACTTAGGCATCCTTGATCTGATAGACACAATATTCTGAAATGTCTTGATTACTAGTACTACACTCTCATTCACTTTATCAATAACATGTCTTCTGTACACTAGGTTAATCCTTTCCATTGTATTTTGGCCATCATTCTAGTCATTTCCAATGGTGTAAAAAAATCTCCTCAAAAGATAAAAAAACATATAGGTGATTAAGGATGAGAATCTAATTTGTGTATACTTATTTTTTCTTAATCTTCTCCAAGCTCTCAAACAATTGAATTCATAGAATTTCACACATATCAACTTGTACCCTATCAGCACACATTAGATAAGCTACATGTATCATTCCAGCTACCATGTCATCCTCTCTTGAATTTTCACAAAACTTAGTAGTTAGGATCTTGCATAAGTATCTCATATCATCTTGTTTGATCTTACTAATCACAATTCCTCTACCATTATAGGATGAATTTGTGTTGTCAATGACTATTTTCTTCATGTTTTTCTCATTAAAAGGAATAGCTCTAGTTTTAGATAATCCAGTGACTTCATGAATCAAATCAGCTATAATATCTATCACTCTATCCTCTAACCAAAACTTCCCATTATGAATTCTGCTCAAGATAATCTTAGTGCATTCCTCATTATCAAATTCATACTGCAATGCATACTTAACAATTTCATTATTCTCCAAATATTCAAAACCTTATTTCAGTGCATATCCTAATTGTAAATCTTTTGATATTCATTTGTGAAATCACTATCAATGACTATCTCTAGTTTGCATCCAAGATCACTTCTACAGTCTCCAATGTAAAACTTCATTCGGTACGGATGATAAAGAAAACCTAGGGTCATCTTCCAAGGGTTCTACTGGTTCTCTTTTCAATTTAGGTCTATTCTTATCTTTGACATTATGGATTAAAGAAACATCCATGAATTCTTCAAATTCCTTTACTGATTTAAAGATCTATCAAGTTAAATACCTTGATTTCATGATTTTAGGGCTTGCGTAGATTCAGCACAAAATTCTTCTCCAAATCCTTGCAAAATGCTTCAATCACTACTCTTTGATCTCCTTAACACTTGAATTCTCTTTGATGATCAAATAATACTGATCATAACCTTTTATTAATTCAATCTCACTTAAATCTGACATCACATTCAATTCTTTTTCTGCTTCTTCCCAAAAAGTTGTTTTTGCTAACCTGCAAAACTTAAAACTTCTTGCAATCTCAAAAAACATAATATTTTTCTTTGAGCTCTTAACCATAGCATTAAAACATCATAAGTTACCTTGTAGTAACTACACAAGACTCAGTTCATCATATATCTACTTCTACACTAATCTAAGTTCCTATTCTACTACAATTTTCATGAATTAAGTACTTTGAGATGGGTTAGGTAAAGATTCATTCTTACCTTTTGATACTTCACCTTCTTGATTACCTTCAATGTTGAATATGTCTCCTTGATCTATGATTTTGATAAACTTCACTTCATCTAAATTACTACAGCATCCTTTCTGACTATTACTTGCATCTTAATTTCTTCTTGCATGATTTCTAGGGTTAGGATTAGGATGAAAAACTCTATTGTTTATTCTACAAAATTGTGCTGTATGTCCAATCTTGTTGCATATCTGATGAATAATTCCATTGTTTCCATATCTTGGTCTAGGCTGATTGATTTGTGATCTGTAGTTTCTAACAATGTGTCCAATCTTGTTGCATCTATAACATATAACTCCATTTCTTCTATTCATATCTTTAGTAGGTTTCTTATCTGCATTGTTAGTATTCCTAAACATTCTACTCCCATCATTATTCATAATAAATTTAGGTTTCCTACATTTAATAGCTCTATGTCCAAAACCATGACAATTATAACAATAACCATTAAGAGGTTTTAAATTGCTTACTTGTGCAATCTCTCTTCATATGACTAATAGTATTACAAGCAAAACATCTACCTTTGAATTCTCTTTGCATACCTTTGGGTGATTCCTCTTGCTTCGGTGATTCTTCTTCTTTAGGTGTATCTTTAGATTTGTTGATCTCATCAGACTTCTTCTCATCTATGCTTTCAGATATTTTTAGATCTGGTTCCTTGCTTTCATCATTTTCTTTAAAAGTGTTGAATCCAAGACCAGTCTTATCATAGAATGGTTTTTGATAAGATATTTGTTCATCAATCTTTTCACTAGTTGAATATAGCCTTTCAAGTTGTTGTTTGGATTGAGTCAGTTCACCTTCACAATCTTATTGTATTTCTCAAGTTCAGCATACTACAAATTTACTTTCTCAAGTTCAGATGTTACTATACCAAGTTTAGATTTCAGTCCTTCATTTTCAGTCTTTAGAGTTTCATTCTTAGATTTCATATTTGCTTCATTCTTTCCATTTCCATCTTTCAAACTAAGCTTCAGATTTTCTATCTTTAGTTCATGCTTAAGGATCTCATTTTCTTTTTCTAAATTGTCATCACAATCTTCAATACAAACTTTAGATTCCTTTTCAAATCTTAGATCTTCTAGTTTGTTTTTCAGTTTCTCAATGAGGTTATTTGCATCATCATACTTTCTTTTCAAAGTATCTTTTTCAATAGTAAGCAAGTCAATCTGTTCAAGAGCTTATTCAAGATTCTTCTGTAGTTGATCGATATCCATAGAGATCTTACTCAAGCTGCTAGGCTTTCCTTGAATGATTCTTCTCCGAATAACTAAGCTCTGATACCAATTGTTAGAAATAGGGAATATTGAGACGGAGGGGTGAATCAGTATTCTACAAACTTTATCTTTTGCCTAATTATGGATATAACAGATTATCTTTACACATGCATAACATAAGAAGCTAAAAAACAAGCATAGCAATAAAACCAAAGAACTCATAACACATTATTTGTTCTCGAGGAAACCCTGGCTAAAGGAAAACCCTAGTGGGGATGGTACCCACAAATATCCACTAATCAAAAGTATCTTGTTAAGGATGTTGACCCTATTAGGAGTCTATTACAAGCATATAGTATATCAGTCCTGATTAAGGGACTATAGGCATTGTTAGAAGCCTCAACCTTGTTAGGAGTTGCTAGTACAAAATGTGATTGCTAGATGAGCCCATTGCCCAACCAAGTAATGTACAATATACACTGATTACAAAAGAAGGTTAAGGTACATAACCTTATACTTCTTGCATCAATATTTCTTTGCTGCTCTTTCACTATCACTATTACATATGCATCATATATTTCGCATCATATCACTTCACTATACATCAATTGTCCTCTATACTTTTCTTACAATTTAAATTTAATTTATACCAATAAATTTATCCAAGAGTAAACATCTACGATGTCATCCCTTTATATTGTTAAGTCATTATTTTGATAAACAAAATAATCCCTTAACTCTTTAATAATTTTTTCTTCATATTTTGTCCCGTTAGCTTGACACTGTCTTCAGTAAAACTATCATAACTTCTTCCATACATTGCCGTACTGACTTGTGCTCTAAGATGGGTGGTCAATAGTCATCATAGAGTCTATGTTAAAGTGTGTAAGCACTGAACTTACTCCAATCAACATCAAAAACAAAACTATGTCCATGTTCACTAGTAAAAATACTATCTCATACTTAGACAATTTTGCAATGCACTCTGTCATACTTGCTCTTTGACCTGTGTGATCTTCATGTGGGTCATATGTTACCATAATGAAAACTTTTATTTAATCAACTCAGCCAATTGCCAACAAGTAGAAGAAGAAGAACAAGAATAAGAACAAGAAGGAGTAGAAGATGACAAGGAAGAAGGAGAAGAAGAGGAAGCGGAAGAAGAAGAAGAAGAAGAAGAAGAAGAAGAAGAAGAAGAAGAAGAAGAAGAAGAAAAAGAAGAAGAAGAAGAAGAAGAAGAAGAAGAAAAAATAGGAGGAGGAGGAGAAGGAGAAAAAGAAGTAGAAGAAGAAAAAGAAGAAGTAGTAGAAGGAGAAGAAGGCGAAGGAGAAGAA